>CM076577.1:1356953122-1357321385 GCA_034641835.2 Pinus albicaulis | reverse complement strand
TTGAACCACTTTCAAGCCTCTTCATACAAGGATTGGACAAAAAGCCTCAAATCCACATCTAAGTGCCCTACATTCAAATTCTCAGCAAAGGAGTAGAATTTTTCAATATGTTTCTACGCAGAAGTACTATCTTCTTTAGTGAAACGAGGTAAGATCTTTAGATAATCTTGTGGAATATAATTTAGTACTTGAGGTAAATCCAATGAAGCATATTTTTTTGAGGAGGAAACCAGGTACAGCCATGAGGAGTAGTGGTGGTAAGTTATGATGATGATTTTTCTATGGTATAACAAGTATATGCTAAGTAGAGGTTTGGATATTTATCTGTGAAGAGCTTTGGAGTGTTGTACCTTCTTTGTAATGTTCCCAAACTAGCATGAAGCTAATTGGAACATTAATTTTGGCTAATTCAACTAGGAGGAGAATAAAATGGGAAAGGAGACCCATTCATAAATAAAATATCAATAAAATCCCTCATAAAATAAAAGAGAAGCATCATTAGAGCTAGTCTTTCACACCCATGTGTGAAAAGGGATAATTGCAAAGAGGTTAGGTCATGTTGACCAAGTCAAACTACACAATAGATGGAGGTGTGGCTTGATTGGTAAGCCAACACAATTGCTTGAGGAGGAAGAAACCATAATGTGTGTGGTCCATGGCCAAGGAGCCTTCATTGGCATAAAAGAGGGGAAAAGCAACCATTTTGCTCATTCATGGATATTTCAAATTGCTTGCTCTCTTCAGTTGCTTAACTGAGATAGCTGTGTTGTTTAGCACAAGGGAGCTCATGTTTAGGATTCCCTCCTTCTTTAGAAACCTCTTGAAGGTTTTTTCTTTAGCTCCTCCACATTCTGGTTCAAGGCCAAAGCATTTCCCTTTAGTACAGCATTTTCAGCAGTGCAGGAAACATTGTGTTGCTGGGTTGTAGTGGAGATTTCCATAGCATCACTTTCGGAGCTTTGATTTTAGAGGAGAGAGCTTCTTTGCATTCGGGAGGCCACTAGAGGAGATTTCAGATCCATTTTCTATATCTTTTGATCAGGAACAGCTCCTCTCATCATTCACAATGCAGTCCCTTCCTTTTACTATGTTATTTCTGAGCAGAATTGCAGTGGGGTTTGCACCACTAGTTTGGAGGGAGAGATATTCAGGGATTGGATCAGCCTCTCTCTTGAAAGATCCATTGGAGGAGAGATATTTAGAATATGTAACATCAGCCATCTCCATCCATTTTCTGAGTTGCAGTGCTATTCCAGTTTAGAGGCAGCAACTTTGGCATTTTTCCTTTTTGTACATTTCAGCCAATCCTCCCAAGGATTGATGTATTATTGATTTCAGGGGTTGATATATTGCTCCCCAATATTTATTTGAGCTTTATACTTCCATATCCATGTATTGAAATTATATATGCAGCAGTACCATCTATTGATTGTTCATTTTTAGTCACAAGCATCCTTGTGTAGCTGTACTTTGATATGTTTCCATATGCATACTATTGAGGGGTTCTTTTCTCAGCTTGAGTGAGTGATTCCTCAAGTATTTTATATTTCCTTGCTGCTACATATATTCAGTGACTATTTATGGTTTCATGCACATTTTCTATCTCATATAACGTTGTTATGCTAGTACATGATCATTGTTGATGCAGCCCTCTTCATTGTGCATTTTCTGAAGATAAACAAGAAAAGGAGAATTTTCTTAAGCTCCTAGAGACATTTTTTTTGAGCCCACTCTTGGATTTCATCTCTAGATAGATATATTCAAAGGATCCCAGACCAGGATCAAATCCTGTTGCCTCCATTTCTGGAAATGCGTTTTCCAGGCTTGGATTGTTATTCAATCCTACGAGGAAATTTCACATATCTATAGACAGAGTCTGCAAAGGGCCAACAAGCATCTAGATCTAACCCTTATTTAGAAGGTGACATATCCAATAAATTCCCCTGCAGTCCATCTCTAGCACAGACTTGTGATATTTATGAAAAAGGAATATTACAGTGGTATCAAAGCATCTTTCTTGGCTCAGCCTGTGGCCTTCAAGCCCAAGAAAGAAGAAGAAGAAGATGATGTAGAATATGAGCTCGATCTCATCTATTTTTAGAAAAAAAGAGAGCCTCCTTGAGGAGGAGAAGAAAGGAGGAGAAGAGGAAGGTCCATGCACTTCCTATTCTTAGAAAGAAAGCAAGCATGAGAGATGCTTGGATCATCTGGTTCTAAATCAATACCTGGATGAGTATAAATCCCATTATGCAGCATTCAAGGGAGCTACAGTGTTCCCACATTTTATTCAGCAGAAGGAGGAGAGAAGGTCCTATGGAAAAAGAGAAATCAGAGGCAATAGGTTCCTATTTTCAACATTTGATTGGGGCACTTCAGCTAGAGCTTGGGTGAAAATGCTAGAAGCCTTTTTCTTGCTACATCCAGTGGCAGAGGAAGAAGCAGTGGAGATTGCAGTGCTGCACATGGAGGGTGAATCCTCTGTTTGGTGGATCAAACCCTTGGTCCATTCAAGGGTAAGATATTTTGTATAATTTTCTCAAAGGTTGATTCAAACCTTTGATGGAGAGAGGACAAGGGAAGAGCAGCATTTTTCAGCTATGGCATTAGAGAAGGCAACTACTGCAGCCACACAAGAAGACCCTAGGATCCATCAAGGTATGAGTGAAGTTCCACTTTTCATTTCAACGAACAACTTAAAGAATTGTGGAAATTCATCTTTAAAGGTCCCAGAATCTACATCTTTTGATATTCCAGAGCACCATGATTGCATTGCATTTTGCAATGGGTTCAAAGAGGAAATGGACCCTCATCCTCATGCACTATTGATGAGTCTCATTCAGCCTTTGAGGTTGGGATGTGAACCATTGGAGGATGGAACAAAACATGACACCTCCATGAAAAACAATGAGACAATCTTTATACCAGAGGATGAAACATCTGCTACTCTATGGGAGGAATTGACAGCGCTGTTAAAAATTGATGGAGGGGAGAAGTTAACTCCATCATACTTGAATCCTCATGGGTTCAATACATTCATGGTTGAGAGGTATCCTAGGAGCTACATTCCAATCTTCCATGGATTGCAAGAGAGGTGATTTGGTTTGGGAGAATGGTAGCCCTCATGGGAGGAGTACCACAGGGGGAAAGAGGAGAAGACATCCACAAGGAGCTGAGTGGGTGTGGATGAGGATCAAGAGGCTGATTTTCCACTTGCAAATATATGATACTGGGCAGCAAGAGGCTTGGCTGCGTTGGCTCATCTTGAAGGAGTTTGGCCATCACTTGGAGTACTCTTTTTCCAGGAGGATGGGAGTAGAGGAGAGATGGCAGGATGTTTGCATCTTTGAGCAGCAGAGATCAAGGACACATGGAGCTGATATGGCACATATATCAGTCATGGTACCTTCATCACATGAGTTACATGATGTGAGCATAAGGAGGCAGCAAGAACTTGGGTTGCTTGAGTTATCTTGGAGAGAGCACAAGCAGATTTGCTCTTATATGATTTATGGTGTTGCAACAGTAGAGGAGGGCACTCTCATAGTGCAAAGGGATTACTCTTTGGATTGGACTAATTAGGAGGCATTTCCATCCTGGGAAAAGCTTCACATTTGCAGCAGCATCACCAGAGGTGTTCTTGAGAAGGAGCATGTCAAAAGACAAAGACTGGCTTGGGCTAGAGCCTTTTTGCATGATATCACAGCGCTGACATTGGGGAGCAGGATCATATACATGGATCCATCCACAATATTACTTCTAGCCTATGGTAAGAGCATTGTGTCTACATTTTCTGATTTACATACTCTTATCATTATGATGCAGTGCATGGCTCCTCAAAGGGGAAGATTTTTCATGTTGCTCTATGAGCAAGGTTGGGCCAAACCATAAGATGGAGACAGCCATATTTTATGTGGCCTTGGGCAAAGGTTTTCTCACTAAGTGTATTTTCAGCCAACTCATATACTTAACCATGTATTAAGAAACATCTTTCCATGTAAAATTACGAAGCAGCAGTTTGAAAAATTGTGTTGTTGCTGCTTGGGAGACTGTTGGTGCCATCAAGCATCATGTAAAGACATCAGTACTTCCTTTATTTTGATTATGAGCATGTTTTCATTTTCTGATATTTCCCATATTATTATTGGGAGCATGATGGGTGAATTGACACATGAGTTGAATGTGTGTTTGAGGGGAGATGATTCCCACAGCTTATGCATGGCATGTTCTAATGGGAACATGAGGAGAGACATGGTCACCACAGCCACTTATTTTCTTTCTTTGGAGGTGGAACATGAGTCTGATGATGGTATTCATCCATTGTATGTATGTGGGCATGTATTTTATTTTTTATTGCTGATTCACTCATCTATTCACTATTCAGTAGTAGAGGTGAAATTTTTTGTATAGTACTTGCCATGCTATTTTTTGCAACTACAGTGGATGAGATTGCGTTTTAGCCCTATGAGACACTATTTGTACCTTGTTGCACATGATATAACCTACAGCAAACATGTCATTGGGGTATTCTATGATGATCATGTCCTACTCATCATGGATGACATATTTTGGGCCAGCTGGATTTTCACTGATGGAGGAGAGATCCTTGGAGGATTTCTCTTCATGTTGCCACTTGGAGGCAATACATTTTCAGCCCTTAATCAGCACACACCCCACACTAATCATAAGTGGAGGGGAGGACAGCATGGGGTGAGCTATGGATCTTGCCATATTCAGATTTTCAGCCCACCTTCTTTCCCGGAGCTCAAGGTGGAGAGAGTTTTCTATGAGTTGCCATGTTTGGAGGCAACTCATGTTGTATGGATGATTTCTTGGGGATGGGAGATCCTTATGGGGATGATGAGTCCCACTTTATATCAGATCTCATGCCTCAAGGAGTCCCTTATACATCCCATTGTTTCCTTCATGGATATTTTTTTCTACATGACAGCTATTTGGGGATGCTCACCAAAGGCTAGATTGCATATGTTGGAGGGACAACTTGGACACTTGATTGATGATATGGCATCCTTTTCTTAGAGGATTTTATAATGCATGGATGCTACAGGGAAAGAAAATGGAAATAAATCAGTCTATCCTTGTACTTTCTTAAGGACAAGCAATCTTTGAGAGGGGAGGACTATAATGTTCCAAAATTAGCATGAAGCTAATTGGAACATTAATTTTGGCTAATTCAGCTAGGAGGAGAATAAAATGGGAAAGGAGACCCATTCATAAATAAAATATCCAATAAAATCCCTCATAAAATAAAAGAGAAGCATCATTAGAGCTAGTCTTGCACACCCATGTGTGAAAATGGATAATTGCAAAGAGGTTAGGTCATGTTGACCAAGTCAAACTACACAATAGATGGAGGTGTGGCTTGTTTGGGAAGCCAACGCAATTTCTTGAGGAGGAATAAACCCTAATGTGTGGGGTCCATGGCCAAGGAGCCTTCATTGGCATAAAAGAGGGGAAAAGCAACCATTTTTCTCATTCATGGATATTTCGAATTGCTTTTTCTCTTCAGTTGCTTAACTGAGATAGTTGTGCTATTTAGCACAAGGGAAATCCTATTTAGGATTCCCTCTTTCTTGAGAAACCTCTTGATGGTTTTTTCTTCAGCTCCTCCACATTCTGGTTCAAGGCCAAAGCATTTCCCTTCAGTACAGTGTTTTCAGCAGTGCAGGAAACATTGTGTTGTTGGGTTGCAGTGGAGATTTCCATAGCATCACTTCCGGAGCTCTGATTTTAGAGGAGAGAGCTTATTTGCATCTGGGAGGCCACTAGAGGATATTTCAGATCCATTTTATATATCTTTTCATTAGGCACAACTCCTCTCATCATTCATAGTGCATTCCCTTCCTTTGACTGCGTTATTTCTTAGCAGAATTGCAGTGGGGTTTCCACCACTAGTTTGGAGGGAGAGATATTCAGGGATTGGATCAGCCACTCTCTTGAAAGATCCATTGGAGGAGATATATTTAGAATATGTAGCATCTTCAACCATCTCCATCCATTTTCTGAGTTGCATTGCTATTCTAGTTTAGAGGCAACAACTTCGGCATTTTGCCTTTTTGTACATTTCAGCCAATCCTCCCAAGGATTGATGTATTATTGATTTCATGGGTTGAGATCTTGCTCCCCCATCTTTCTTTGAGCTTTATACTTCCATATCCATGTATTGACATTATATATGTAGTAGTACCATCTATTGACTACACAGTTTTAGTCACAAGCATCCTTGTGTAGCTGTACTTTGATATGTTTCCATATGCATGCCATTGAGGGGTTCTTTGCTCAGCTTGAGTGAGTGATTCCTCAAGTATTTGTATATTTCCTTGCTGCTACATATATTCAGTGACTATTTATGGTTTCATGCACATTTTCTATCTCATATAACGTTTCTATTCTAGTACATGATCATTGTTGATGCAACCCTCTTCATTGGGCATTTCCTGAAGATAAACAGGCAAAGGAGACTTGTCTTAAGCTCCTAGAGACATTTGTATTGAGCCCACTCTTGGATTTCAGCTCTAGATAGATATATTCAAAGGATCCCACACCAGGAATCAAATCCTGCTGCCTCCATTTCTGGAAATGTTTTTTCCAGGCTTGGATTGCTAGTCATTCCTACTAGGAAATTTCACATATCTATAGACAAAGTCTAAAAAGGGCTAGCAAGCCTCTGAATCTCACCCTTCTTTAGAAGGTGACATATCTAGTAAATTTCCCCGCATTCCATCTCTGGCACAGACCTGTGATATTTCTGAAAAAGGAATATTACATTCTTTGACTTCTTCAGCCTCAGAAGTAGGGTGCAAGGGAGGCAAAGATGTGTCAGCGGATTCAGCTTCGTATTTTATGGTTGAACTGGCTAAAGCAGAGGTTTCCGAAGGATAATCAAGTACACAGGTTTTGGAGACAGGACCATAGATGTCAGCTTTTAGAGATGAGGAAGGTGAATCTTCTAAAGAAAAGGAGGGTAGGTCAACCTAACTGGGTTGCTTCTCCTTCCAGATTATCTTGAATATGATATTTTCGGGATCAGATACAAAATGGGTTCTCTACTGAGAAGTATCTAATCGAGTATGAGGCCTTGTGTAAACCAGGATTACACTTGATTTGAACTTTGATAATAGTGGAGTAACCAAGGTGAGGCTTATGCAACTCTCAACCCTTCGTGCTCACCTGATTGAAGGGTGAAGATAATTTCATATCCCAGGGAAAATATTTTCTAATTCGCTCCCCATTAACGGCACCAAAAATATGTTGTAGCTCCTAGAGACAACCTTTAGTTGAAAAAGACTAGTGCCTAGGACATCTTAAAATAAGAGGTTAAATGTAGAAAATTGTATAGATGCCTCTGATAGAATATAAATCAAGGTAAATAATGGTTTTGGTGGTTCAGGAATGGAGAAGATCTTGGACTCTGATTAATGTGAACTACCCTATACTGCAAGAGGGATCAAGAGGCTGAATGGTTGGAAGGCTTTCAAATGGGCCAATTATGAAACAATGAGTAGAGGCTTTCAAATTATGTAGAGGTGCTGAAGGAGAACGGAGGAGGAATCCACAAAAGACAAGCTTAATATCCTTAAGAATCTGTCTCATGTGAACTCAGAGGAAATGGATGAAAGTGAAATATGACTAACAATAATGATTTGTGGAGCGTGAATTAAGGAAGTGTAAAAATTTCGATACATGAGAGTTATACATAAACAAATTCATGAATAAAAAATGCAATACTGTCGGTAGCTACATTACACAAATCATCAAAGAAATAGAACATTGAAAGATGATTACACATAAACAGGAGATTATTGAGAAACAAAGAGAAACAAATACATACTGCTCATTGCCACATCTGGAATTCAAATAAATAGCATTGTATCATATTAATTTCAAAACATCTCTCCCAAATATGTATCTCAGAACATAAAGATCGCAGTCGCACAGAACTACAACAAAATTCTCCAAAATTCAAAACATTTCTTTCATCTTAGAACTCACTACATATAGAGTTCTCCTTCAGGGTTTACAATCGAATATCCTTTCATGATCAAACCACACATGTGAAATCCAAAATATCCTAACAAACTAGTAGAGCGGGTATCCAACAATCACTCCTGTAATATAAAATCAAAACAAACTCAGGTGAAATCAAGATTTCACCAACAAAACATCACTATCTAATAGTAAAAAGAAACAAAATAGTTGGCCATGGAGGAAAAATTCTGGAATTTTCAAAAGGAGTGGCGAGAAGTGGATGAGAGCAGGTGGGTGGTCTCGCCTTCATCATATGATTCCATTTGTTTTTTGAAATCCTCCACTCTCTAATTCTCATGATTTCCATTTATCATTGCGGAACAACCAATTGTATTAATTTTTCTATGCGTGCCTCGAATAAACCATACCTATGTTGTTTTGCCAAAATCCCATGCTTGTGTTTTAATTATATGGATCAGAGATGAGGGTAGGATGGCAGAAATGATAATGGAGTTATTGGGGCTCATTAACACTGAAAAGAGCGAAAAAAAGGCTATGGAAAGGCTATTGAGGGCGTGCCAGGAAGGTGAGGCCTGAACTGATACCGCAGATCGTAGATCACAAATTTCATATGGGAGAGGCGGAAGGTAAGAGTTATGTGCTGTAGGGAGCGATGTGCGATGGGCAATGGAATGGGTGACGTTGCAAGGATGAAGTGGGGATGCCCACACATCGCAAATCACAAGATTTGCAAATGAGCAGTGAAGGGTAATGGTTGTCAAATGTGATGTGCGAAACGCGAGGGGCGGAGGATGTGATGTGGCAGGATGGAGGTGGGGCCGCCCGCACATCGCAGATCGCAGATCGTAAGGTTTATTTGTGAGCATCGGAAGGTAATATGTATATATCATGGGGAGAGATGTGTGGTGAGCAGGGAAATGATGTAGCACGGAGGTGGGGCCGCCCGTGGATCATAGATCGCAGGCTTTATATGTGAGCAGCGGAAGGTAGATTTATATTCTGTGGGGACCGAAGTGCGATGAGTGGAGAGGTGTTAAGAGAAATAAATAATATTACACGTATTATATGTAATATATAGCATATGTAACAGTTTGTGGGATGCATAAATTAACACAAATTTGGATCATATTACCTTGACCGCGACACTTTTCTCTTTTGACTACAGGGCTTTCCGCCCAACCTGCGCTTGAATTTCTTGGCCTTCCCCTTAAACATTCACACCTATGCCCTGTGATTTCCTTACAGGTATCACTTCTCCATGTTGAGTGAGGTCACAGGCCAACAGACATTATGCCACTAATTTTCCACAAAAGAAGAAGAACAAGAAGGCTTCAGGATCTGCAGCTGGTGAGGCTTTGGCCTTGCAATTTGAGCTTGACTTCTCACTCATTGCAAGCATGGTGTCAAGTGCAATTAGATCAGTGTGGTACTTGGATAGTGGTGCATCTTTTCACATGATGGGAGACAAAGAAATTTTAAATATCTTTGAGGAGAAGGACCTCCAGATGCATATCGAAATGGGTGATGACAGGCAGTATAGTGCTACTGGGATTGGTACAGTTACCTTCCAGAGACAGTCAGGTAAACCCTTTCAATTAAAATATGTAATGCATGTACCAAGCTTGAATAAAAATTTTGTCTCAGTCGCAATTTTGGAGGATAGAGGCTATGGTGTTGTTTTTAGTGAAGGAAAATATTTCTTGCAACACAAAACAACAGGACAAGCCAAGAATATTGGGATTCATGTGAATAATCTCTATAAACTTGATGTAGATGGTTGTGCATCATTGATGGGTAACGAAGACGAAGTTGTGATCCAGGATGAGGGTGAGTTATGGCACAGGAGATTGGGCCATCTACACCACAGAGCCTTGAAGGTCATGCAGCAGATTTCTACGGGTCTTCCCAAGGGTACTCTTGTGCAGTCAGACACATGCAAGGGATGTACTATGGAGAAGTATGAAAAGTCCAATTTTCACGAGAAGGAGAACCAAGCTTTGGAAATCCTTGAGATATTTCACTCGGACGTGTGTGGACCATTCTCTACTGCTTCGACAACAAAGCATAAGTATTATGTGATATTTTTTGATGAATTTTCTAGAAAGTGTTGGATATAATTCATGCAGAATAAAGATCATATGTTCTCAAAATTTCTTGAGTTCAAAGCACTAGTTGAGAAAGACAAGGGGAAAATCATCGGTTGGATCTAGATGGATCAATAAGGTGAAGAAAGTAGCGGATGGGAGTGTGGAGAGGTACAAGGCAAGATTTGTGGTCCAGGGATTCTCACAAGTTGATGGGATTGACTATGAGGATACTTTTGCACCAATCTAGAGCTACTCTTCCATTAGATCTATCCTTGTACTCTCAGCGCAGATGGGGTGGTGCATTCATCAGATGGATGTGAAAATTGCGTTTCTTAATGGATTTATTGGGGAGGAAGTGTACATAGAGAAGCCAGAAGGTTTCAAGATCTTTGAAAGTGAGTTGCATTTGTGTCGACTCAAGAGAGAACTGTATGGGCTGAAGCAAGAACCTCATGCTTGGTACACTCGAATTGACAGTTATTTCATCGGGTTGGGTTTCATCAAAAGTGAAGCGGATGAAAACCTGTACCAGATTTTGGTTGATGGTAAGCTCTTAATTATCGTACTTTATGTTGATGATCTAATTTTGAAGGGTGATGAGCAGCTGATAACTTCTTGCAAGGAGGATCTTACAAGGGAGTTTGAAATTAATGACATGGGACTCCTTCACTATTTCCTTGGTTTGGAAATATGGCAGCAGGATGGTGAACTATTTGTTTCTCAAGGCAAGTATGCCAAAGAGATATTGGGTAAGTTTCACATGGAGAGTTGTAAACCCATGGATACTCTTCTTCTAGGAAATTGGAGGAAAGAGGATGCTACTTCAGGAGAAGTAGTGGATGCTACTATCTATAGGTAGCTAGTGGGTTCATTGATGTAATTGGTGAACAACAGACCAGACACTTGCTATGCAGCTAGCCAATTGATTCAAGCTATGGTTTAAGCCAAACAAGATCTTTTGGAAGGTGGGAAGCCTGTCTTGAGATACCACTTCATTATCCCACTGCTCAAGGCAGTTCAAGGATCACCTGTCCCATACATGTAAGAGAATGCTCGGAAGTACATCGGCACAGTGGGGGATTGGTATGTGAACACTCACGGAGTGTATTTCATAATCTATGGTGCTATCATGGCACCTCATATATTCCCTTACTACATTCCTGACAGATGCGGTGCTGGGAGAACTCATCTTTCAGACTTATGACAATGGATTTGCAGCAGTTATGCAGAGAAGGAAGAAGGTTGCTTGGCCTAAGCATCCAATCCAGATCGGAGCTTACAAGCTTACAAAGGCTAAGGACATTGGAGAGTTGTAAACCCATGGATACTCTTCTTCTAGGAAATTGGAGGAAAGAGGATGCTACTTCAGGAGAAGTAGTGGATGCTACTATCTATAGGTAGCTAGTGGGTTCATTGATGTAATTGGTGAACAACAGACCAGACACTTGCTATGCAGCTAGCCAATTGATTCAAGCTATGGTTTAAGCCAAACAAGATCTTTTGGAAGGTGGGAAGCCTGTCTTGAGATATCTTAGGGGCACTATAGAGTATGGATTATGGTACAAATGGCCAGAGGGAGTGAATCTTCATGGCTTCACGGATGTAGATTGGGTTGGCAGTCCATCAGACAGAAATAGCACATCAAGAGGGATCTTCAACATAGGATCGATAGCAGTTTCTTGGTACAGTAGGAAGCAGTGATCTGTGGCACTCAATTCAGTCGAGGCAGAGTACATGGCAGCAGTTCAAGCTGCATGTGATTCCATCTGGATGAGAAATATCTTTGTTGGCTTGTTTGCTTCTCATATGGATCCGATTGTGATACATTGTGATAACCAGAGTTGTGTTAAACTCTCGGTTAATCTGGTATATCAGGTACCACCATCTCAGAGATTATTTTCAGAGGTGCATTATGTTACTTCAGTACATTCCCAGAGGATCTGGATTCAGATATTCTAACGAAGGAGCTTGCCAAGAGAAAATTCGAATACCATAGAGGCAGGATTGGGGTGGCAGATAATCCCTTTCTTGTTGAGAGGGAGTTTTGAAGTCCAACAAGAAATTGCAGCACTCACACTAATGTGGGACCAATAGGTCCTAGAGATACATTAGTGTGAAGGCCAATTTTATTAATTAAATTGGTGCAGTGTCCAATTTAATTTTCCCTTAATTAAATTGGACAATAAAAATGTAATATTATCTCATGATCACTTGTAATAGTTAACTGGGTGTGATAAAATCAGTTAGATCATGTATTTTGAGTTGAGGGTGGTTGGTGAGGCACAAAAAATAATTATATTAGTTATGGAGTTCGAATTGTAGTTGATGCATTAGTTTAATGCATGAGTAATCAGTTAACTCAGTTAGGTGAGTTAGATTCAGTTTAACTAGTTGTAACTGTTTTTTGCACTAGTGAGAGATCAAGTGAATTAAATATTATTTAATTCACAATCAGCAATTTACCATGCAACTAATTATTTACTATTAATAGCTACATTCATTTCAGTTCCAATGGTGACCCGGTTGATACAAAGGTTAAAGGGATGTTCACTATCAGTTTTGTGATTAGTAGGTTGCACGCATGAAACCAGACATCCATTGGATTGCCCATGATCGTTGCACAGTTTTGGAAGGCCAAAATTCCTAAAGAATAGGGATTTCATTCATTAGGAGTTGTGAAAGAGAGGTGGGTTGTTTAGAGGCTGAGAATTGGCTAAGTGTTGGTCATTTTTGTCTAGGACAATGTGAGACAGTTGTGAGAGTGTAGGAGACTCTTGTGAGAAGAGTGAATTGTAATTGTTTCATAATTCCTTGTGGAATATACAATAGAATATAGAGGGATTTTGAGCAGTAAGCTTTCCCCGGGAAAATATATGTGTTGTGGCTTGATTTATTTCTTTTTGTACTTGTTGTGATTGGTGATTGTGTTTAATTTCCACAATTTATTTGTAGAAGGATTCAGTATCTAGCTTTATTACATTGTTAGATCAAATTGAATCCATTGATATACATATGTTTGTATAATTTCTACATAGATGTATGGAGGGAGCAACCATGGAGGCATGAGTTACCCCTTTCCTTGGTCTACATTTTCCACTCCTTTGGTGCACCTTTTACTTATTTTTGATAATGCTTTGATAGGGAACCTAACTTAGGTGTCCAATATTACTTTTAATTATATAAAAAATTTATTTATCCCTTAATTATGAGTGAGCTTCTCACTCATCATGTTTGGGTCATGAAAGGGTTCATTTATTATTTTATGGAGCATCAAAATCTTAAGAATAGTGTGATGGCTAATGAGGGGGGTAGAGCTCACGATAGGATTTTTCACACACGCTAATCAATTCATTGTCCATATTTTGCATTTTAATTTTTATTTTTATTTCATTGTGTCCATACCATTATTTTAGCTAAATCGTCCTCCAAAGAAAAATTTCTAGCCTAGACTCAAGGATGAGGATATAAGGGTGAAAATCATAATGAACCAATGACAAAAAACCCAAAGGATGGATATGAAATTAGGGGAATGGAAAATGTTAGTAACTATGGAAAGGTTATGGACATACTACTTCATCCCAAGTTTCCCATGTATTTCCCTTCCTATGATCCTAAGGCCTAAGAGGATTTCCCACAAGATTGGGGTCAAAAAATAACCCCGCTGGTAATATGATAGAACAATTTTACAATCAAGATCACTCAATCATCCAAATCACCCCCTAATCCATGTTATAATTGCAAAAACATAGAGTAAAAGCACATGATTGAAAAATGGATCAAGTACTCGTCAATTGGTTACCCATTTTCCTTCACTAGGAATGTCGAACAGTGAGAAGTATATGACCAATGCAAATGGAGGAGGAATATGGAATATCATCATAAACTAAGGAATGTATGGTTTTTACTTTGTTGGCTATCCAAGGAAAGATAAAAATATTCTCTTATGGGGTTACCCACTTTTTTATGGGTAACAAGTGCCTTTAAAATGAATGAAGATTAATTATTTCTTTCATGGTATCATTTACACATAATTTTATGGTTCATTCCCTACAAACCTTCCAATTCACCCCTCACATGATCCACACATCACCTCATATAATCCTTGTTCTCTTTCTCCTTCGTAGATTTCCCTTAAATATTACATCATTGTCTTCTTTCAAATTATACTTTGCATCCATAATTACCAAATTTCCTATGCATACAGATGTCATTCTTTACATTCTTGATTATTCTATTCTTATCATTCCTATCATTATTTTTGGGTTTTATATAATAATCCACTATAATGGTCATGAGACTCATAAATATTATTCTGCATCTTATTTTCACCTATTAATCACAATAAGTACCTTGTATGCATTGTTCTCCAGACACCAACTTGTTAGTCTCTTGTTTCTTCCTTTTTGAACCTTTTTTTTTTTTTGCAAAAATGCCTAAACAATATTCATTCATGGAATTCATCTATCCTAATATTAACATTGCAGTAACACAATAAGCTTGATTATCCTTTCTCATCTTTAATCCTTGTTCAATTCTTCAACATGTATTAGACAACCATTTCACTACTATGCTTTTGCACCTCAAAATGTGTCTCCACACCACCCCATAGGCACCATCATGAACTATTTTTAGTCTTACTTAATCAATTTGTACATCTTGCATGTGTATCTATCATCCTAAATTCTTTTTCCAAAATCAAAAATATTTTGGAAGTAGTTTTGACAATTTCATTGTTCACTCAAGCTCATTGGCCATATTCCTACAAGTTTTAAATATAATTAGATGCATTAATTGGAAGCTTAAATATTACATCATGTTCTCCTGTGCATTATATTTCCAATGGCTATAATCACAATTTATTCTAATCTCTGAGTTGAAAATTATGGATCTCTAAATTTTCGATTTTTACCCAATTTATGCAATTTTATCAATGTTGCAATAAAAGTTGGAGACCTACTTCATGCACTTACAGAACAGGATGTAGTGAGAAAAAAAAAATATACTATAACTTCCTTGCACTTTGTCCAAATTTGGAATTTTTAATCAAAATCACTATTTTATAAATGGAAAAACTAAGAAAATGTCACTAGGGGGAACTTGTCTCTTTTGTTAAGGACGTCAAATATTGACTAGAAAAATAGGTTTGTGATCTTCTATCCCTTTCCCTCTAACACACACACACACACACACATCATTGAATTCCACCATGAAATCATTAAGTGTAGGTGATTTGGCCAAACATGACCAAATTTTCTCTTTTGTTAAGGACATCAAATATCGAATAGGAAACTAGATTTATGGTATTCTACCCCTTTCCCTCACACTCATACATCATTAGATTTCACCATGAAATCATAAAAATTAGGTGATTTTTCCAAATTCAACCCATTTACTTACCAACTTCAACATCATTGCAATTACTAAACCTTTTCTCTAAATTTTGAAGAATTTCCCCAAATTTCACATCAAACAAAACTTAGTTAGGTAATTTTATCAATTTCCTTTGTAACATTTCCACACTAGTTGTTAGTTTTTTATGATTGGGTAGTATTATAAAAGTGTTCTAGTCTCAAATTTGTTCAGGGAGGCTTAGAAGCACTAGATATCCATAACCCAAAAAACATTTCAGGAGAAAGCACCTAGAGATGGCTCAATTAAGTTAATTGATCAATAATTAAATATTTCCTAAGTCTAACTTACTAGAAAAGTGATTAATTAAGAAGAAATAATTGAGAAAGGTGATATTTATCTAGAAACTCACATGGACAGACTTAGAGATGATCTTAGCCATTGATAGGGATTTAATCGTGGTTGTTGGTGAGCCAACGACAGATTATAAGAGGAGGTCGATGGAGTTGGAGAAAAACACACCAATGATCAAGGCAAATCAAATTTCTCATAGAGAAGAGTTTAGCTAGAGAATAATTTTAGCTAGTGATCGAGTGGCAGTCAGTGAAGGAGCAGCGCAGTGACTGGGGGAGAAAAAAATTCATTTCCAGCAAAGCTTATTAGCATCAAATTAGTAGTAGTTATGGGGGGCGAATTATTTTTGTAGAGAGGCTAAGTAGCCAGTGTGAGTAGCCAGCCAGAAACCCCAGTTCAAAGTGCCAGAAAGAGATTGTTTTAGTTGCATGAAGCGACGAGATAACCTGGAAGGAATATCAAGTCACGTCTAGGGCTAGAGGGAGGAAGGATGACTCATCCAGAGCCAACTAGAAGGTAGCGAAAATTATTTGGGACACGTTTTGCGCATTTCTGGCGCGTGTGAGTTGTTAGGAGGAAGTACGAGCAGGGCCAGAGGGGATGAGTTTGATTGCATAAGGGAGGAATTTCCTCCAAAAAAAAATTTAACATATTGGGATGGAGGATAGCTAGATTAGCATTCATATTTGTACTCTGAATTTTTGTTGATGCATTATAATAATAAAACCCTCATCTGTTGCACCAATTTTTTCGCATTGGTATTTTTCAGGGACATTTGTCCAAAAATAATTTTATCAAATTTATTGTGTATGCTCTATATTTTTCAATTACAACATTTTTTTCCATAGTTTTTTTTATTTGTGAAGATTTGTAGTGTGATTTATTCGTTGTTTGTTGTAGAAAATAAACTGCATAATTAATCAATTATAATTATAAATTTTTAGTTTTTGTAATTTAAGGAAATTTCACATGGTATCAGGGAATTGAAGATTATATCATAGCTCATAATCAAGAAGGAGAATTTTAGCAGGTTTAGATGGAATTCTGCAGAAAATTTTCCATATCTGCAGAAAGGGTCATCCAGGCAGTTCGAATTGCTAGGAAAATGGTTTGATTTCTAGTTGTAGGTGAAAGAAAATTTGAACAAGGCAGCAGAAGTTCCAACATTAGTAGTTTTTACAGGAATAATTTTCGATAATCATATTATTCAATTCGTTGAGAAAATTTTGGTGCAGTTAATTAGCAACAGTTTTACAGTAGTAGAATCGGGTGGAAAACAAATTGCACACATCGAGGGATTTTTCTCAGAGGGTTTCCAGATTCAGTTAATTGGAGGAAATATATGATTTCCAATTATAGGTGGTAGTATCAGCTAGCAGAATTACACATTCCAAGAGGGAGTGTGAGTAGCAGAGTGAATACCAAAGCAAGAAAGGGAGGAGATTCCTGTTTATTTTCCCAGTTGTGATTTTTGCAGAAATGGCCTCAGCAGGACTTGAATATTAGAATAGGTTAGATGGAGCCTAAAATTATTGTATATATAAACAAAAAATGTCTTTCCTACTAGATGAGCATGGTCTAAAGACGTACATAGAGAGATCTATAGTCATACCAATAGACCTACATTAACTAGAGTACTATAATAAGGAGATGGCCAAAACAAAGTGATAAAATATTTGATGGAATTCAGGATTATATAGTATCACACTTAATGTAAAATAATACAGTAAAATAAATGTGGGATGAAATTTCTACGCTATTCTAGAATCCTTCTGAGAACCAGAATATATTCTTGAAGGAGAAGAAGAGGACCACTAGGATGATAAAGAGTGAAGGAGTCACTCCTTATCTCACTAGGATTAAGAATTTCCAAGACAAGATTTTCGTAGTTGGAGAAGCACCTTAAGAGAGTGAGTCAGTGTAAGAAAATATTAATGGTTTCATCCCATAGCAGGCAACTTTTGTCCAAGGTATCACTGGACAAGCTTAGCTACTAGGAAGGGATCGTTTGTGGAAAAAATTTATGCATTAGGAGATGAGGCTTGCTCTAGTGAAGAGTAGTATTTGTGGCAGCAGTAGAAAATGACCGAAGGGTGTGAAGGGAGAGGAGAATGTTTCCATTGCATCAAAGGGGAAGGAAAATAAATGTCCCGGTTAGGGACAAGAATAACAAGGAGGAGAAAAGAAGAATAAGGATCTGTCAAAGATCAAATTATTTAGATGTGGTGAGTTTAGTAACTACAGTACACAATGTTCGAAGAGGAAGAAGGAAAAGATGGAGAACCAGGAGCAGGCAGTAGCTTTGAAGGAGATCGACAAAATTTCTTCCAGGTTGAAGGATGAATTAATACTATATGTAACTATACCTCTAGGAGAGAGGCAGGGAGACATCGAGCTCTAATTCCTATATTTGTAGAGAATTTAGGCAGGGTCCAAAGAATACTGCATCATATAGGTGTTTCTTCTTTGATCATCACCTTTGTTGTAAGGGCCCGCAATATTCAGTATTATTTGGATCAATGTTCAATATGGTGTAGTCATATCTTAAAGGACAATCTCAGTATGAATTGCAGTAATATGTTGAGGGGCAGAGAGTAGTTGCAACACAGATAGATACTCAATGGACAGTGTAGAGGCTAGTTGTAGTTAGAGATTCAGGAGACAGATCCAGATCCAAAATTGAGACACAGTTGATTCAAATAGTGTTCTCATTTTCAGTAGTTGCAGCAGAAACAACAACATGAGATCAGTTGCAGTGAAGATCATAGTTGGAAATAGTATAGGTTGTACAATGCAGTGCCAGCAATAACGCAGATGTAAAATGGTTCAGCTAAATGTGGTATATGAATCAGAGTTGTGCAGTAACTGGTGGGAAGTGGTAAGTTGTCACAGTTGACATACGTTAACAATGTGTATGGTAGGATGTTATGAGATCATATAGAACACCTTCCTCGCTAAGAGGGATTTTTATATTTTCATGATTGGGTAGCTTCAAATATGTGTTCTAGTGTCGAATTTTGTTATAGAGGCTTAGAAAAACTATATCTCCAGAACCCAGAAAAAATTTCAGGAGAAAACACCTAGAGATGACTCAATTAAGTTAATTGATCAATAATTAAATATTTCCTAAGTCTCACTAAGGAAAAGTGATTAATTAATAATAATTAAATGAGAAAGGTGATATTTCTATAGAAACTCACATGGATCTACTTAGATATGATCTTAGTCATTGATGGGGATTAAATCATGGTCATTGGTGAGCCAACAAGATATTATAAGAGGAGGTTGATGGGATTGGATCAAAACACACTAGTGATCAAGGTAGATCTAATTTCTCAGAGAGTAGAGTTCAGCTAGAGAATAATTCGATCTAGTGATTGAGTAGCAGTGACTGAGGGAAAAATATAATCTTTTCCGAAAAAATTTCTCACCAGCAGAGAAACAGTAGTTGAGGGGACGAATTATTTTTATAGAGATGTCAAGAAGCCAGTGCGAGTAGCTAGAAACTCCAGTTCGAGGTTCCAGAAAGAGTTCAATTCAATTGCAGGAGGCTAGGATATCACCCAAAAGGAAGAGTGAGACACTTATAAGGCCATAGGGAGGCAATATGGCTCATTTAGATCCAACTAGCAAGCAGTGTGAATTATCTAGGACAAACCGTGCACATTTCTAGCAAGTGCGAGTTGTCAGGAAGAAGTGCATGCAGGGCCAAATGGGTCGATTTTGTTTGCAAAATGGAGGAATTTCCTCAAAATAATTTTGGCAGTGTATTTTTTTGGAGGATAGCTAGATTGGAATCTATATTTGTACTCATAATTTGTTTTTCTGCATTATAATAATAATAACCCTCATCTTTGCATTGGTTTTCCTGCATTGTGTCTTCTGAGGACATTTGTCCAAAAATAATTGTATCAAATTTATTGTGTATGTTTTATACTTCTCAGTTTCAACATTTTATTTTCTATGACATTTTTATTTGTGAAGTATTACAAGTGTGATTTATTCATTGTTTGTCGTAGCAAATAAACTACATAATTGATCAATTAGAAGAATAAATTTCCAGTTGTTGAAATTTAGGGAAATTTCACACTAGAATATCAACTTGATCGCACTAAATCTAAGCAAATATGAATCCATGAATTTTCCAATTACAACCTTTGCACAATTTTACCATATGAACGATTTATCAAATAGTTAGTCAACAAAGTGAATTTATACCTAAATTTCATACTAACTTTGAAATATAAGAATTTATTTCTATTGCACCCCCATAATTAGCCCATATATTTAATAGCATTCCATGATAAATGGAGCATGCAATTTAACAACTACAATATTCCAATACTACTTTCCCCAATTATTCTCCATGAGACGTTTTGTTAAACACTTGATATGCGTATTGTAATTTCTTTATATAAAAATGGACTTTTGGCTCATACATCTCTAATGCTATAACCAATATCTCTAATACCACTTTGTAAAATACTCACTTGCATAACTAAGTCATCATCAACATTATTAAATTGGGAAATAATACCACTTTGTAACATACAGACTTGCATAAATAAGTCAACATCAACATTCTTAAATTGGGAAATAATAGTTTTCCAAAAGAAAATACATTGCGCATAGACAATTACTCCACAACTCATGAGCACATTCAACCATATTTCAATTAGCAGTCATATAGTTCTTTCAAATACATGTAATTACATTCTCTTCATGGTTATGTCCCCTTCTAGCTTATACACAAAACTATTTACGTCAACTAACATGATTGGTAACTAATTTACATGAAAGAAGTAGAATTATGACCTCTGCAATACAATATATGGCTATAATAACCTCAAAATATACATATAAATATTTATCAAATATATTTGAATGCACTCCTAAGCCTAATTTTAATTTATAAACTTGCATATTAGAAACAATGTACACAAATTTTCATATACAACAACAATAAAAATGTTAAACATCAACATATTAGTATCAAATTTGATAACCCTTATCCATCATCAACTGCACTTGGGGAAAAATATCTTCATGGGAGAATTTTTCCACCCATCCATGGGCACTAGCTCATGTAGGTGCCACACTTATGCTATGAAATGAAACAATAGGGGGGAATTTATTGGCTATGGTTATGATTTTGATCGTTCAACCCAATAACTATCTATTACATATAGGGAATTACCTTTCAATCCATTATTTCTACAATAGTTCCACTCTACAGTGTTTCTTTCTCCATCAACCATACACAACACAAGGAATGGGATCCCCTTCACTGCTCAACAATTCCTCAAGCTATCCACTTCCTTCCAATGCTCTAATATAGGCTAGTCAAGGTATCGCTTTTGCTAAAAATAGGGAAAAATAAAATGTAAATGAATTCCTCTTAATCTTAGAAATAGCTCATGTACATAGGATTTCACATACTTTTCATGGTTTAAAATTTATGGTAACCATGTAATGATAGCAAAGTGCCCTCTTCCACTAGTATATTAATTGGAGAATAATTCATACCATGGAATTTCCCCCAAAAAATAATTGGAATAATTCATTTCCAAGGTTGCATGCATTCTAAATTTGCATGGAGACCAATTTTCCCATCATAAAACTTATGAAATAACATAAGGAAAATAATATAAAACAAATATAAAGGCATGGGACAATGGAACATGGAAATAGGTATAAAATTTTAGTTTATTGTTTCCCCTATTTCTGCTCTCATTATTTCATTTCACACATGGTGCTCTTAAGGATTTATCACCCCTCGTTGAACCTATTTATTAGTTTATTATTTTATTATTAATATGGTACTTTTCTTACCCACTTACCACATGGTTATACATCATGGCCATATTCTCATAGGGGTATTACATGGAAATGTGTTATTAATGAGATGCATAATTTCCATATGCTTGACATTCTAGATACCAGAGTAAGAAGTTCATATTTTTGGCCAAAATTGGAAAAACATATTGCAAAGTATATAGCTAGATGTATGGAATGTTAGAGAGAAAAATTTTAGTATCAAACATGATTGCTATAGTGATTGTGAATAATTGAGTGAAAGTGGGAAGTGTTGAACATTGATTTTATCACTAAATTGCTCAAGATAGCAAAGAAACATGACTCAATCATAGTATTCATGGAAATGACAAAATCTACTCACTTTATTACAATTAATTCCATTGAGAAGGTAGATAAGACAATAGAAATTTTCATGAAATATATTTCCAAGTTGAATTGGCTATATAAGAAAATCGTTTTAGATAGAGATACAAATTGTACTTTAAAATTTTGGAAACTATTGTTCAAATGATTTGGAATAAGCATGAACTTAAGTATAGCATATAATGCAAATACAAATAGAAAAAAAAAAAGGAGAAATAATCAAGTGATTAAGGATATATTAAGAATGTATGTGACAGATAAACCATCCAATTGGGAGGATTATCTATATTCAGTGGAATTTTCATAAAATAATGGATATCATGCTTCTCTAAATATAAGACCATTTGAAGCTTTCTATGGTAGAAAGTGTAATACTCTAATTAGTTGGGACAATCCAATTAATAAAGTATTACCTAGAATAAGGTTTCTCAATACAATGGAAGAAAACATGGTTAATATTGAGAAAAATTTGAAGACAACATAAGACACAAAAAAATATTATACAGATTCAAGGCATACTATCAAGAGAGATTATTGTTAGGGGGCATTTATCTTTAAAAGATAGACCAAAGAACTTCATGAAATTAGGAAGTTATTATAAGTTGAAAACTAGATACTATGGACCTTTTTATATATTAGTTATAAGATAAGGCCTATTGCATGTGAATGTAGAAAATATAATAATGGGATTCAAACTGATCTTATAATGTACTAAAACAAGATATGAATCCTTCTACAATTTGCAGGAAAAAAAACATGATTGCACAATCACATAACAAGTAAGAGAAAGAGACAATCAATAAGCACAAAACAAGATGTATATGGGGAAAGAAAAATTCCTAAAACCATGCTATCTATATATTTTATAAAGTCAAGGATCATGAAACAATACAATTCTTTCTCTCTCAAGAGAAACTCATACACTCTGCCAATTTTCTCACTCTGATCTAGGAAAAATTGGACAACTACTTAGCCAATTCTCTGCCTCTACTTAGTCTACCTTTCTCACGCATTCCTTGAGGAATTAAATTCCTATTAAATATGAAAATCCCTTGCCTTGATTGTAAAATCATTCCTAGTCATCCAACTAACCCTATAACTGACATGCACAATTTTCTAATTATACAACTGCTAATTATCATCCCTTTAACCTCAGTATCAACTTCGCCTTCCTTATAACTGACATGAAACAAATATTTATAGTGAATTATCAATTAAATGATTGATCACTACTTGTGAATTAAATCAGATTTAATTCACTTAACCTCTCACTATATCATCACTCAATTAGAACTAGTTAAATTTATTTTAACTCAATTTCTTGAGTTAAATAATTACAACTCACAAATAATTGTAACTGGATCCCTTAAATCATGGGAGGATTCTACATGCATCCTCTTAGACCCTCAACTCAAATTTCCTAATCTAACTCATTCATTTTGACTTAGTTAACTAATACAAGATGTCATGAGATGAAACTACAATTTCTATTCCAATTTAATTAAGGGAAAATTAAATCAGAAGCCCCGCTTTTGGGTGCCATTTCAACACTCCCTCTCAACAAGAAAAGGATTATCTTGTACCCCGATCCTGCCTCTATGGAATTCAAATTTTCTTCTTTCCAGTACCTTCGTCAAGATGTATGCATCATGCTCCTCTGTGGGAATGTACTCTAATGACATAATCCTCCTCTGAACAAAATATCTATGATGGTGATGCCGGATATCAGTATGTTTGGACCTATCATGAAATACTTGATTAACCGAGAGTTTGATGAAACTCTGGTTATCACAATGTATCATCGTCGAATCCATCTATTGACCAAACAAACCAACAAGTATCTTCCTCATCCATATGGCCTCGCATGTTGCTTGACTGGTCGCCATGTACTCTGCCTTTGTTGAACTGAGTGCAACTGATCTTTGTTTATTGATGTACCAAGAAATTGTTGTTGATCATATGTTGAAGATGCCTCCTAATTTTATCTTGTGGTTGGATAGAATCCCTACCCAATCTACACCAGTGAAGCCTTGAAGCTTCACTCCCTCTATCTGACTGTACCATAATCCATAATCTGTAGTGCCCTAATATATCTCAACACATGCTTCCATGCCTTCCAATAGATCTTGGTCGACTTATGGTTAACTGTCTAGCATATGTTGGGTTGTGTGTTCAAAAAATACACAAGTGAACCCACAAGCTACCTATAAATAGTAGCATCCACTACTTCACCTTAAGTAGCATCCTCCTTCCTCCAATTTTCTACAAGATCATTATCCATGGGTTTTTTACCCTCCATGTGGAACTTCCTCATAATATCCTTGGCATACTTTCCCTGAGATACAAAATCTCCCTGTAATATCCCTTTCAGAATATTTTGTGGATTTTTGCTGGAAATTATTCAACCATAAAAATCACTAGAGGATTTCCATGTAAAATAAATTCAGAAATTTAAGCCGTTAACATTATAAAAAAAATTCATAACATCAACCACAATATTTACAGCAAAAAAATAAATATAATATGCAACTGAATAATAGAAAATATAAACATGTATAGGATCTCAACTGTATTTTATTAATATAAAATTGCTTGCTGGAAATGGCTGAAATGATGGCCCAAATAGATCTACAATAATGTCACAACTGGCCTCCAAAACAAAATGGAATAAACTGCAACCTATGAATCTTGAATGGATCCACTAAGGAAAGAGATGGGTGCTCTCCCACTCTCACTAAATCACCTGAGGGTTTTCGTCCTGGGCTACTACTAAAGTAGATAATCAAGTTCTCAAACCTCTC
Organism: Pinus albicaulis; assembly: GCA_034641835.2. Taxonomy (NCBI): domain Eukaryota; kingdom Viridiplantae; phylum Streptophyta; class Pinopsida; order Pinales; family Pinaceae; genus Pinus; species Pinus albicaulis. The sequence continues at coordinate 1,357,296,607 of CM076577.1, read as the reverse complement.
ACACAAACAATGATCCAATCCAAGATATCTAGAAATGAACTATGCTTCTCATTTTATAGATCTAATGGATAGATCTCCAAACCTCTAGAAACGTCTTATTTTATTATCTTATTATTATTCCAGAAGATCCTCCATTGACTCTATCAAAGTGACTTTGACTTAATTATATTTGACTTAAGTCACTTTTGGCCCCTTTTCCTCTAAATATTATTTTTCCTTTAATTAAATGACTAATTAAAGTCATTTTTAATTAAGGAAAATAGTATATCACCCATGGTACTATCTCTAGCCACTATAAGTCACTTCTCAGAATCCCATCCTGAATATATCCTCATTCTGATTCCAATGAAATATTACACTAAGGTTTTCTATCATGTATTCCCCCTGGAATGCCACCTTGAGCATAATTAATTGAGTTAAGCCCAAAAATAACTCAGTTTTCCGAAAGTTGTCAGAATGCACTAGAATGAAAGGCAAATTGTGCGGATGATGGAATATATCAAGAGAATGCCATCGTTCCTCATAAAAAATCCTCAAAACTCCTCCAAAAATACCCTAGACTCACTGATGACACCAACCTATATATGTGACCTGTCTACTCCCAACTCTGGAAGTCCATCCTAACCCTATCATAGGTGACACCAAAAAAAGTAACATTACAGACCTTCTGCCCCAAGATTGCTTGCCCTCCAGTAATCCAAATATGTGGGCCACCCTGTTGGCCTAATGAAAATTAGACCCAATCCTCGGATCCATAAAAACCCCTGGGTGTTGCTATGATTTTGTGTCAAGTCACCCGAAACAGACCTCTCGATGCCGGGATCCCAAATTGATCTCTCACTGCACTCTCAGATCCCAACACCACCATGGCCAATCATCGCCCAAATCCCATGGCTCAGACTGCACACTGTCTCTATATTTGCTGCTCCATGAAGCGAGGACCAACTCAGCTACTCTCTCCAATCCAACCTCTGGTCTACGCCGAGGTCACTCATGATCTGCGAATGTCGAGCTAGTGCTACTGAAATACTGATGGACTGTCAGTCCACAATCGATGGCCCAATGGAATATGTAACATCTCTCTCATCCAAGTGCTCCTTCCAACATATACCCGAGGCTAAGAATGATACTTTGTCAATAGGATACCCAATCATGATCTCCCACCAATCTATCTCGAAAGAAGAATTAAATGTAGTGACACATGTATATAGAAAAATTTTGGTATGAGGTCACCTGTCCATACTCAACTCATGTTTCCCCATCTCGTCTGCCGATAAGATCTTCCTGCAGAAGAAGGCCCCTCTCTCTATAAGAGGCAAAATTTGGCATGATATGCTACAAGCCCCATCGATTTACTCCTAGAGAGTGATTCCCCCTGAAAGTACTGCATCTCTACTGGCTGCATGTGCATCTATCTGAACCTCATCAGTGGGTTGGCCCAAAGATGGATGCTCCAAAAACTCCTCCCTATCTTGATCAGAAATTTCATAGTCATGTTGTCTACTAGCCTCCTGTAGAACTATCCCATCAACCTCCAATATCTACTGAGGATAAATATCTGCAACTACTATCACCATACTAGATGCACGTGCATCTATCTGCTCCTCCTCAATTGTTGACTCCAAGGTTAGAAGCATATCCATCATAGACTCAATGTGAGCCTCAATCCGGCTCTCCCCCCAAGGACTATCATGCATGATGTGCATAGCCTCCTCCTCAGCTGACCTATGCTCCACCATATGCTACTCCGTCTGAATCATCAAAAGTGACTCATATTCCTTAATATATCCCATAGAGTCCTATGACTACTCATCACACATACTGGAATTCAAATCCAGTCTACTGTCATCACCTCTATATGACTGCTCATACTCCCCAGTAGTGTTCTCATATGACCCCATGGACTCATCCAAAGAAGATTCCACCTCTTGATATACAGAAGGAATTCCCTCCTTCTCTATCTCTTCCCCCTCATCGACATCTCTCAAGCATGAGTGACCCGGATCCCAAGGTTCTTTGCAGATGAAGAAAAGTCACTTCCTCCTCAGCTCATTTTTGCTGCCTGATCCACCAAAATAGAGCAACTCCTCCGTGGTCATTTTTCTCCTAAATAGCCCAATTTTCTACTCAACCAGCCCTTAGGCTAGCTCATAAACAGTAGGTGAGACCAACTGCTCTCTCCTCCAAATGGTCAATAGTATAGCCCGCAACTCCCTGTAAATGGCATCATGATCTCTCATAAATGATGACAATATGGATTGAATTTGTGCTATGAATGTGTAAGGATAATGTCTTCTAATGATAAATAAGCATTGGAACATCTGTAGAATCAAGCCATCACACTCAATATCAAGCATGATCTCACAAGTCCTGGTCATGGCCATGACTTCTAAAACCACAAGATTCTGCCAAAATGTAGAGCCCGCAATGTTGTCCAAATCCTGAAAATTCCCTACTATTATAGGTCAATTTGGGCATCATCACTAAGATTAGTATGAACAGGTTCTATCATCCCCTAATTCAATAGAAACGGGGTCTATAATCCCCTAATTCAGTTGCTACATTCCCTAGAGAATTCATTCCACTGATGGCTTTAATTCATGAGAGTTTCAATGTTTGAAGTATAGTTAAAATGACACATTGACTCATCAATGCTCCTTTGAATGGGCCTAAGTGTGTTGCAAAGAACTTACCCCCATGCAAGGGTGCTCTACAAAGTACTTCCCGACACTTGAGGGTGTGTTGGTCTCCTAGGAGAAAAATCGTCATTGTTCCGGGAATATCCACATGTCTATTGCCTTATATAAGAGCTCATAGGTGTCATACTTCATCCATCACCATTGAACCAAGAAACATGTCTCATCTTTTATTAGAAATCCATTCAATATCATCTATTGAGAAACTACCTACAATTTCCCTATAAATTGAGCACTCATCTAAGAGCAAGGGAGAAGGAAATTTATGTTGTGTTACGTTGTTGGATTCTCAATTATTGGAGAGTTGAACTACTGTGATGTTGCTAGATTGATGCTCGGTGTGATGAGAAAGGGATGAAGTTGGAGCAGGTTGACAGCAAATTGATCGACTAGTTGTAATCTATCCCTCCTAATATTGTAATAAAGATATTTGTTCTTTCTCCCATATGTGTATTTATATCTTGTGAATGAATTCTCAATATGTGCATATATTCTCAGATTTATTCAGTTCAATCTGGTTATGATAAATAGATATTTTATATTTGTATCATCATGTGTTTTCTTCTGGTTTTAATTGCAGGTATTGATTTGGTGAGTTCAGTTGGATCGAAAGTGACAAAAGCGATGAAATAAGAAGAACGAGAGCGAAGGATCACAAGTAAGTTTCTTCATATTTTTTTTATCTGTTTATTATACAGAGAAAATCATTCACCTTTCCTCTGTTGTTCTAAGTGAAGGAACACCACACTCATGGAAGACTATTTTATCTGTAGATTAGAATTCCTCATAACAAATTGGCGACCACGGTGGGAGAAATCCATCATTCCTGGTGTTTCTGTCCTTTTTAACCATCAACAGTAGACTTTATTTCATCTATTTAGTGATTTAAATGTACTTTTTTCCTTAGAAGTTTATTTAGCCTGCTTGATCTTTAAGCTTCACTATGCCCAACACATTGTTGGTCAGGGTACAGTGCTCTGCATAGCACTGTCTCCCATTTAGAGGTGCTCTACAATGCATTTTCTGCCCTTAAGGGGTGTGTCTCCCCTCAGCCAACAAAATTATATCATAATTTATCTTTTGCATTCAGTTTCAGCCTATTTCTTGCTATATTCTCAGATGAATGTTTAACCTTAGAGACCAATAAACATTACGAGTTCTTCCTCCTTTCGATAGTTGGTTGTTCAATGTTTCATTAGTTGTTTTCTTTATCATTGTCAAATTAAATCCAAAGTTGTAAATTTTGCATTAGAACAATTCTATGTTTTCAAAAGGTAAATTTTTGTTTCAATCTTCATTTCCTAAAAGAAAATTGTTGTTTCAGTCCTCATTTCTCAAAAAAAAAAAACATTGTTTGATTGATTTGTGCATTTAGTTTCTTTTTAATCATTCACATTAAAGGAAACTAAAAAGAAAAACATGCATATGCATTTAGAGATTGTGATTGTTGCATAGGAATAGATTAGGGAAATTTTTATTTAGTTTGTGCTCTTTGATCTATGCTCAAAAATCTGATTTCTCTATCCCTTTAGTAGCTAAGGTTTTCATTGAAAAACTGAATTGAAAAGATTGCTTCTCATTTAGTTTTGCATTTTAAGAATTTCCCATTACATCTCGTGGTGAACCTAAAAGATAAAATGTTAAACAAGATCAACATAAAATTCACCTCAATCAACCTAATAAATCATTGTAATATTAACTATAACACTTAGAAGGTCTAAACTAGACATGTGTTCCGACGTCATTAAGCATAGCAGATGTCGCTAACTTGTTTGTGATACATTCAGAGTGTGAAACCCCACTCCAAATATGTAAGTATATCGGAGCTCGTCCATGTACCTTCAAGTATATAGGGCAGTGTTCTAGTATGAAAAGTATAAGGGGGTGCTCTCACTGTGCGGTTTTGCATTAGACAACACTATTACGGACTTGGGCCTCCACGTACTTTTGGGTATATTTAGGAGGAAAAATTTAGGTTTATTACCATCCACATGTAACTGAGTCGGCTGCCTTGTAACTTGCGATACACCGAACACAACATTTGGGGAGATTTCCTGCCTATACTTTTTGGTTCGCCAAGAATTATTCTACATTTCACAATTACTTGGTAATCCTTTTTTCGAGTATCACCCTTTTATTTTGTTATTTATTTTTGTAATAAAATCAATCATTCATTGTGGAAGAAGAACAATGCTTTCCTCGTCCTTCACGTATAATAGAGCTTTAACCACCTTTACCACCGGAAGCCATTTCTGGTCGGTGAAGGCGACCTCGTTCTACCAAATCCAGTACATCTAGTGCATCATCTTCATCACATCTACCAGAGTCATCTTGAGTCATTTATACACATCCTGTTTTCTCTACTGTCTTTGAAACAGAGTCCTCATCGCTACATGCGGACACTAAAGTTCCAATCAGTGAGACCATACCTCCAGAACCTGATGTTGTACAGGTGGAAGTTGATCTGGATCCAATCATTCTTAATCCAGAACATCTAGCTCCTGAAGTCCAATGAAAAGCAGTTATTCTTGTATCAATCGCTCCTTAGTCATCCATAGCCATTCACTCTTTCATTTTATCGCGTAGTCAACCACCTGAAATATATCTTGGGCCTAATGGTGAAATTATTCCACTTGGTTTGATTTCAATTGAGGAAGAACCTCAACAAGAAGAAACACCCTCAACTCCATCTCTTTTTGGATTGGGGATTTATCTTTATAAGTATTTTCCTCGATTAACTTACGTTGCTTCGGTTGATCCTGTTTCAATCCAAGTTCCCATAGATCTTGTAGAATATTCACTAGGTCATTTAACCATGGTAGAGTCAACATCTCTGGCTCTACCATCTATTATAGTTGTGATAGCTGTTGTGCTCAACTTAGTGTTCCGAAATTGAGGTCATAAATTATCAACCAGGGTCAGTAAACTACTGAACTGTGGTGCACTATATGTGCCTAGGTATATGTTTCTCACTACGTTTTGTTTAGTTTTTTTATGATGTTTTTGGTTTTGTGGTTTTATGTTAAGAAGGAAAAGAACTAAATGTTGAAAAAGAACAGTTGTTGGTCACACTAAAAACAGAGCAAAGCCTATACTAGAGAACAAAAAATGCAAAGTTTGATAATGACTCATAGCAAGAAAATAAATCGCAACATGAACTCAATAACTCATAACATAAACTCATCCAATTCATTCATTAGAAATATGTTGGAATAGCTTGAGAAAAAGACAAGTTTAGTACAAATTAGGCTCTCCTAAGTAAACAACCATCTTACAATATTACAAAGAATCTCATCCATGGCTAAAAGTTTATTGGAACACAATTGGAAAAAGACTATTTGTAACACAATAAGATTTATAATCTGAATTAACTTGTCATGCTAAGATCAATTCATTCTGCAGCTCAACTTGTCACCACTAAACCTTATTCGGAAGTTAGATATTTTCTAAAATATTTTTTTTTGAAAGAAAGGCTTCATTGTGAAATTGCAAAGGATTGCAGAACAATCAAGGCCTTAAACTGATATCACTGACTCATTCCTGTTCATATGATGATGCATTAATAGAAATTCAAAACAAGATTAGTTTGTAAACAATGAAGGCTGTGAATTCTAATTTTGACAGTTAATACAACTAAAAGAACAATGGATAACACTAAACTAGAATGCAATTGATCAAGCTTAAAACACAGTGATCACAACTAAACTAGAATGCTTTTATCCTAACTTTAAAATACAATGATTTGGAACTGAACTACAATGTCACTAATCTAACTTGAAGTACAGTTAACAGAGTTTATACTAGAGTGCCATTATCAAACTTGAAACACAGTGACAAAATTAAACTAGAGTGACATCTACCTCTGGAGTACTACAACTAGACTAAATATGCAACTAATCACTAAAATGTCTCAGCTCTGTCTCATTCGGAATTAGTGGTATTTTGGAATAATTTATGGAACAGGACTGGCTGCAACATGTTATGTAAATGAGCATGAAAGCATAAAATTCAACAAAACACAACAAATCTCTAAAACACCACAGTTATGTCTCATCTAGAATTAGTGATATTTTGGAAGAGTTTATAAGATCACGACTAGCTGTAACAACTGATGTAATTGAGCACAAAATCACAAAGTTAAGAGAAATGCAACTAACTCCTAAATACTATAGTTATATCCCATCCAATTTGAGTAATATTTTGGAAGAGTTCGTAAGGATAAAACTAACTGTGGCATCCACTGCAAGTAAGTATAAAAACACAAAGTTCAGGAAATTAATTAAGCTAAGAATGAAACAAGGCTAAGTTACTTATCTAAACCATATGAACAAAGCTTCTCAGGTAGCAGGGGCCCTCTACCACCATATTAGCATGAAAATCTACTCAATATTGACTCAGCTCTTGCAATAAAGTGATGCTTCTTTCATTAAAGGAGAAATTCTTCAAAACAGAGTATTTACAGTCTTCTGAGATCTAGCAATAAAACATAAATCTAGCTAAGTTATTTCTCGGTCTCCCGAGCCATACTTATAAAAAAATTACATAACTATCTTTGAGATAAAATAGGATTAATTGTCTTTCCAAACTAAAATCAAAGTAGGACTCTGGTGGTGGCCTCATTCTATGATTAAGGACATCTGTACAGTCCTTGTCCTATTAGAATTCTGTCACCTAGTTTTGGTTTCCCACGTGCATAACCGCCTGTAGACTCGATCTCGGAATTTTTGGAGAGCAAGAAATGATGGGGGAGTGATGTGGAATACGACCATATGCATTTTTCCTTGAGGTGACACCTGGAACCTGCGTAAACATGAGAACGGTTGTGGAATAGGTGACTGGCTACAGAATGACTGTGTTATGTAGCCGAGTCTAGTCAAAAATTGCTACAATAACAAAATCATGAAAACATAGCAAGTTAGTCATTATATACATTCTTAAAGTAATCCTAATCAATCCTATTGATCATTTAAGCATGTAATTGATGAGGGAAAAAGAAAATGAAGTGAAATGTGGTGGAAAAGAAGGACATATTTGGGGCTCAGCATACCCCCACTGCAAGGCTTTTGCATGTCCTCATGAAACTATTCCATGTACTCTGAGACCTCTGCTAGGACATCTAAGCCTCTTCTTCTGCTTTGCCTGACAGTCAGTGGTCTTCTGGGCTTCCTTATGACTAACTTGAATCTCAAATTTGTAAGTGCCCTGATTAACCTTTTGTTTTTCTTCGTCAATCTTTCACTGGTATTGTGCAACTTTTTCATTTGTAGAGATAGAGTTGAATTCATATCACCTTTCAGCTTAATCTGCTCCCTTAAGATTTCATTCTCATTCTTGATATGCCTATTGAGTACTTCTAACTCATACTTATCTCTTCTTAGCATATCAATTGCAGATTTTGGTGAACTAGGAGTTCTGTCTCTATTTTTTGAAGCTCTTTTCTCTAGTGTCTCAACATAATGTAAATTTCTTGTTGTGTTGGGTCTATTTCAGGAGCTCCTTCATCAAAATCATCCTCATACTGATGCTCAGGTGATCTAGCAGTAGGTGTTTCTTCATCCTCAATGTTTATGATTCCAGGTTGTCTAACCTCTGTTTTCTTTAGTATACCTCTAAGCCTGTGGCTCCGTCTCGGTTGAGATGGCCCTTCTCCTCTGTCTTTGGCATATTTTCTTATTATTCTTTCCTTCTTAAGTTTCTTTTTAATTTGAGCCAATTTCTCAGAAATCATCTCTTCACTATCCTCTTGTATTGATTTACCAGTTTTAGTTTCAACAACCTTAGAAATTTCCTTTCTCCTACTTCTTCTTATGGGTTTGCCTTCAAGTGGAGATTCCTTGGGTTCCTCAAAATGATTCCTTACTAGAAACTCATCCCAATTATCTCCCATTTTTCCCAAATGATGTTCAATTAATATTTTGACTAACCCATGGTGATACAAGGTTGTTTCCAGAAATTGAACCCTCTTTTGTACATTTGAGGCCATTCTTTTCAGACTATGAAGTAGGAAAAAGGGCAAATTGATTTCTTCTCCTAAGAAATGCATCATTAACCGAATATGATAAACATAGAGGGTACCAAATCTTCCTTCACAAGTTATAATTTTTTGAAAAATGAGCAACAAATTCCTCCATTTATTCTTTAGTGTCGAGCTAGGAATTCCTTTCTTAAAAATGGAAACATCCATACCTGGTATTTTGAGTATTTGCTTCCATGTCTCACTATGAAATTCCTTATTTTTGAACCACTTTTCTCCTTGCCTGGGTAATTCAGTTGCTTCTGTAATGAAAGCCTCTGTAACAGTGAATTTAATATCTCCTATTTCGACCTCTGCTCCATTGAAGGACCGTGCAAATGTTTTAGTTACCTCTTTGTGAAAACCACTGAATTTGTCCAAGAATTTCAACCAACCAGCCTGCTGTAGCATTTCTCTAATTTGTGGATAACCTTCCAAGTACTTGGATCCAACTGGTTTGGTCCTCACTATGAGACCCATAGCTTCTCTTTCCAACCTTCAATTTACTGCTCCTCTGCTTACGGTGAAAATTGTTGTTAAAGAGATGTTTCTGCCCCAAAGATGTTTCCTCTGTTTTACAGACCGGAATGGCTAAGTATTGGCTGCGGAAAGGAATGATATGGAGTACTTATGAAATGAGTATGATGCGCTCGGATTAATGGGTTGGGAAATATCACGGAAGAAAAGACCGCGGAGATATTTTGTGAGAAATTCAAAATCATCATTAAATACTTTGGCCTAGTGACGTGATTGATCAAATCACTTCAGTACTTAACCATTAAGTTTTAAATGATGATCGTATATGGCAAGATGAAAGGGATTTTGTCCAAAATTTTTTATGATAAGTTTGATAGGCATGATCAACACGACTAATTAAAATAACCTTTTTGAAACATACATGACTTAACTATGCTAAACTTTCATGATCTGCTACTATAATAATTTCATAACTTTTACCTTTGCCTTTCCTTTGATTTTTTTTCTTTTGGTTTTGATATGCCTTGTCCTCCTTTAAAAGTGATTGGTCTTCAGTCCTCATAACTCCTTTGATTTTGCTTGTTGTCTTGGATATGCAGGATCAATTTTCTCCTCAATCAAGTGATTACTGGATAGTGCCTTCAGGATCTCTGGCTGCAGAATGTCTGACTGGCTGCAGAATGTACCTGTAGAAGTCTTAAAACATGGAATGGAAAAGTTTGAAGTATGAATGAAATGTTTGTATGAAATGAGTTAAAAATGGATAATGAAGTATGGTGTAATGGAATATGGGTGAAGTGAATAATGGAATGAAATGAATCTCAATTATGAAGTGGAGTGAAGTATGGAAAATGACTTGCAACTTATGATATGTATTATTCAATTACAGAAAGAAATCATTCTTAAAACTCTAAGATGAACAATGAGGTGGACCCTGGAATGAAATGAATGAAGTATGGAGTGAGGTGGAGTATGGATGAATGGAATGAAATGAAGTATGGATGAATGGAATGAAATGAATCATAAGTGAAATATGGATTTACACTTATTATTTTTTAATAGCTGCTTGCAGAAAAAGAAAAAATTTGAAAAGCTAGAGTGTCAGAAAAATTCTGATTTTCACTCTATCTTTTCTATATAAACATGCTAATCAATGATTAGTTTTCATGTTTATACTTTTTTTCTTTTTCTTTTTCTTTTTTATTTTTTTATTTTTTTATTTTTTTTTAATTTTTTTTTAATTTTATTTTTTATACTTTTGAATTCAGAAAATTCAACTAAGTTGATGAAGAAGAAAAATTATCCTTCATTAACTTCACATTACTGTTTTCCTGAAATCTCTTGACAAATTCTTCTCTTGAAAGTGGCTTGTGATACAGCTTCAATCTATGACCATTTACAAGAAAAGTGACCTTCTCTTCATCTATTGTCCTGATTTTTATTGCTCCATTGTCAAAAATTCTTATAATTTCATATGGCTCAAGCCAATGTGTTTGGAATTTACCTTGAAAATCCTTGAACTTTGAATCAAACAAGAGAGCCCAGTCACCTTCCTTGAACTTATTTTCCTTGAAGTATTTGTCATGCCATCTAGTCCTTTTTTGTTGGACTATACTTGTTTTCTGAACTGCATCTTGTCTGATCTCATCTAATTCATTAATCTACTCCAATCTGTGCTTTTGTGCCTCTGTTAGATCAATTCCTAGCTGAACTTCCATTTTGAAAGTTTGAATCTGGAACTCTATGTGAAACAAAACTTGCTTTCCATAAACAAGTTCATAAGGAGTATGGCCTGTTGTGCTCCTCCATGTAGTTCTATAGGCCCACAAGGCTTCAGGAAGCCTATCTATCCAATCTCTTCTATGCAAATGAATAGTCTTCGTTAGGATCCCTTCAATGACCTTATTAGTAGATTCCACTTGACCATTTTCCTGTGGATGATAAGGAGTAGATTTTCTGTGTCTAATTTTGTACCTCTCCATCATTTGTTCCACCAGCTTTGATGTAAATTGAGCTCCTTGATCTGTAACAATTTCCTTTGGGACACCAAAACGAGTAAAAATATCCTCAAAAAGAAAATTAATTACAGATGCTTCAGTAGCAGAAAGTAATGGCTTGGCCTCTATCCATTTGGTAACATAATCAGTGCAAACTAATATATATTTCTTTTGTCTTGATGGAGGACTAATAGGTCCTACAAAATCTAAAGCCCATTTTTCAAAATGTTCAATATGTACCTGAGGCTGTAATGGAATCTCACCTGAAGGAGAAGGTTTCCCTACCCTTTGGCAACTGTCACACCTTCTTAAATACTCTTTAGCATCTTTAAAAAGGGATGGCCAATAATATCCTAAATGAAGGATCTTATAAGCTATTCTTTTATCAGCAAAGTGTCCGCCACAAGGTTCATCATGAAATGCCTTGAGGATCTCAAGCATCTCATCTTCTTGAACACATCTTCTAATGATAAAATCTGGACCTATTTTGTATAACTCATTAGCAACCCATGAATATTTTGCACTGTCATAAATGATCTTTCTTTTGTCTCTTGCATTCATTATTGAAGGAAATTTCCCTGAAACTAAATAATTAGCAATGTCAGCAAACCAAGGAGTTTGAGTAGAAATTGCAAAAAGATATTCATCGGGGAATTGATCTTCAACTGGGGTATTGTCTTTGATGTTTTGGAGTCTAGATAGGAAATCAACTACTGTGTTTTGTTTTCCAGGCCTATCTAGAATGGTAATGTTGAATTCTTGTAAAAGCAATAACCATCTTATGACTCTGCCATTAGTAATTGATTTGTTCATTAGATATCTAATTGTAGAGTGATCTGTGTGAACAAAAGTTTCATAGCCTGTTATATAGTGTCTGAATTTGTTTATGGCATGAACAACAGCTAAAAACTCTTTTTCAGTTACAATATAGTTTAACTATGAAGGAGTCAAATTTTTACTGGTATAGTAGATGGCATATGGAATCAGGTCTTTTTGTCCCAATACTGCTCCTATAGCTGTATCTGAGGCATCTGTTGAAATATGAAAAGGTAACTTCCAGTTAGGTCCTCTTAAAATAGGTTCTTCAGAGATTTTTGTTTTCAGGGTCTCAAAGGCTAACTGGCAATCAGAATTCCACTTGAATTCATAGTCTTTGGTAAGTAATTTTAAAAGTGGAGATTCTATCTTGGTGAAATTTTCTATAAACCTTCGATAATATCCTATGAATCCTAGAAAACTCCTAACATCCTTTTGACAACTTGGAATAGATAAGTTAGAGATGACTTCAACTTTTGACTTATCAACTCTAATCTCATCCCCTGAAATGTGATGTCCTAAAACAATTCCTTCAGTAAACATCATAAAACACTTCTCATGACTAAGTGAAATATTTGCTTCTTTACATCTCTTTATAAAAATTTCCAAGTTTGTTAAGGCTTCTTCAAATGTGTTTCCATAAACTGTGAAATCATCCATATATACCTCTACACAATCATGTATTAGATCTGAAAAGATTCCTAGTACTGCCCTTTGAAATGTTGTGGGTGCATTGCATAATCCAAATGGAAATACTCCGTAAGCATAGGTACCCCAAGGACAGGTAAATGTGGTTTTGTCTTGATCTTCAAGTGCTACCTGAATTTGGTTATAACCACTAACCCATCTAGAAATGAAAAGTACTTTTTGCCAGCTAATGTATCTAACACTTGATCTATGAAATGTAAGGGAAAATGATCTTTAAGAGTAGCTTTGTTTAATTCCCGGTAGTCAATACATACCCTCCATTTACCATTTTTATTTGGCACAATTACCAAAGGAGAAACCCACTGACTATCTGAAATGGGATAGATAAAGTTAACATTTAACAATTTCTGCAATTCTTCCTTAACCATCTCCCTAAGATTTGGATTCATCCTTATCTGAGGTTGTCTGATTGGTTTACAATTTTCCTCTATATATATGTGATGAGTTCAAGTCTTGGGGCTTATCCCTTTCATATCAGTGTACTCCCATGCATATGTGGAAGACTGTCTCTGTAATATCTTGACTAGCTCTTCTTGTTGAGATTTCTCTAAGTTTTTGTTTATGTTTAAAGTTTTGCCTGGAAATATCTCAATTGTAGAGCTGCCAAATTTATCCATGGAGTAAAGAGACATCTGTCTTGATGATAAAAACTCAATGTTGGATTCTTCTTGAAATTGTTCATGCTTATATTCCGAAGAGGATTCAAATTTTTCTAAGGTATTCAGAATCTGGCTATCTTCACTAATTTCTGAAATTGTGAAGAGAGGTTGTAAGTCTTCTTCATCCTCTATCCATTGAGTATCATCTAATTCTGTAATTGTTTTTGTTGGAGGATACAAGGTAAATTTCTTGGTTGAACTACCATCGGAGATGTACATATCACCGGATCTACAACTAATGAAAGCATCAGTTGTAGCTAACCAAGGTCTTCCTAATATAATAGGATGCCCTCCTAGATTATTCTTAGGAGTTAGGATCATAAAATCCACAGGATATTCCCAAGAATCTAGGGACACTGGAATGTCTTCTATTACCCCATCAGGTTTGATCACAGATCTGTCTGCTAATTGTAATAATGTGGGTGTAAAAACAAGATTAGGAAGTTTCAGTTTATCCATGATTTGTCTACTCATGATATTGATTGCTGCTCCTAAATCAATAAGTGTGTTTTGGATCTCAATTCCATTGATGTGAATTTTAACAACTGGATTTCTTAGGTCTAGATACTTTGGAATAACCATCTTACCCATCATGATATCTGCTATTTTTCCTGCCAGTTGAATTTTATTTATCTCTCTTATTCTTTTCCTTGTTTTCTTCATGCTCAACTCCTTTATTGTCTTTGCTAAGATTGGAATTTCCTTGATGGCTTGTAATAATGGGATCTTAATACAAACATTTCTCAACTCATCTAGGAAATCATAATTAGGCACCATAATTTGTTTCTCTACACCCCTATCAATTTGTAATCTTTCTGGAAAGGGAGGTGTAGAAGTGGATGTTGATGGCTGCTCTAATATAGGAGTTGAAATTATTGGTTCTTTTTGTTTTTATTTTTCAATGTTTGAGTCTTGGAAAGTTGTGTTCTCTTCAAGACATTTATTTACCCGTAGAGAATCTTCCTCAGAATTGTCTTGCTCTTGTATGATTATAGAAGGTTTCATCTTTTCAAGTATTCTTCCAGACCTAAGTTGAACATCACTAAGGTCTAAAGGAGTGATCAAATAAGTTGGAAACTATTGGCCTTATATCATGTATGTGTTTTGAGGATTTTTATTGTTGGGATTTGGTATGGGTTGGGCAGGTAACTGATTTGTTTTTTTGGGAAATGGTAATGGAAGTGGTTGATTTTGATGTTTTGGATTTTGAGAATTTTTTTGAGGAGGGAAATGTGGATATGGTGGATAGGATGGTGGATATTGGTAATACTGAGAGTATCTTCCATAGGGATTTTGTCCTCCTTGCGCCCAATTTTATGATTGATTTTGAAATTGGGGCCAAGGTTGCTGCCAAGAATTCCAATTTGGTGGAGGTTGATTATACAACTGATCATGAAATCCTTGTGTTTGAGGTCCTTGCCAAGGCCTCCTGGAGACAAAATTGAGATATTCTGTGGAACTTGTAGGAGTTTCTTCTTGAAAAACAGCTTTAAGACCAGGAAGTGAAGGACAACTCTTGGTCTCATGTTTTTCTGAACAAATTACACAAGTCTCTACAACTTTTGCATCCAAAGGGCACTCTCTCAAGGCATGTTTCTTTCTACATTTGGGAAAAAAGATTGCTAAGGCATCAAATTCAGATTTTTGCTTGTTTTGTAACTTGAGGGTGTCTATTTGTTCACTAAGACTCCCTAAGATATCAGATTTGAACTCATCAATAATATGTCCTATTTCTGCCCTACTTACTGTCCCAGAAGCAGACTTACTTGCCCTTGCAAGAGCAGGGTCTCTTGGTCCTTTCACAGTTTTAGATTTCCCTCTTGAAAGGTTGATACATAATTCAGCTATTTCAGGTAATGTGAGCTGAGATATATCCCCTTTTACCATAATATTAAGGATATCTAACCATTCATCCCTAATTGTCTTCAACAAGAGAGCTTTCAAAGTGTCTTGGTCTAAGTTTTCCATTTTTTCTCTTTTGATGTTGTAGTTAAATCTCTCCAACAAATCTTCCAGATTTTCATCCTCTTTTTGTAGCATTTTAAACACTTCCTCCTTATGGTTGACTGGCATACAGTAATCCAAATACCTCTCTAGAAATGTTTGTTTCATGTCTTCCCATGTCCTAATATAACTGTTGATCAAACTCATAAACCACTTCAATGTTGCTCCTTTCAATGTTGAAGGAAATAGTTTAAGTTTTTGAGAATCTTGTAAGTAGTCATAGGTTCTACATAGGACTTCAAATTCAAATAGGAAGGTTTCAGGATCTTCAGTTTTAAGTCCATAAAATTTTGGAAGGACAGAGGGTGAAATGTTTTTCATAGTTGTATTAGTTTCTTCATCTACTATAGGAAACCCAAAAGAGCTTCCCATTTCTCTTCTGCCTCTTCCTCTGCCTCCTTCTCCTTCTACACCTCTACCTCCTTCTCCTCTACCTCTACCTCTACCCCCTCCAAACAGTGTGTGTTCTCCATTAAAAACTCCTCCTCCCCCTTCTTCTGCCATAGTTGATTCTTCTGTGGAAGTTGAAAGGTTTAAGTCCCTAGCAGGGGTTCCTGAATCCTCTTCCAAGACAGGTTCAGTGGGTAAAGTGGAAGGTCTTTCTGATGGATTATCTGATCTTAAGTCCTCTGGAATTCTCGGATCAGTAAAGGATGGAATGTGGGTTTGAGTTGGAAGTGTACTGGCTCTTGGTCTTGGTGAAACAAGTGGTGTTCTAGGAATCAAGCTTCTACTTCTTATGAATCTACCCCTTGAGTTTCTTTCTCTACGCATGTCATTGTTTTTGGGAGGTAAGAAACAAGGCTACCTAGCTACACTTCCCTGGCAACGGCGCCAAGATGTTGTGCTCAACTTAGTGTTCCTAAATTGAGGTCATAAATTATCAACCAGGGTCAGTAAACTGCTGAAGTGTGGTGCACTATGTGTTCCTAGGTATCTGTTTCTCACTACGTTGTGTTTTGTGTTTTTATGATGTTTTTGGTTTTGTGGTTTTATTTTAAGAAGGAAAATAACTAAATGTTGAAAAAGAACAATTGTTGGTCACACTAAAAACAGAGCAAAGCCTATACTAGAGAACAGAAAATGCAAAGTTTGATAATGACTCATAGCAAGAAAATAAATCACAACATGAACTCAATAACTCATAACATAAACTCATCCAATTCATTCATTAGAAATATGTTGGAATATCTTGAGAAAAGGACAAGTTTAGTACAAATTAGGTTCTCCTAAGTAAACAACAATCTTACAATATTACAAAGAATCTCATCCATGGCTAAAAGTTTATTAGAACACAATTGGAAAAGGACTATTTGTAACACAATAAGATTTCTAATCTGAATTAACTTGTCATGCTAAGATAAATTCATTCTGAAGCTCAACTTGTCACCACTAAACCTTATTTGGAAGTTAGAGATTTTCTAAAATAGTTTTTTTTGAAAGAAAGGCTTAATTGTGAAATTGCAAAGGATTGCAGAACAATCAAGGCCTTAAACTGATATCACTGACTCATTCATGTTCATATGATGATGCATTAATAGAAAGTCAGAACAAGATTAGTTTGTAAACAATGAAGGCCGTGAAGTCTAATTTTGACAGTTAATAAAACTAAAATAACAATGGATAACACTGAACTAGAATGCAATTGATCAAGCTTAAAACATAGTGATCACAACTAAACTAGAATGATTTTATCCTAACTTTAAAATACAATGATTTGGAACTGAACTAGAATGTCACTAATCTAAATTGAAGTACAGTGAACAGATTTTATACTAGAGTGCCATTATCAAACTTGAAACACAGTGACAGAATTAAACTAGAGGGACATCTACCTCCAGAGTACTACAACTAGACTAAAGATGCAACTAATCACTAAAATGTCTCAGCTCTGTCTCATTCAGAATTAGTGGTATTTTGGAATAATTTATGGAACAGGACTGGCTGCAACATGTTATGTAAATGAGCATGAAAGCATACAATTCAACAAAACACAACAAAG
Organism: Pinus albicaulis; assembly: GCA_034641835.2. Lineage (NCBI taxonomy): Eukaryota > Viridiplantae > Streptophyta > Pinopsida > Pinales > Pinaceae > Pinus > Pinus albicaulis. Next base: position 1,357,279,235 of record CM076577.1, on the reverse strand, counting down.
CTATAAAACACTACAGCTATGTCTCATCTAGAATTAGTGATATTTTGGAAGAGTTTATAAGATCACGACTAGCTGTAACAACTGATGTAATTGAGCACAAAATCACAGAGTTCAGAGAAATGAAACTAACTCCTAAATACTACAGTTATATCCCATCCAATGTGAGTAATATTTTGGAAGATTTTGTAAGGATAAGACTAACTATGGCATCCGCTGCAAGTAAGCATAAAAACACAAAGTTCAGGAAATTAATTAAGCTAAGAATGAAACAAGGCTAAGTTACTTATCTAAACCATGTGAACAAAGCTTCTCAGGTAGCAGGGGCCCTCTACCACCGGATTAGCACGCAAATCTACTCAAGATTGACTCATCTCTTGCAATAAAGTGATGCTTCTTTCATTAAAGGAGAAATTCTTCAAAACAGAGTATTTACGGTCTTCTGAGATCTAGCAATAAAACATAAATCTAGCTAAGTTGTTTCTCGGTCTCCCGAGCCATACTTATAACAAAATTACATAACTGTCTTTGAGATAAAATAGGAGTAATTGTCTTTCCAAACTAAAATCAAACTAGGACTCTGGTGGTGGCCTCGTTCTATGATTAAGGACATCTGTACAGTCCTTGTCCTATTAGAAGTCTGTCACCTAGTTTTGGTTTCCCACGTGCATAACCGCCTGTAGACTCGAGCTCAGACTTCGTGGAGAGCAATAAATGATGGGGGAGTGATGTGGAATACGACCATATGAATTGTTCCTTGAGGTGACACCTGGAACCTGTGTAAACATGAGAATGGATGTGGAATAGGCGAATGGCTACAGAATGACTGTGTTCTGTAGCCGAGTCTAGTCAAAAATTGCTACAATAACAAAATCATGAAAACATAGAAAGTTAGTCATTATATATATTCTTAAATTAATCCTAATCAATCTTATTGATCATTTAATCCTGTAATTGATGAGGTACAAAGAAAATGAAGTGAAATGTGGTGGAAAAGAAGGACATATTTGGGGCTCAACAAAGATGTTCTAAGGAAAAGGAGAAAATAAGGAACTCCTTTGAAAAGTTTGGGCTGATTAGGACTGGTGCCCGGGTGAGTGCATGTTTTACCAATTCGAAGGATTTTTTGGTTTCTACAGTCCACTTTACTCCTACTTCTTTCTTGAGCATATTAGTCATGTTTCTAAGGAGCTCTGCTAAGTTGGGAATAAACCTCCTCAAGAAGTTAATCTTTCCAATAAAGGACTGCAATTATTTTATGTTCCTTGGTTGGCTAATCTGTAGTATTCCCTCAACTCTATTTGGATCTATTTTAATCCCTTCTTCTGATATGATATGGCCAAGGATTTTACCTTCCTGAAGGCCAAACACTGTCTTTTTGGGATTTAAAGATAACCCAAACCTTCTACACTTTTCAAGGACCTTTCTTAAATGTTTTAGATGCTCTTCATCGGATTTGGAATAAACTATTATGTCATCAAGGTAAATTACAATGAAGTGCCCTATCTCCTCTGAAAATGCAATGTCCATGGCCCTTTGGAAAGTGGCCCCAGCATTCATTAATCCAAAAGGCATTTTCACATACATGAAAGTGCCCCAAGGAGTGGTGAAAGTTGTCTTGAGTTGGTCTTCTGGGAGTACTAAAACTTGGTTATACCCTGAAAAACCATCTAATAGAGAAATCCTCTTTGAACCAACTACCCTTTGTAGAATGTGTTCCATTTTGGGTAAAGGGTGATTGTCTTTTGGGGAGGCTCTGTTAAGGTTTCTGAAATCAATGCATAATTTGATTTCTCCTGTCTTTTTCCTCACGGCTACAAGGTTAGAAACCCAATCTGAAAACCTCACAGGCACAATGATTCCTGCCTCATACATTTTCTTGATTTCCTTTTCTACCAGAGGTAGTTGTATTGGATTAATTCTACGCAGTTTTTGTTTAAAGGGTTTTTGGTTTTATTTCAAAGGGATCTTGTGCTGGATGATTTCTGTATCGTAGGCTTTCAAGTCTTCATAGCTCCAGGAAAACACATCGACAAACTCTTTAAACATGTCAACGTATTTCCTTTTCATGTCTGGTGGCAAGGATTTAGCCAATTTAATCATTTTTGGCTGATCCTCGATGCCTATGTTGCATTCCTCGACCTCAGACTCTGTGTATTCTATAGTGGGCTTCTTTGCTACATCATTGAAATCAAAGAGGTCTTCTAACGGTGCTAGCCCCCTAGGTATGTTCTTGTCTTTTGACGACAATACCTCAATGTCTTCTTTTTCCATGTCCTTGTATTCTTCAGTATGAGTGTCAAGTTCTTTATTTAACATGTTGATTTCTATGGGACCAGATGGTTTTTCTTTTTCAGCGGACTTTTTGTTTAGGTGATTTTCATCGGATTTAGAATCTGAATCAGATGACTCAAATTCGTTCTTGCCCAGCAGAAAATCCTCTATCTGTTTGTCACCTTCAAAGACCTGCCAATATTTTTCATTATCTGGCACTGCTGGTCTAAACTTAATTTGAGTTGTACAGTCTTTGGTTTCAAATGGCGTTAAGCATGTTCTAGCCGCAAAAGCTAAATTGTGTGCGGAAATATTTCTTTTTCTTGGAACAAAAATAAATTTGGACTCCTCAAAAGTTTTTAAAAGGTCCATGACATCGTTTCGATAAGCTCTAAGCCTGGGATGATTTGCGTTATATTCCCCATTGACTTGTTTAATGACTAGTTCTGAATCCCCATACACATTAATTCTTGTGGCTCCTAACTTTTTTAATAGATGTAAGCCTAAGAGAAGGGATTCATATTCCGCTATGTTATTGGAACACTGAAAGTTTAATTTACAGGAAATGTTTTCTGTGTGGTTGTTTTCAGTGTTGGTAATCCAGACACCTGCACCAGCATTGTTTTTAGTGCATGACCCATCAAAATACATACTCCACAGAGGACTATTTTCAGTTTCGTCTTGGTTATTGTCCCCTTCAACCAACGTGCTCAAGGGTTGTTGTGAAATCTCAGTACTTAGTTGTATTTGTTTCACCTTCTCAGGTTTGTCATGGAGCTGAGCGTGAGGGGAAGTCTGTTGTTTGCAATCTTGGCTTTGTTCACTCTGGTCCGTTGTTTCAACGCGCTGTTCCAAAATTTCTCTCTCGTTTTCTTCCATATCTAGAACTGCATTTATTTCTAGATTTGGGGTCTCTAACTGTTTATCTAAGTCACTGTGTTCTGGCTCTGACTATTTTGTGGATTCATTATTGCAAAATATAAACGAATCCAGGTTAGTATGGACAGAATAAATGGGAGAATTTTCAGGCTTTTCTAGGCTACTGACCATGAATTTCATGTGTGACTCTCTGTACAGTCTTCTGGGCTGGCTAAAAACAGGAATAGTGGCATATGTCCCGTCCATCTGTATGGTACCTTACAGCTTGGCACCCCATGATATTGACAATAACATGCCATACTTAGGAGGCACATCAGCCACCACAACATCCATCACCATGCACTTGGCTGGGATTTGGGTCAAACTCACACAAAGGTCTTTGATCAGGCCAAGGCACTTTACTCTATTTGAATCAAAATAATATAAATCCTTGTAAGGTTTGGTTATTTCTAATCCTAGCCTTTCCATTATCACCTTTGGCATAAGGTTGTGCGAGGCTCCAGATTCATGCATAGCATTATGCAAGATCTTGTCATGAACATTAAAACTCACATAAAAGGGAGTTACAGGTCCCTCTTGATATATACCTTCAATCTTAGGACCAAAAATGAGCTCTGGCTGGTCATCATTAAGATTGACTGAGTCATTATTATCCTCAATATTTAAAGCCTTCAAAATTTAGGTCCTATATAAATTTTGGGCAGCTAACTCAGTCAAGGGAACAAAGATTTTGATCTTTGAAATTTCCTGCTCTAGGCTGAAAAGAATCTGGTTCTTTGATGAACTTGTCTCAGCCTTACTAGCTCCCAGTCTATCAACAACATCAACTTGTTGATTTGTTCTACTCGTTTTTTACAAAATGGTGCTAACAGGAGTACTAGTTGAAGTGGTAGTAATACTAATGTCCGCACTCTGTTTTTCATTATTTTGAGTGCCTTTCTCTTTATCTCTATCAGAATTCACAGCTTCTGTTTGAAAATTTTAGGCTTGGTTGTAGTGCTATTTTGTGAAGATTTGTCAGAGGTTTTGGTGTTGGGAGTTTTTTGACTGGTTTTGCTTCTAAGGTCATATTCTTTTTGAGGCTCTATGATGACATTTTCCATGTCCTGAAAATAACTTGCATTATCATCTTTGTTGTCATCATAAGGGGTATGAAAACCTTGTTCCCTATCAAAATGAATCTCAAAGTCATCATTATCTACTCCCAACATGTTGATATCATCTTCCTCTATTACCTTCTCTGTTTCCTCAACCTCACTTATATAGTTTTGATGAAAGGGAGGAGTGATCTGTTGATCATCTTCCCTAGGTTTGTTTGGAGGTTGGTTCCTTCTAAAATTCTGATTCTGGTTCTGGTTCTTGTTTTGAGGAGCAGTTTGGTTTTGACTTGCTTGTGCTCTCTCAAGGATGCTCATTTTCTTCATCATCTCCTCCATCATTATTTCCATCTTTGAGTTGGAAGTAGAAGGGACATTTTCCTCTCTGAAGGATACTCTCTTTTCAATTTTCATTCTTGCTCTCTTCTCCATTAGGTTGACTTCCACAGAAAGAGCACCCTTTTTCATATCTTCAAGAGTTGCAAAATCTCTCTCCCTCAGCTGATAGGCCATCTCAGGATCAAACCCTTCAGGAAACTTGTTTAAAGCTGAGCCTTGTGGAGGTTTTAGTTCTAGGGAAAGTGCATTATACACACTATTGAATCTAGTGCAATAAGCTTGAACACTTTCCCCAGTGTCTCTATGGAGATTTTTATATTTAGAAAGGACTTGGAGAGGGTTTTTCTTTACTCCCCATTTGTTTAAGAATGTTTTATGGAAGGCTTGTAGATCACAGATACTATGGGGGGTTAAACCTTTGAACCATTTCCTCACTTCTCCCCCTAAGCTCTGAGAAAATAACCTAAGTTTGACCGAATCATCATCAATTTCATTTCTGTCAAAGTAGTCATTCATATTATCCACATGTTGTGATGCAGTTGTAGCATTGTTAGCATCATATAATGGAATTTTGGACTGATAGTCCTATGGAAGATTGACTAGTGGTACAGGAAGGACTAGGGGAGCATACCATGCGGCCATGGCAGGAGGTGGAGGTGGATTTACAAGAGGGACAGTGGGCTGAAGTGGGGTGGTTTGAATAGTGGATGTAGGGTGAGCAGAAGTGGATGGACCAGGAATAGACTGCTGAGTTGATCTTGGATGAGGGGCACCTAAGTTGTGAAGAAAATGCAAATCAGGAGGTGTTGTTTCTCTACTACCAAGAGGTTCACTTGTTTGTGGGGATGATAGTGAAGACTCAGAATCTAACTGATCTAAATCACCAAGAGACCTAGTTCTAAATGGATTTACTAAGTCAACTTGAGATTTTTGTAGAGCTGAAAGATTTTCAGGGACAGAATTGGCTCTCAAGGGTGATCTGAAAACGGTTGACAAATTTATCTTAGGGGACTTCCTAAGGATACTTTCTGGGTTATCAACTATCTCAGGTGGATCAGGGTCATGATAGGCTCTAGTGTGAATCTTTCTAGAAGCCACTATGCTGTGTTTTTCAGACCAAAAAATAAACAAGATAAGCTCAACTAGGTATGACAATATTTAAGAGGTTAACTAGTCTGTTTTGGAAAAATTTCAGTCCTGCAGCCTTGTGACTGAGTTTGAAAGGTGTTACAATGATAAGGGTTCTTCCCAGTGGAGTCTTAAGGTCTGTTCAGGATTGTGGAGTCGCCAAGTGGAAGTTTTTAGCTCTTTTCAGAGGTAAAAGGTCTTATGGTCCACCACCATGTTTATTGAATACCAATTTGAAATATTTTCAGGTTTTCTGAGTTATTTTTCAGTTGTGTGGTTTTTTAAGAATATCCTAACTCTGTTTCAAAACTTAGCTACGGTTATGAGACAAAGACAGTTTACTCTTATGGCTAAGCCAGCTGATTTTTCAAGGTTGGATAAAGTCTTAGGAGAATCCTAGGGTTTGCCTAGTTTGTCACTGATTCAAATAAGTTTTATCATGATTACCATTCTTTGGCAGTGCTTGAAAAGGTTGTTTTTTACTCACAAGTTTTATGAATTTTTTAAGGGAAGTAGTTCCCCGGTGGAGTCGCCAGAAATGTTAGGAATCTGTAATTTTAGCAGATTGGTAAGACTAAAACTGCAGAAGCAACATTATTTCAACCAACTTTGGGATTCTAGGATCTAGCCCTCTTGAATCCAGAGAGGGATCTCTCTATGAATGAGTTTAAAGATGTGATCTTTAATAGCTGAAATTATGATATTAGGCTAGTTATGAAGAGCTTGGGTTTTGTTTTGTTTGTTTTGGTTGGGCAAGGACATGATGAAGGTGAAGGCAGTTTCAAAATGAAGGGTGAAGGTGTCTGCAGATGAAGGAATGATTTGGCTGATAGAAAAGGCAAAGACAGTTTTAACCCATTGGGCTATGGAGTCATAGGAGGATTTTAATTGGATAGCAAGGTTCAAGCAGGATCCATGGGGCAAGTCACTTATGTCAAAGGATCTCTTAAGGTGATTTTATGGAATGAAACATATAGGAAATGAAGAACAAACAAATGAAGATATAGTAAAACAGCCTAAGATCAAGTAAGTTCTTTTAAACTATGTTTCTTTAGCATGTACTTAAAGAAAAACATAAGAGTATTTTGAGATCAGGTTAATACCTTTAAACTAGCCTTCTTTGAATTACTTTCAGTTAGAAAACATTAAAAGACAGTTTGAAAAAGCTTAAGATCAGGTAAGTTCCTTTAAACTACCCTGCTTTCAGCATATTCAATAAGAAAAACATAAAAGTATTCTGAGATCAGGTTAGTGCCTTTAAACCAGCCTGCATTGAAATAATTTTAATTAGAAAACATTAGAAAAAACAGTTGAAAAGCTTAAGATCAGGTAAGTGCCTTTAAACTACCTTGCTTTCAGCATATTCAATAAGAAAACCACAGATAACAGTGACAAAGAGAAATTTAGATCAGGCAAGTGCCTTTAAACCAACCTGCATTAATGTACTCTTCAAAGAGAACTTTCAAATGAAGAAAACATAGACAATAAAGCTTTCAGTAAGAGTAGGGTACTGTTGAGAGTAAATCCTAGCTCTATGTTTGCTGCTCTTTATCAGATAAAATGAACAGAATGAAAACATTAAGCAAAATAACAATTGACAGTGAGGAACACATCACCATTGACATAAATCAGGATCCCATAAATCAGTAGCTTGTATTTGATGTTCGAACCAATTACAATCAACAAGCCCGGTGGGTCTTTACAACTTCAAACTTCTCATATCAGCTTATGTATCTTCAAGTTGCAAATAGGGCATCAGTAGCTTCAGAAACTATTACATACATTCAGATGTCCAGAGACCAACATTTTCTCATCTTCTACAGAAGTATTTATAGAAGAATGAAGAGGTGGGAGGATTTCCCAGGGGTCAAGCATTATTAATTATGTAATCAATGCAATTCCTGGCCTTTGGGAACCAGGCAAGGCATAAGGTGGGAATGTAATCATTTATAACTCTGCTTCATAACTCTGTTTGTGTCTTTCGAGGCCTGATGATTGAAAAGATCTGCTTCTGGACTGTTCTTTAACCTTTAAAATAGTTTTGCCGACAATTTGGAGATAAGACCCTTGATTAGTATTATTTGTTCGGCAACCTTTGATTTTCTGTGAGGCTGTAGGTGCCTGATCAATAAATTTAGCTTCTGATTGAATATTTGAGGCACAGGTGGCGATGTGATAACTAAAGGGATCAATTTGCCTCATTTTGTGTCGGTGGAGGCGTTCCTATTGACAAGACCCTTTAGATCTTCTTTAACTTGTGTTTCGAATCGGGGATTAGGCTTTTGATAAACATTCTTAGCCATAATCCCCGTGAAACTGTCTCTAATCCTCTTTTCTGATACATTTTGGTCTTCAACACTGATACTCTTTCACTGTGTTAAATCCCTGGTTTTTGCTGATATGCAGGATCACGCAGGGTTCTGTGGCATCAGTGCTTAGATAAACACCGACGAAACGTGAAATGGAGACCTGCGAATGATTTCTGAGGTGAATGGAAGGCGAGAGGATCGTCACCCTCAGCCTACGAATTTTCCTCAGTATGGCGGAAAAAACCTTAAACCCTGCAAAATACAAACAAAAGTTATAAAACTCGCGTATGCGCTTGACCGTTTAGAGGATTGTAAGATATACATTGATGGCATCATCCAACGGCCAGGATTGATTGGGAGGGATCATGGAATGGGCAGAGGAAGATTGAATCTGAGTCGTCGATCACGCAGAGATCGACGGTCAGGAGCAGAAGTTGAAAGTCAAACAGAGAGGTCGGGCGATGAATTGTGGGCCGTCAATCTGCAGATCAGATCGATGGCGGAGATGTCGTTGCCACATGTACGATAGCTCGGTTATTGTGTGTGCATCTTCGTTAACCATCGGACAGCTTCGGCAAGCGATCATCGTTGGATGAGTGGGCCCAGATCGGACGGTGCACAACAATATCGCTGGGCGTCCTGGTCCGAACGATAATACTCGATGTACGGTGGTTTTCGGAACAGTGTCTAGGACGCGTGTCATGCAATGTATGGAATCACTGGTCATCGGGCGAAAACCGCCCTCCGCTCGAAGGCAGTGTGATGAAAACCATATGGTTTTGGGAAAACGGCGCACGACTGGCGGGGTCCACCGGGTTTGATAGGTTCCGCACCGTCGGATATGTAGATTGAATTCAACAGTGGAGATTGCTCACACTTCGGATCGGCAGAAAAACCTTTAGAAAACCATAAAAACCCAAAGTTTAAATATAAAACAATAATTTCTGCTTTGGGTGGAGGAAAAGTGGCTTTGTGCCTGATTGCGGGGCTGTTGGGCGGATGGAGAAACATATGGCCTGGGCTTTGTATGACAAGGGCTAATTTCATATCGGAAGTTTGGACATGGGCTTTTCAATCTACCCATGGTATTTTCTGCAATTGCAATCGCACGATCGGCTCTTTTCAATCTACCCATTGTATTTAACATATGACTTGGGTTTTTAGACCAAACTTTGGAAAAGTGGGTTTTTGGATTTTACAAAGGAAAACGCAAATCGAGAATGGAAATATTAAAAGGTTTCAAGCACCAAAGGCGGGCCCACAGATATGTATAAAATGCGATGTGATCAGGGATTTATAATACAAGCATGATCGCATCGCAAGTTTTTTTAAAATACGTGAAACAACTTTTATTTGGGTTTTTACGCGATGCGATGAGCGCTAGGAAGGGTTAGCGCTTGGTCTTTGCAACATGGGCACCTGGTGGGGAAGTGGTTGAGACTTGGCCAAAAGGGGCTTAAACCCTTAACAAAAATGGGTTTTTTCATTGATTTTCAATGGTTTTTTAAGGGTTTTAGGGGTTTCGATAAGGCAAAGGAGTCTTTGAACCTTAGAAAATGGATTTTCATGAATGGAAGAAGAGAAATCATGAAAAAATAGATTTTTATGGAGAAGAAGGGAAAGAAATGAAGGTTAGTTTTGAGTGGGAGAAGGGGAAAATGATGGCTTTGCAGTAGTATTTTGGCTAGGAAAACAACAAGATTTCCGAGTCTTGAAGGGAAACAGTGGTGAAGATCTTTAGACATGGGCATGAGAGCTTCCAGAGGCTTCAAGAGATAACATTTTAGCAATAAAACTGTCTCTTGGAGGCTGAACAAATTTTTTGGCCACCTTTTGATAGAACAAATTTTATAGGTGGCCAACACCTATAAAACTATGAACAAAAACCAGCCACACATCCCTAACTACTTACACAAAGGTCATAAGCTGCTTGCTGGAGGAAAAAAAACTACTTCAATGTAGATTTTTCTAGGTAAATGGGAAACAGTGATCCGCATGCCCTTAATCACGGTGAGGTTAAGTGATACAAAATCAAATCAATTGAATTTTGGTTGCAACTCACTCAACCAAACATTTTACTCCATCAAATAACTAACTAATTGTTACTCATACCTCAACCTTGATATACTTCACCTTTAATGAGAAGCATTAGAGTAACTAACCTTAGAAAATATAATATCCAAGTTCCCTTTAATGAACCTCCAATTAGAAATATCCACCTTTCAAAAGGGAAATACCTCTTGTTTTAGCATACCTTCAATTATTCCAAAGAGTAGTGTCTTTTCCCCTGAGTAATGCCTTTTCACCTCCTTGTAGAAATTATAAAGAAAATAGCTACATTTATTTTTGTGTTGCTTATGAGACCAAATTTTCTAATGAAAATAACTACTTTTTTGGAAAAGGTAGCTATTTCTATGTTATTCCTAAAATAACAGATGACTCTAACATTTTATCCTTAGCCTTAGATAGAAGATATCATTTTGAATAAATAATACTTCTCAAACTTAAACCATGACCTTAACTAATCAAAGTATTTAAAAGACTTATTTAAAATAAAATTTACCCTAATAACTCTAAGACACAAAACAAACTATTGGACTCAAACTTTTTGGATTTTGTTAAAAATGATAAAAAATTTGACACATTTTAACCCTCCAGGGCCTTCAACCATAGGCTAGGGTACATGAAAGGATCAAAGACACAAATAATATGATGACTAGACTTTGAAAAATTTTAGTGCTGATAGTGGCTCCTATTGGGGATGAAGTCCTCCCTATGAGGCTTCAAGGACTGTAGATTTAGTGCTTTAAACTTTCAGTACTTTTAAAATTTTGGGAACTAATGACAAGAACTAACTTTTCATTGACTAAAATCAAGACTTAATCTATTTACATACACAAATACAATTGGGCATGGATGCTTATTGAAACAACACTCCGGATATTTAAAATGTAAATACCGAATGACTTAACAAGCCAAAAACGTTTTGAGAAAATGACCATTGACTAGACCTCTAGTGAATTGATCATCATCCAAACGCTTCAGCAAAAATGTGTTATTTTCTAGAACTTGAGAAATTTTGAATGGCCCGAACCACAAGTTGTCAAACCTACCATGCTTTCCATGGTATTCTCTTTTACATCCCAGCGCAATACCAAATCATTTTGTTGAAATACATGTTGGTTTTCCCTTTTGTCAAAAACAATTTTTACTTTGGATTTGTATTTATGTGCTTTTTCCATCAGGGATTCCTAGATTTGATGAGCTTCTATAAGTTTCAACATCCTTCTTGAATGGGATTTGAATCATTAGTTTCATCTTGTAAAAAATTCATAACAAGAAGGGCCAACTTTAATGGCATCACACCATCAATACCATAAACAAGTTGAAATGGAGAAAATTTGATTGATCTTTTGCTACTCACCCTATCTTCACAAAGAGCATGAACTAGCTAAGTATCCCAATTTCTTTTGTTTTCTGGCATCATATTCTTTATGATTCTTACCATAACTTTGTTTGATGACTTGGATAACCCATTACCTTGGGGGTAATAAGGTGTAGAATGGGTCAAATCAATATTATATTTCTAATATAAATTCCTCATCGTGCAGATTTAAAAGCCATTGCATTAGTAGTCACCAAATTTTGAGGGCAACTAAATCTAGACATAATATTTTCCAACATAAATTTAATTATTACCATGTCAATGGCGTTTTGGGTTGGAATGGCCTCAATCCACTTTTTGAAATAATCCATGGTTGTAAGAATGCACTTGTAATGTCTTGATGATGGTGGATAAATCTCACCAATGAAGTCTAGCCCCCCTACTGGAAAGAGGCGTTTGCTGAAATGGGAATGAGAGGTAGTGGGAGTAGCTTCTACTTACTGACAAACTTCTGACACTTAGTGAAAGATCTTACTTTAGCAAAAAGATTAGAGAAAATATTTATCTAATAATAGACAACTCTTAGAATTTATTTTTGGTAGATCTCCAGTATAAATGTCCACCACACGCCCCTGCATGTATTTCTGACATAACATTTTGTGACTCGACTTCATCTACACATCTTAAAAAAACTCCTACAGGTTCTTTCCAATAAATATGATTTTTCGTTATGAAATACTTAACAACCTTCAATATAAAATCCCTTCTCTTTGATTTTTCCATTTTTAGAAGACAAATGAGATTTAATAAAAAGTACACTATATCCTTATACGATTTGGAATAAAATATTTTAGGATAACTAGAAATACCTTTTTTATATGCTTCTTAACTACCTCCATGTTCATATTTAGAGCTTTGAAATTTGATTCTGCCATCAAGCGGGCTAAGTCCCTGTCCCTTTATCAGTTTAGTAGGTATGATTTCAATGTCAAATTCCAGAATCTTTGTTAACCGTATTCCCCTCTCACCATCTGTATCTGGATTCAACAATACATCCTTGACAACAATATTTGGCACAAAAGTAATGAATTTTGAATGAAAAACATAAAATCTAAAAGACTTTAAAGCCTTTACCAATGCATATGCATGTTTTTCAATCAAGTTGTACTTTAACTCAACATATCTTAATGCATGACTGAAAAAGAAATAGTCTGCTCCAAGCATTCTTTGTTCTTTTGAAGTAAAACTGTTGCAAAACTTTCCTCAGAAGCATATGAAAAGTAATAAAATCCTTCTCAAAATTAGGGATGATTAACACCAAGGCTTCAGTCAAGGCAGATTTGATTTCTACGAAAGATTTTTTTTATTCATCTTGCCATGTGAACTCTGCATATTTCTTCGACAAGACATTTATATGTTTAATTAGTTCTGCAAAGTTCAGAACAAAATTCCTCAGAAAATTAGTTTTACCCAAAAATGATTGTAACTCTTTCTTATTTCTGGGTAAACCAATTTTTTGTATAGCTTCAACTCCCCCTTGGGTCAATGGAAATACAATTTTCTGTCACTATGTGCCCCAATAGTTTCCCTCTTGAACAATAAAGCATGTTTTCTTTGGGTTTAAAGACAAACCAAATTTTCTGCACTGATTAAACACTTGTTGCAAATGTTTTAAATGATCTTCATCATATTTTGAAAATAATGTAATGTCATCCAAGTAAATGACTACAAATTTCTCATTTTCCCTTGTAAAGGAAATATCCATTGCCGGCTAAAACTTTGGACCTGCATTCAGTAAACCAAAAGGAATCTTATTGTACATAAATGTTACCCAGGGTGTAGTAAAAGTTGTTTTCTCCCTATCTTGTTTATTAACTAAGATTTTATTATACCCTAAATAACCATCTATCATTGACAACCTCTTTGAGCCTACAACCTTCTGCAAAATATGGTACATTTTGGGTAAATTATAGCTATCCTTCAACAAACACCTGTTCAAATTGTGAAAATCAACACAAATCCTTATTTCACCATTCTTCTTTCGAACCGGGACTATATTAGCTACCCAATTGGAAAATATTAAAGGCAGAATTATTTTGGCTTCCCACATATTTGTAATTTCCTTTTCAATGATAGGGAGAAACATGGGATTAATATGTCTTATCTTCTCTAATACAGGCTTTCATTCTGTTTTAAGAAGAATTTTATGTTCCATTATACTTTTGTAACATGTCTTCAAATCACTATAGGACCATGCAAAAATGTCTGCATATTGCTTCAACAACTTTACATATTTAGTTCTAGTTTCTTGAGGAAGAGATTTAGAAACTTTAACATATTTAAGTTGATTTTCTCTACCAATATTGCAATCAATTGTACTCTCTCCATATATTTTACAATTAGGCTCTATAAAGACATCGTTATTGTCAAACAACCTCTCTAAAGGAACCAAGCCCTTAGGATTGAAGCTTTTTTTAGATCAATGGTGTCTTTCCCAGCTATGGTCTTTTTAAATGGCTTGATGTTCTGACTTTCAACTATGTCTTGCTCATTATCAATCTGAATGTCTGAAAATTCCTCAACACATTCAAAGAATTTTTGAATTTGTTTATCATCTTCAAATACTTGCCAGCATTTGATATTGTGAGGAATGGAAGGTCTGTTTTAAGTCTGAACATCATATGTTTCTTTAACATCAAGAGGAACCTTAAAATTAGTAGTAGCTATGGCCAGTGAATATTCCATTTCATTTTCTTCTCTGGAAACTGTTATCACTCTAAAATTTCCAAAGTTTGTTCTAAGCGTTAAAAAGAAATATCAGAGGTAACTACAAACCACTTTTGGAGCTTAGGATCTAGCCTTCCTAAACTCAGAGAGGGCTCTCTCTTAATGATTTAACTTTGTTTATTTGATATATTTTAGGCTAGCTATGTATGCTTAATTTGGATTGGTTTTCATTGGTTGGTGGAATAAATGATCTATATGAATAAATGCTTTTCTATTTTCCATTGGGATATGGAGTCAACATACTTTGAAAAAAAAAAAAAAAAATCAAATTATAAATAATGTGTTACAGGGTAAGATAGGTGAGAAAAATCAAATCTCAAGGCTGAATGGTGAAATTATTTTTCAATTGGAATCAAAGAGAAATTAAGAATTCCTTAAAATAGATAATGAAGAAGGATGAAGAATTCAATCAGGATGAGAGGGAAATTAAGAATTCTCTAAATCGGATATCAAAAGAAAAAATAGAAATGTATAACAGTTGAAAGCAGAGTGTAATGTTTAAGCAAATTCTGCAGTAAAACTCTTGTTATAACATTCAAATTCAGAACACATATAAATTTATGGAATACTTAGAAATAGAACATTAAAAATTGAAATTTATACTTCACTGAGATAGCTCAACACATGACTCTTGTAAAGAATTTTCTTTATAACTTGTTTTGTCTGTCAACTGGAATTTGGTACAATAACCCTTAGGCAAAAGATCAGTCAGCTACCGAAATGTTCAGAAATCCACCCTTGATACTTTGAATGATGAAGTATTTATAAAAAAATTTACAAAAAATATCCTGTCAGCTGACTAGGATTTATTCTAGGAAAATGAAATATCTTTATGCAAAAATATAGTGACACCTTTCCACTGACTAATATCTGGCCCTGATTCTTTGATTGTTGTTACCTGTTTGTTTCTTTCATCTGTCTTTCTTTCACCTGTATGTTCTTTCACCTGTGATTCTGATTTTTATCGTCCTGCGGTAAATATCTTCCATTTTTGTGTATTTAGTAAAAGTGGGTTTTACTAAAAAGACATGTTTATCTTCATGCAAAATAAAAAAATGTATCCTGAAGAGCAATTTGTATGAGCTTGGCTATTTCTGGTGTAGATATTGGTGCTATGGGTTCCGTTAATCACCTGCAACACAAAATAACCTGTGAATTTAAAAAAATGGTTTTGGGGGGAGGTATGGTGGTTTCATTCTTTTCGCAAGTGGACAAAGATAGGGAAATAAACGAAAAAAGCTATTTTTTATAATTTTGAAACTTTGGGTTGTTTATCGGACATCGAAGTGTGGTTTGGTGGTTTGGAAATGGGGGGGGTGGGGGGTGCGATAAAATATGGAGGCACCACATGGCAAGGGAGCGGGGTTTTAAAACCACCCATTTTGCACCCCTACCCTTAGTTTTAAACATCGAACTTCAGGGAGTGCAAAAGGGATCGGAGGTCATCCGATCTACTCAGCTATGATCGAACGACAGATGTAGCTTGCGAAATTTTTCAAAAAGGATGTGGGGTAGGGAAAACATTATGTGGAGGAGTAAAATAAAAAGGGGGGTCTGTAAAATATATTAGGCAGGGGGGGGCGGCTTTAAATCAGAAGTGGGCCTAATTAATATTTTGCGCTTTAAACTATTGAAAAGTGGGTTTTTTGCTTTTTGAAAACATAAAGTTTTATTTAAGGGGGAAAGGGGGTTTTAGCAAGGGAAAGGGTATTTTCAAAGGGGAAAAATATTTTTAGTAAGGGGAAGGGATTTTCAAAGGGGAAAGAGATTTTTAGCAAGGGGAAAGGGTTAGATAAATGTTTTTTGAGGTTTTGGAAGGGAAAATGTTAAGGGATGCGACATTTTTAGAATTGGGAAGGGGAAATTAGTTTCCAAGAGTGGAAAAGGGTTAGGATAAGGTGAAGGTGTTAGGAAATTTTTTTGATAAGGGATAAGCATAATGATGCTTATAATCATAATGATGTTTATATCATTTTGAAAATATTCTACACCTTTTATTCATGCTAACATTTTCTTTCCTTTATTGAGTGCATTGCTTGTGACCTTTATTTTCTTTTCGTAAGAAAACCTTATTTCTAACCTTATATCTTCAGTAGCTCGATTAAAATTATTAGCTCATTTTGTATTCTCTCCTAACTACTAATCTGCCAAGATTAAATGGTTGGGTCAGATATTTATTCACTAACTATCATAA
Source organism: Pinus albicaulis (assembly GCA_034641835.2). NCBI lineage: Eukaryota > Viridiplantae > Streptophyta > Pinopsida > Pinales > Pinaceae > Pinus > Pinus albicaulis. Next base: position 1,357,262,846 of record CM076577.1, on the reverse strand, counting down.
CATGAAATTTAAAGGCATGAATGACCAAGATTAGACTATTTGATAATCATGAATTGTGGCATTTTGGACAAGCTACACAATTTTAATTGCAAAAGTAAAGTATCTAAGAGTAGTAGCATTTGAATGTACGACACTTTCAGAATTTTTTTTGTTTCTTTTTGTGGAGTTCATATTTTATATCTTTTTTTTATCTTTCTTTCTTTTGGTCCTTTGATTATTCTTTTAGGACATACCCTCTTTTAATTTTTTAATATGGGAAAACATTTGCATAGAAGCAAAGGTATGTACAATATTACAAGACTAAACATAGCCAATTCAAAATTATGATCCCTATTATTATAGGACCCTACTTGAAACAACATTCAAATTTAACAGCTAAAAAAAATGCTAAATTAAAATCCGACACTTCATTTTTTTGTGATTTTTTAATTTTGAATTTTTTACTTGATAATTATCTCACACCTGTTGTACCACCAATTCTGAATCACCAAACATAACCAATCGTTCAACTCCCAAATATTTCGTTTCTTTCATACCCAAAACAAGGGCTTCATACTCCATGATATTATTAGTAGTGAAAAATTGTAATTTATATGATAGAGTCACTACTTCTTTGGTGGGAGAAATAAGAAATACACGAACACAGTTCACTCTATTGATGAGGTTCCATGAAAATATAATTTCTAGATCTGCCCTGCTTCTAAATTTTGCTCATTTATGATGTGAAAATTATGTTATTTTCTAATTTTGTGAAAAAAAATTTGTCATCAACGTAGTGTATGGTGGATTATGCCAACTCCTTCACTTCATATACATATATAGGATGATTTGAGGGATTTTGTTGATCACTTATGATATAAGCCATTTTTGTTTCCCTACAAAATCTTTTGAATTATCCTCCAAACACTGGGATAATGGCATATGTCATATCCATTTGAACAGTGCCTCCCAACGTTTTGGACCAAGATCTAGAAAGAAGCATTTCAAATCTGGAAGGTATGTCTGCAACCACAATGTCCATCACTAGAGTTTTCATGGGGAGTTGGGTAAGAGAAATCTCCAAATATTTGATCACTCCTGGACACTTGAACATTTTAGAGTTGAATGTGTAAATATCATGGTATTGATTAGTGATTTCCAGCCCTAGTTCATCCATAACTTTCTTAGGCATTAGATTATGAGAAGCCCCAGAATCTAATAGGCAGTTATACAACAATTTATTATGAATATTGAGTGAAAGATAAAAAGGTGGAGAATTATCATCATTCTAATCTTGGACATGGATGCCCAAGTAGATGGTAGGATGTTCATCCTCCAGATTGACTGAATCATGATCAAGAGATGATTGTAACAAACTTTTAAACGACTCTCTGTAGGCTAGATTTTTCAACAATTCAAGGAGCGTAACTGGAATCTTGATTTTATTCAATTCTGACTCGAAATTTAAATTGAGAGGAGTCAAATCTTTATTTTCTACAGTATTTTTCATGATTGGGGAAAATTTAGGCGATGGAGGAACATCATTAAATTTTTCCTTTTGTTTGGTAACATGTTTTTAAGAATCTTGTTTTTGTTGGGGTTGTTGGATAGCACATTTAGACCTCAAATTATAATTTCTTGTCTGATTTTCAGCCTGCTTTTTCTCATTTTGGATCTTCATCATCTGAAAATAGATTTATCCCAGACTGATCTTCATACTCTTGCAAAATCAAACAAGTTGACTCTGATGTCTCCCCAACTAAATTTATGTCTTCATCTTCCTCTTCTTGTTATTGCTGACTTTCCTCAGCAAAATTATTCAGTGGAGGTTGAGCATTTTCATCATCAGGATTCCTTCTTGGGAATTGTAAAATTTGTTAAGGCTGAAAGGATCTCCTAAAAGAATCCTGATTTCTATTTCCTTCATTTTTAATGGGCCCAACATTAGACCTATTTTCTAACTCCAGTTTAGTCATTTTGGAAGTAAGATATTTAATCAAATTTGACATATGATCAAGATTTTCTTCAGCTGTGAAAGTTATACAGCTATAAGAGGGTTTCTTCTCTTTCATTTTATTTTTATCCTTTGCCCCCTTCCCCTCTTCTATTTTCAGTTTATTTGAGGCCACAATATTGGATGACACTCCAATAGCAGCCTCCTGCATACCCATCAATGTTTATGGCTTCTCATATCTCAAACACAATGAAAAATTAGAGTCTAAGGTATTGGAAAAGGTTATCATGGTTGTGGTTTCAAGAGGTTTGACTTCTACAAGAATATTTTGATAGACATTATTAAATCTCTTTGTAAAGGCTGTCAATGACTCATCAATATTTTTTTTTTAAAGCTCCAAAATTTCTAGGGTAATACAATTAATCCTTACAACCACCCCATTATTTTACAAACACTTCCTCCAAAGCATTTATTATTGTTATTGAATTTGATGGAAAATTTCTGAAAAACTTGCGAGATTCTCCATCCAAGCTTTGATCAAAGAGTCTTGAGAAAACGTCTTCATGTTCAATTTTTTGTTATCAGCAGATACTCCTCCCTCCCGTGTATATTTTTTCAAATATTTCAGATAATCCCCTTGAGCAAGAGGTTGCAAAGGTTGAGGAAGATCGAGCAATGCATATCTTGCTACAACAATCTGATGCATCCTCGTAGGAGGAGGATGAGCCATGACTTGCTAAGGTACAAATAGTGGATGAATGAATGTTACATATGATTGAGTGATTGAAATTATAGTCTGTGGAGTTTGAATTTGATTTGGAATAGCAGAAGACTGAAGTTATTGGACTAGTGCTTCAGGCTTTTGAGCTGAAAGCAATGGATTTTCAAAGAGATGAATAGAAGAAGACTCTGTTTCAATCTCTCTAGGAGAATCAGATTCAGATGTAGATTCTTGAATGTGGGGAGACTTCAATTTTGTTCTGTTGAGCTAGAAATTAAGAGAGATTAAAGTTCAAACTTTTAGGAATATTATGTTCTCCTTGATGAGAAGAGGATGAGCCAATAGATGGGTTTTGGAACAAATGAAAATAATCTTGTTGTGGACTAAGAGAGGACTGATATTTAGGAAGAGTTTGAAGAAATATTAGAATTGTTTTAATATCTTATTCATTTAAAATAGCCCTATCTATGAAGGGTGCAATCTCTAATACTTGTACCAATTCCCATTCTGTCAACACAAAGGCTTATGATTCCTGGTTTTCTTCACTGACATCTAAAAATTATGATTTTTCCTCTTTCACCGGAGTAATACTTATCAATGATTTACTAAATGATGAATGAGAGGTTGTTTCAATTGAATTTAAGCTAACATCATCTATTTTATCTTTTAAAGAAGCAGTTTCAACCTGAAATGTTTCAGTAAAATCGTTTGAAACTGCATTAGCTTTTAATATAGATGATGGCACATTTTATTTTGGAATATACTTTGAATGCACCTTTTTCACTCAATTTGATGTACCTTCAGCTGATTTCTGTTTGCCTCTTGAATCCTTTATGATCTTTTCTGGGTCAGAGACTAGAGTCACGGGAGGTGATATGTGATTTCTTCTTGTAGTAGGTGGTCTTGAAACCCCTCATCCTCATTGTTGAGTCGCCAGGTGAACTAATTACAATCAGAAAGAGTGACTATTTTTTATTCACCTTTAAAAACTAGTACTAGGAATTCATGCAAGAAAATCGGGAGAATACTGCATTCAGAATCTTCATCTCCCAGCAGATGCACCAAAAGATGTTAGCGCTAGAATCAAGACTTGGATTGTAAAAAGCATCTGACCAAACACATATTAAGCTCAAGGGATTTTCTTATAGTTGGATTATGATTTGGAAAGTGGTTAATGTTAGCCACCTATATAATGTTATTACCTATAAGTACATTCTACCAAGAGGTGGCTAGAATTTATCTTCAAAACTTCAAGGGATAGTTCCCTTTGAAAAATTATCATCTTTTGAAGTTTTATGATATATAGTTAATCTTCACTGTTGTTTCACTTTAAAGCCCTCAAATACCTTGTTGATTACCAAAGGAGAAAAAAATGCTCATGAGGCTCCTTTTTCCCTCATTACACTTTTCCATTTCATTCTCCATATTCATCCATTAAGACCTTCATTTTACTTCTAAACCATTCCAAAACCATTTTTAAACCTTATTTCCCCCTTTCATTTGGTTTAAAAACCATTTTCTCCCTTATCGGAACCCTCAAAATCCTCTGAAAGACCTTCATTTTGGCCTAAAAACCCATTTTTCAGCATTAAGGCCTTAAGACCCTTATAGCCTTAGCCCTAGCACCTTTCCGCATATGACCCACACTGTGACCAAGTGCGAAGCACTCATCGCATTGCAAACATTAATCACAGTCGCAATTTTCCTTTACCCTTTTCTTTTTCCTCCTCTGATGCCGATCCCCTGATTTAATCTCAGCCGTCGAATCCACAAGAACCGACGGCCGAGATTCCATCGCGCTTTGCCCATAGCCCTCTGACATCACACCTGGCGATTAAATCCTGACCGTCGATCATCCTTTAGATCGGACGGCCCTCGCATAATCGCATATCACAAAGGCTTAGTCTTTTACCCTTTGACCTCCGCCGATGCGATGCTCTGATGAGATCTCCACCGTTCATTTCCCCTAATCTAACGGCCCGCGCTTCATCGCAGGTTCCCTTCACCTTCCACTGATGCCTTCCGCAGATTTAATCCCGACCGTTGATATCTCATCCCGATCCAACGGCCAGCACTTGATCGCACATCGCAAATCCAAAGTGCCGTTCACTTTTCACCTCCGATGTGTGATCCCCGATTTAATCCGGACAGTTCATTTTGCCGGATCCAACGATCCGCGCTTCATCGCAGTTTCTCCATCCTCCTAGCCCTTCATCCACCATCTTTAATCTTCATCGTTGATCTTCTCAAATCCGATGGCCCATAATACTTCTGCTTTTCAAAGCAACAGCCCTTATAAAAAGGTGGGCCCTCCATTCTCTCGTGTTTTTACCCCGTCGTTACTTCCCCCTTCTGAATCAATCTCCACCATTGATTGAAGTTGATCCAACGGTAATCAATGCTCCCCCCCATTTCCACCTCTTTTTCTTTGTATAAACACCCTTGCCTTGATTATAGCCCTTTAACACTATAAACCCATAGTGCTCATCATTTACCCAAAGCCTTTCTGCTACACGATTAAACAAATTTCGGTCACACCATACATTTCCCGCACACCTTTGGACCTATCGCGCTCAACCCGCACCGTTGGATCTGGAGCCTCCAATCCAATGGACCAGAATCCATATCATGTAATTTTTGGCCCCTTTTCATAGTGCACTACTTTCGTGCGATAAATGTGGTTTTAGAAATCGACATGCCGAACGCTAACATATATCGCATTCCAGAAGCTAATACCACTTACCCCCCCAAATGCTACGTGAAAACCGCTGCCGGTTTTCCAAAAACCACTTCTTCTCAATTCGTGCCCAAAATCAAATTTAAACCTCTTTTTCATTTTTCTGCCACCGTTTTTCTCCTCCCACTGCTGGAACCACTCATCCTCACTGCTCCGAAACACTTCCACAAACCTTCCAAAGCAATTTTAAACCAAAACTTCGCAGGATTTAAATTAACTTATTTGTTTTATGCAGGTTTAATGAAGATTAAGGTAAACTCTCTCGCAGCCATTACAGTGTTATTATGGGCCGAGGATGATGATCCTCATGGCCTTTGATACAAGTTAAAGGGTTTAAAGTGATAATTACATATTTTTGGAAGATCGATAAGTCATGATTATCAGTTTTTTTGAAAATTTTCTCCGACAAACCCTCTGCGCACCTGCAAACAACAAACACAGTCATAGTTAATTAATAAAAGAGTATCAATGTCAAAGATGAATATGATGTCTTAATCAAGCCTAAACACAGATCCAGAGATAAATCATTGTGTTTATAAAACAAAGAAATATCAGTCGAAGGACACCTCAGAGCCACATCAAAGGGGCTAATTGAATCCCCAGCTACCAAAATTTCCACCTACGAGACTCTTTTCCAATGGAATACTGAGATGAAATCTACATTCACACAGAAACATTAGGCCAAGAATTGAAAATAGAACGGTTACCTGGCAAAAAAAAATATCTATTCTGTCATGAAGTGTGTAAAAGATAAGAAAGTGCCTTAAATTCATTCTTTTTACCCACTAAGCCTAAAAAAGCAGAAAACAGAGTTAATAAAATAGAGTTAAAATTAAATGAATTCTTGCCTTATGCCTTGCATGGTTTTCAAGGCTAGGAGATGCATTTAGTATAGAATTAATGATACTCAACCCTAGAACTCTTCCACCTCCTCATTTATTCTATTAATACTTCTGAAGAAGATGAGAGGTTGGTTGGTTGGTCACTATTTGTAACATTGGAACTCTCTGAAATAATACATAGTTTGTTGAAGTTGAAGAAGAAATTGAAGTCTTGGAAGTTGGATTAGGTTTTGACATGCTTGTTCTTGAGAAGGCTCTATCATTGGATCCTTGAGCTTGGCTGTTGGTGATGTATTCTGAACTGTCTGTATTTTTTCTTGTTTTCATTATGTTTCATAAATTCTTACTACAGTAGGATGAAAATTTTAGGCTAAGAAATGACTCCTGGAAGCACCTTAGACCTGTTTATCCTTCATTGTTTTATGTTTTCTTCTGCTGAGGCATTTTAGAGTCTTTAATCATTATCTTGAACCCTTATGCTTGTTTATTTCTCAAATAGTTCAAATAGTTGGTTCCAACATGATTTATGGTTTTCCCTTCTTGTCTACTGCCACTTGAAAGCTGTTTTTTGAAGTCTCCCTTTGAAGTACCATTGTTTACAATTAGCCAAGGAGGTCTATTTTGATCATACACTTTGTCTCTGCTTGAAAAATTGTTTTAAAGGTCTTTATAGTTGTGATCATAGATGTGTTAGGTGTTCCTTCTTCTATTACTGCAATTATTAGTGAATATTTTATGTTTTCTAATTCCGTTGAAATAAAGTATTTGAGGAAATAGGGTGTTCCCTGAATCTTAGATTTCATTTTAAAAGTTGTCTTGAAGTCATTATTTGCTTAAAGTGTGGTTTGTAGAATTCATGGTTAGCCCTGTCTATCAAATACCTCTTTATGTTCAAGTTATGTTTTCAATTTCCCTTTGTTGAGAATTCAATTTCTCTTTCCAAATCATTAATGTCCATCTCATTCACAAAACTAAAGGATCCTATAGCCAAGTTATATTTTACCTTTGATATCCCATATCCATTGATGAGTTTGTTATTTTCTTCTTCTTGACTCCATAGCCCAATGAATCTGACACTTCTTTTTATTTATACTGCCTAGACCTTTCATATTCTGTTGTGCCAATTCAACCAAACAAACAAATCAAACAAACACTTGCACTCAATAACTAGTCTAAAATAAATACTTAAAAGCAAACAAGACATATCTTTGCAAAAAATTTGAGAGATCCCTCTCTGAGAACAGGAGGACTAGATCCTGGAACTCTAAAGATTGGTTATGCTGTTTCATTTTCTTTTGGTTGGCCAATCTATCAAAACACAGGACCAAAACATAATGGCAATCATAGTGGGACGCTGAGTGAAATCCTTAAAACAAAACACTCACTGTCCAAGTATAAGTAACTCTCTTCAAGCACTACCAAAACAAATGGTGATCATGATAGGACTTATTTGAATCAGTGACAAACTAAGTAACCCTTAGGATTATCATAGAGCCTTATCAAACCTTGAAGGAATCAGCTAGCTAAGCCATAAGAGTAGACTCTATTTGTTCCAACACCTTAGCTAAGTGTTGAAATAAAACATAAGACACTCTCATAACCATAAAAACTCAGAAAATCAAAAAATATTTTGGATTGGCATCATAATAAACATGGAGGTGGAACCATAAAACATTTTACCTTCACAAAAGCTAAAAAGTTTCCACTTGGTGACTCCACTAAGCCCCAGTAGGCCTATTACTCATCTAGTTCTCCAGATCTCTTTATGACTGTGTTAACTAGCCTTGAGGAAGTTTAGAAAGCTAGTCTCATACTAGAATAGTCATTGTGAGAGGCAAAAATTTCAAAACAATCCCTAAAAAACTTTAGCCTCTCTCATTATTGAAAAGTAGTCTAGCTTCATATAGGATCAACACTAGATCTCATCCAGCCCCTAATCCTCCCGCAATATTTGACAATCCAGAGAGAATTTTGTGGCAGACTTCTAAGTCTGGAAAATCAGATTCTAATAGGAGCCTCTTAAGAACACAATCTGTCCTTGAAAACCTTGCTGTCTTAGAGGATTTACACTTTGACTTACATCATACAAAGAACATATTCAGAACCAGATCTCAAAGCGATTTAAACCAAGCTGATCTTGAAACTGTAGATTTGCACCAGAGCTTTAGTAGAGAAGCCTCACCTTCTACTCCTCCTAATTCCTAGTTTTTTCACAACTTTAGCCTCTTTTATAACAAATCTGCTCAAAACCAGTTTGTTGGCCCAAGTGTTTCTTCCACTCCAATCCATACTACCACTATTCAAAACACCCCATCTCAGCACACTTTCCCTCTTGTCAATCCATTCCTTGTAAATCCACCTTTCTTTCCAGCCATGACAACATGGTATGCCCCATTAGTGTTACCACAACCTCTGGTTCCCTTACCAAATGACTATCAATGTAAAATTCCTCATTTCACTGAAAATGAACCTACTACTTCCCAACAGCATGTAACTAAAATGAATGATGCCTTTGATTACATGGAGATAGAAGAAGAGACTATTAAAATGAGAATGTTTGCTCAAATTTTAGGAGGAGAAGTCAAGAAATGGTTTAAAATATTAAATCCTAACAACATCAATGATCTCCCTTCTTTGCATAAAAAATTCATAAACAAATGGGAAATTAGAAAAAAACCCCTCCAAATCCTTTCAGACTATACTAACCTCAAGAGAAATACTGGGGAAAGTGTCCATGATTACTGCACTAGATTCAATAGTGTGTACAATGCACTTCCTCCAGACATGAAACCTCCACTAGGCTTAGCCTTGGCTAAATTCCCAGAAGGTTTTGACCCAGAAATGGCCTATTAGTTAAGAGAAAGAGAGCCCATAACATTAGAAGATATGCAGAGAGGAGCTATGAGTGTGGAGGCAAATCTAATAGAGAAAAGAGAGAGGATGAAAAATGAAAGGAAAGTATCATTTAGGGAGGAATCTGCACCCTCCACGTCTAGCTCAAAAATGGAAAGGATGTTGGAAGAAATGATGAAAAAGATAAGCATTCTTGAGAAAGCACAACCAAGAGACAATAAAAAAAACCCCCAAAATAGAAACAAGAACCAGAATTATAGAAAAGAAAAAAATCAAGATAGACAAAGGGACAATGACCAACAAATTAGACCTCCCTTCCAACAAAACTATGTAGATCAAGATGAGGAAGAAAGGGAGATTGAAATATTGGGAGAAAATCATGTTAACTTGATTGGATCAGATAGTGAGGATGATGTCTTCCTCACTGAAGAAGAACAAGGTTTCTTCTCCTCAAAACAAAATGAAAACGCTTATGAGGATTCTGAAGATTATAGATTGGAGTTTCAGAATGCAATCATAGAGGTACATAAATAGTATGATCTAAGAAGCAAAGGGAACCTAGATAATTCAAAATATAAAAACACTAGCACTACTGTTAGGAAAAATGCAGAAAATCACCGTAAGAAAATAGCAGAGAAACCCAACATTTTGACTAAAAAAAATAGATTTAAACAAAGAGAAAAACAGCTAGCCAAATGTTGAACAAAGCAGCCCTAGCACTTCAGCTAGTGGCCTTAACAAAATTGTCTCAAATAGCAGTCCAAACAAAGTTTAGCAAATCAGAATTGTTGAAAGGAATTCAATTGAAAAAATAGATGTAAATATGACAAAATCAATAGTTTCTTTCAGCCTTGAGGGAGAGATTGCAAAGATAAAAATTACCATACCTCTAGCTGAACTAGTAACCCAAGAAGTGTACAAAAACCAAGTTTTGAAAGATTTAAATTTACGAAGTGACACTAATACATTGAACTTGACAGATGATAAACCCGAATTATTGTTTGGTCCTAAAGTTGAAGGGAAATACCAAGAAGGATTTGTCTCTCCCTTATATGTCAGTTTGAATATACATGATAGGATATTACACAATGCCATGTTAGACTCTGGAGCTTCACATAATCTTATGCCCAAAGTAGTAATGGAAAGCTTAGGCTTAGAAATTACTAAACCATACAAGGATCTATATTCCTTTGATTCAAGCAGAGTCAAATTCTTGGGTTTAATCAAAGATTTATGTTAAACTTATCTCAGATCCCTGCTAAGAGTCTAGTTATGGACATAGTAGTACCTAACATTCCCCCAAAGTATGGCATGCTTTTATCAAGATCATGGGGATCCAAACTTCAGGGGAGCCTTCAAATGGACATGTCTTATGCCACCATCCCAGTTTTTAACCAAAACAGGAGATTATACAGGGAATCCCAGATGAAATACATGGTGAGTAACATAGATAAACCAGAAAACTCTCCAATATATTCCATTCAATCAAGTTTAGATTCCTTTATCTTGTATAATGAAGATCAAATCACTCAACAAGAAAAGGAAAACAAAGAGGAAATCAGTTTACTAGGAAAATCAAAACTTCCCTCAAATCAAATACAAAACATTAGCAATCAACAACAACAAGAAAATGAAAATGAGGCAGAAATACTTCGGACAATAAAATTTGATAGGTCTTGTAATAAAACAAGTGCAAGAGTAGGTGTATGGATTCAAAATACAAATAAGGGTTATTCATATAAACTAGATTTTCCATGCACAAATAACATCGTTGAATATGAAGCACTTCTCCTTGGCTTACAGTTGCTTAAACAATTAGAAGCCCAGAAAATATCAATCCTCGGAGATTCTGAACTTATAATAAGACAAATCAAAGGAGAATATTCAGCCAAAAACCCAAGACTTAGAGAATATCGAAATTCCACCCTTGATCTCCTAAAGATCTTTGAAAAATATGAACTCATTTTTATACCAAGAACCAAAAATCATCTAGAAAATGAACTTGCCTTCACTGCCAGCAATTGCCAAGTACCTCCGATAAATGAACATCTTAACATAAAGGTCAAAAACATGCCTACTGTGCCTGACAAATAGGATCACTGGCAAGTGTTTGACCCTAACAAACAGATAGATGATTTCCTAAAATTAGAAATTGATTTTTCGATACCAGCATTAGAAACAAGCCATGAAGAAAAATTTTTGGATAAGGAACAAATCCCAGAAAAAGAAATAAGATATTCTGCTGATATAAATCATTGTAAGAATATTTTTGAAGCAGAATTAATTGACAACGCAGACCAGAAATATTTTGAAGTTTTACAATGCAAGAATGATACAATTCCAAGAGGTCTCACACCTTTAGAACACCTTTTTGACTTTAATGATGTAGCCAAAGAACCAAGAATGGAGTCTATGGGAACAGATATAGAAAAACATAACATAGGCAGCCTAGCAAAACCCAAGATGATCAAACTATATAGCACACTCCCAACTCATATAAAACTACAATACATAGAGCTATTCAAAGAATTTAGAGATGTGTTTGCTTGGGGATACAAAGATCTGAAATCTTATGACACTAGCATCATTCAACACAAAATTCCTCTTAAGGAAAATCAAAAACTTTTCAAACAAAAACTAAGGAGAATAAACCCTGTTTTATTACCTTTAGTCAAGAAAGAAATTGAAAAAATATATGATGCTGGGATTATAGTACCCCTTAGATATTCAGAATGGGTGTCAAACCTAGTTTCTGTTAGGAAGAATACAGGGGAAATCAGACTCTGCATTGACTTTAGAAATCTAAATAGAGCCTCCCCGAAAGACAACTACCCCTTACCCAAAATGGACCATATACTTCAAAGGGTAGTTGGATAAAAAATAATATCACTGTTGGATGGGTTCTCAGGTTACAATCAGGTGTTAGTGCTCCCAAGTGATCAACACAAAACTGCTTTTACTACACCTTGGGGCACCTTTATGTATGTCAAAATGCCATTTGGTTTGATGAATGAAGGGGCCACCTTCCAAAGGGCCATGGACATAGCCTTCTTAGAAGATATTGGCTATTTTATAATCATTTACCTTGATGACATAACTGTTTTCTCAAAGACTGATGTACAATCTTTCATTGGAAAGATTAATTTTTTGAGGAGGCTTATCCCCAACCTTGCTGAGCTATTAAGAAACATAACAAACATGCTTAAGAAAGAGGTAGGTGTGAAATGGACTACACAAGCTAAACAATCATTTGAACTAGTTAAACAAGCTCTTACTCAAACACCAGTCTTGATTAGTCCAGATTTCACCAAAGATTTTTATATCTTTTATTTTGCATCAGAACATACAATAGCTGCAGTATTACTTCAAAAGAATGATTTGGGACAAGAACAACCAATATCATTTTTTAGTAGGGCCTTAAGAGATGCTCCTCTCAAATATAACATCATGGAGAAGCAAGCCTTAGCATTAGTGAAAGCATTAAAAGACTTTAGAGTCTATATTTTACACTCTCACATAATTGCTTTTGTTCCATATACTATTGTCAAGGATATTCTAAGTCAAGACCCTGATGGTAAAAGGGGAAAATGGATTGCTACTATTCTTTAATATGACTTAGAAATCAAGCCCATCAAACTAATTAAAGGGTAGGGATTAGCAAAACTCATGGCTGAGTCAAACTTCCAAGCACTAGATATGAATATGGTAGATGTGTTGGAAGAAATAGAAGAATTCACTGCTCCTTTCATTGAAGAAACATTTCTGAATTCACCTTGGTATGCCGACATCATTTAAGTGATTTTATATCTAAATGCCCCTCCTTTTTTGTCTAAAACTAAAACTAGATTTTTGAAACAGAAGGCTTTGAATTATTGCATATTAGATGGGGTATTATATTGAAAAAATGTTGTTGGAATTTTGCTTAAATGTTTACTTGAGGATGATGTAGGAAAAATCATGCATGAGCTGCATGAAGGAGAATGTGGAGGACACCTCTACTGGAAGACCACAACAAACAAAATCCTCAGATCTGGTTACTATTGGCCCACCCTTTTCCCAGACACTCAAAAGTTAGTCATGTCTTGCCATAAGTGTCAAATTTTGGTGGCAAAAGAAAGCTCCTTCCCTTACCCTTACATCCCATAAGTGTTGAGGCACCCTTTCAACAATGGGGCTTGGACTTCATTGGGGAAATTCACCCATCTTCATCAGCCTAGCATAAGTGGATCCTCACTGCCACTGATTATTTTACCAAGTGGATAGAAGCCATACCATCTAGAAATGCTATTGACTCTGTCATTATCAAGTTCCTTGAAACAAACATCCTATCTAGATTTGGTTGTCCTAGAAAAATCATCACAGATAATGTTGTTGCCTTCAAGTCTAAAATAATGGTTGATTTCTATTACAAATACCACATCACCTTGGGCCACTCTACTGCCTACTATCCCCAAGGAAATGGATTAGCTGAATCCTCCAACAAGAGCCTCATCAATATCATCAAAAAGCTGTTGGAGTAGAATCAGAAGTCATGGCACAGTAAGTTGGTTCATGCCTTATGGGCTGATAGATTAACTACTAAGAATTCAATAAATATGTCCCCCTATTAGCTGGTCTATGGCATGGATGCAGTCTTCCCAACCTCATTGGGAGTTCCAGTCATGAAACTCCTCAAGGAAATGCAAACTGAAGAAAATGATATGTAGAGAAGAATCAACCAAACAATTCACTTACAACAGTCCAGAGAAGAAGTCTATGAAAGAACACAACAATTCCAATAAAATATCAAGAAACTGTTTGGTAAAAGGACTAAGGCAAACAATTTCCAAGTTGGAAATGTGGTTCTAAAATGGGATTCAAGAAGGGAAGAAAAGGGAAAACATGGCAAGTTTGAGAACCTATGGAAAGGACCCTATATTATTCATGCTGAGAGGGGTCATAATGCATTTTTCTTGAAAGATTTGAGTGGATAAGATCTAGATGGAGGTCCTATCAATGGCAGGATGCTCAAGCATTACTTATGTCAAGAGTCATGAGTTTCAAAGCTTTTTACTTTCCATTGTAAATTATCATTGTCTGAACATTGCATTCAAAGTTAGAAAAATAAAAATACAAAAACAATAGAAAATAAAAGAGGGAAAATAAAAAAAAGAAAGGTACAGCCCCATACCAAAAAAGAGAGACAAAGTCTGAAAGTGTGCAAGCTCAAATGCCACTCCTAAAAACACACTTCTAGTTAGTCATATAGCCTAATCATGACTAATTAGCTTTTCAATTTACTGCTGATAGGTTAGTGAATTAGATCAGCCAAACAACACAATCTTGGCTTGTCAGTAAGATAGATTAGGATAGAGAAAATACAGCTCAAACAAATTCAAAATCATAGCTAAAGAGATAATGAAGGATGTTTTATTTTTCAGATCTTAAGCCTTCACAATTTTATTTTACTTTTCTGCAAATAAAATGTATGTGCAGCTTGTTTTTATGCCATAGATCTGCAGCAAGTCAAATTTCTTAATCCTGGCTTGGATGCTTTTAAATTTCCTGTTTTAGAATTTAGAGAATACAGGTCTGTCACACAGTCTAATCCTGACAGATAATAGTTTAGGTAGAGAAATTTATGAGTTCAACTGCTTAATCTGAACTCATGGAGGAATAAGATTAGACTTAGATTAGTTTTCTATTTTCAAAAAGAATAAAATGTTGATGAAGAGAGTTTGCTAGTCCAAATGCACTCTGAAAGAAGAAAAAATGTTAGGATCATTAGAAATGGATAGGTAGAGATGTTGTTTTGATAGAATTCCATTGTTTCAGATTGCTGCAGAGATTATCAAATCAAAGAAAGGTCAGCTAAAGGAAAGAAAGTTGCTGCCCAATGGATGAAGGCACTGGTTTACTGAAAAGCCAGAGATCAATAGTTGAGGTTCTGGACACCTAAAGAACCAGCTGTCCTCCCCAAGTGGAGCCACTATTAGCCACCTATAAATTTTTTTATACCAAAAGGTGGCTAGACTTTGTCTTCAAAGCTTTCAAGAGATAGTTTCCTTTGAAAACATATCATCTTTTGAAGTTCTTATGATGATAATTATCCTTGGAATTAATCTTCACTATTGTTTCACTGTTAGTCCTAAAGCACTTGCTGTTTACTAAGAGAGAAAACTACTTATAAAACTCCATTTTTTCCATCATTTCACTTCTCCTTTCACTCATAAAAAATTCCATTTTCACCCATTTTTCCTTTTCATAAAATCCCTCAAAAGACCTTCATTTGACTTCTAAATAATTTCAAAAACCCCTTTAAGCCTTATACCTCCCTTTTATTCGGCTTAGAAATCCTCCTCTCATCTATCAGAACTTTTTTTTGGCCTTAAAAACCTTGGTTTTTGGCCTAAAAAATAGCCCTTTGCACTATATAGGTCTTAGGCCCCCAAGGGTTTATATCTTTTAGCCCCCCGTCTCATGTAACCTAAGCCCTGCAATCGGGTGCTTAAGGGCCTAAAAAACCTTTTCGAAACCTTATTTCCCTTCTATTTTCCGCTTCCGACATAAAATTTGAAAAAAAATATGGACCGTTGATCTCTGCAGATCAACGACCATTAGGCCTTCCTTCCCTCCACCCGTTCAAACTTACCATGCTTTCCTCCTTTCTAATAACTCGCTCCATCTTTAAATCTCCACTGTCCATTCGAGAGATCAGACGATCAGGACTAAACCCGATAACCCAATAAACCCATCCGCTACGCAACAAAGGTACTGACGCAATCGTTGGTCCCACCATCCCTCGTCCGTTCTTCTTATCCATTGTCGCGCACTTCCCGCACCATCCGATCTACCTTCGATGATCCGACGACTAATGATGCATATTGCAAAATTTTTGCACCTAAGAGTTAACGCTAAAATATTTTGTGAAATGGGTAGTATTGGGAGGGACACGCGTCAAGTAATGTATGGAATCGCATTTTTTTCTGCAATACTGCCTACCCCCCATTTTATTTTGCAAAAACCACCCCCGTTTTTCCGCCTTACCACCACTCTCCACAACGATGCCTTCGCTTTTAATCCCAGCCATCGATCTCTAAGATCGAATGGATCATATTATATTACAACCCCTTTCATTTTCCATTCATCTATTCTCCAAAATTATTCATCAGACGATCTCCACCGTAGATCGTCCTAATCTAATGACCCATGTTATATCGCAATCCAAATTCATTTGTTTCCCATCTCTCCTCTGCTGTGCTCATCAAACGATCTCCACCGTAGATCATCTTGATCTAACGGTCCTCATTCCTCATCGCACCAAAACTTCCATTGGCCTGGTTAACTGCTATGCCAGGGTTTTTCTCCCATTTTTCCGCTGCATCCATTCATCCTCACCAGCTCCGACCGCTTCCATAACCCTCCTAAGCAGTTCTAAACCAAATTCCGTAGGATTTAAATAATGTTTGTTTGTTTTTTATGCAGATTTAATGAAGATTAAGGTTAAACCCTCCAGCAGATAATTATGATTTTATTGGCCGAGGATGACGATCCTCACAGCCTTTCATACAAATTAAAGGTTTTTAAGTGATAATTACATGTTTTAAAAGGGCCGATAAGTCATGATCATCATCTTTCTAAGAAAATTCTTTAACAAACCCTCTGTGCACCTGTAAGTAGCAAAACACAATCAACATCAAATAAATGAAAGAATATCAGTGTCAAGATGAAGATCAGAGCATAATCAAAGGTTTAAAGATGTTAATCGAAGCTTAAAGGATCAAGGCATGAACTCCAGAATCAAAGGCATAATCCACAAATCAGAGCTAGGAGACTTCGAATGCCACATCAGAGGAGCTAATTGAATCACCAACTACCAAAATTGCCACCTGCAGCCTCTCTACCTCAAAGGAATACCTAGATCACATCTCAGTCCGAAACATTAAGGCCAAAGACAGCTGAACAATTATTACAAGAAAAACAAATATCCCAAATGTCAGTAGAAGTTATTGTGAAGATAAGAAAGTTCCTTAAAGTCAATATTTTTGCCCACTAAGCCTAAAAAGAAAAAATAGAATAAATGAAACAAAGTTTTAATTCAATGCATTCCTGCCTTATGCCTTGCATGGTTTTCAAGGCTAGGAGTTGCATTTAGTATAGAGTTAATTACACTTCAACCCTATGAACTCTTCCACCTCCTCATTTTCTTATAAAATCTCCTTGAGGAGCACATTGTAAAGGGTTGGTTGGTCACTAGTTGTAATACTGAAACTCTCTGAAATAATACATAGTCTGTTTGAAGTTGAAGAAGAAATTGAAGTCTTGGAAGCTTGATGATGTTTTGACATTCTTGTTCTTGAGAAGGCTCTATCATTGGATCCTTGAGCTTGGTTGTTGGTGATGTATTCTAAACTGTCTGCTGTCTTTCCTGTTTTCATTATGTTTCATAAATTCTTACTACAATAGGATGAAAAGTTTAGGCTAAGAAATGACTCCTGGAAGCACCTTAGACCTGTTTATCCTTCACAGTTTGATGTTTTCTTCTGCTGAGGTATTTTAGAGTCTTTAATCTTTCTCTTTAGTCCTCATGCTTGTTTATTTCTCTAATAGTTCAAATAGTTGGTTCCAGCATGATTTATGGCTTTCCCTGCTTGTCTACTACCACTTGAAAACTGTTTTTGAAGTCTCCCTTTCATGTACCATTGTTTATAGTTAGCCAAGGAGGTATGTTTTGATCATACCCTTTGTCCCTATTTTAACAATTGTTTTAAAAGGTATTTATAGTTGTGATCATAGATGTGTTAGGTGTTCCCTCTTCTATGACTGCAATTATCAGTGAATATTTCATGTTTTCTAAGTCCTTTGAAATAAAGTCTTTGAGGAAATAGGATGTGCTCCCGAATCTTAGATTTCATTTTGAAAGTTGTCTTGAGATCATTATTTTCTTAAAGTGTGGTTTGTAGAATTCATGGCTAGCCCTGTCTATCAAATACCTCTTTATTGTTCAAGTTATGTTTTTAAGTTCCCTTTGTTGAGAATTCAATTTCTCTTTCCATATCATTAATGTCCATCTCATTCAAAAAAATAAAGGATCCTGTGGCCAAGTTAGATTCGCCCTTTGATATACCATATCCATTGATGAGCTTGTCATAAACCTCTTCTTAACTCCATTGCCCAATGAACCTGACACTTCTTCTTTCTATCTATACTACCTAGACCTTTCATGTTCTGCTATACCAATTCAACCAAACAAACAAACCAAACAAACACTTGCACTTAATAACTATTCTAAAAATCAATACTTAAAAGAAAACAAGACATATATTTGCAAACAATTTGAGAGATCCCTCTCTAAGAACAGGAGGACTAGATCCTGGAACTCTAAAGATTGGTTTTGATGTTGCCTTGTCTTTTGGTTAGCCAATCTATCAAAACATAGGACCCCAACAGAGCCTTCAAGAGATTTTTTTTATACAAAACTTCTCTTTCTTGAGGACTTCTTGTGCTTCTTAAACTGAAAAAGTAATCTTCACTACTGTTTCATTGAGAAAATACACTAAAAAGCCATGCTGATATCCAAAATACTATTTTTTAGACATTTTTTCCATCATTGTCTCAACCTATTTTTCACTCATTTCTGCCCTTTTTCATCTTCCTTTTTCCTCTGAAAAATCTCCTTTCCTCTGTCTCATTGTACCTTCATCATCCTAAAAAACCTTCAATATTACCTTTCATTTCATAAAAAAACCCTCTTATGGCTACAAAACCCTTTGTTATGGTTTAAAAACCCTTCCTTTTAGCTATCTGGACTTTAAAAAACCACAAAAAACCCACCTTTTCACTTTTATATTAAACATTAGGCTCTAAGCCCCTCAAGGCTTAAAACCTTGGCCTTTTTTGGTCATATGACCTGGCCCTGCAACCGGGTGTCTAAAAACCTTTAGCCCTTTCATCGCATCAACTTTTTCCTTTCAAACCTGCTTTATCTTTATAAAAATTCTCCCCGCCAATGCGATTAACCCCTCAAGTCTTGGCCCCTGGTCGTTTCTCATCCATGAGACCGCGCCCCAACCTAATCCCCATCACTTTCCCCTTAAGCCCCTTCCCTTATCCCTTTATACCATCACGCCCTTTACAAAAAAATTCATTTCTCCTTTAAAAATCTCCTCGCGCTATACAAACCTCCCAAGCGATCTTGACCGTCGATCTTATCGATCTAACAGTCATCGCTTGCCCACTGCATCCCTGATTGCCTGGCACATTTCTTCATTTCACCTATGGCATAGAATCTTTTCCGTCAATCAATATAAACCGACGGCCCTCGTTAATCCAGTACATTCACCTTATAAAGGCAATCTCCACCATTAGTTGTTAGATCCGATGGTCATCATTCGTCTCGGCACCCAACCTCCCTCTGGGCCTACCATCCACTACATGAGCTGCTCATCCAATCCTACGTTGACACCTGGGCTCCACTCTGACACCTAGCCTACGCTGACATCGAGCACCTCTCTCCATCGCGCTCCCCCGTAGCCGTTGGATCTTCACCCTAGATCCAACGGTCTATGATCCATGTCGCGCGATTTTTGCATCCGAGATTTAACGTTCCAAAATCGTGTGAAATAGGCGATATTGCAAAGGCCACGCAACACTTTTTGGTTGGATCACGTTCCCTCTGGGAAAAACCACTTACTGCCCGAGGGTCGCACGAAAACCACTGGTGGTTTTCCAGAAATCGCCAAGCCAAATTCGCGCCAAATACAAATTTAAACTGGATTTTCGCCTATTTCCTTCATAAAACTCCCCTGCCTGCTTAATCACCCCCTCTTCACTGCTCCTCCCACTCTCTATCAACCTCTGCAAGCAGTTTTCTAACCCACGGGTTTTTTATAACATTTTTGTCGTTTTTTGTAGGTTTTATCATGGTTTTAAAGCGGGAACTCTGTCCATGACCCACAAAGGGATAGGACCAAATTTTTCTATCTCTAGGGCTAAAACACGAGGGAAAAAGAACTTCCAGTTTTCATCCATTGGTTTGGTCAGTGCTGTGTAAGCGCTTGTCATACTCTTAAACCCTCCACCGCACTGTAAACCACCTGTACATAGCAAAGAAGAAGAATGGTGAGGATAAAGCTTGAAGATTAGAGGCTAAAGATAAAAACCCGGAGATTTGAAGATTTTATCAATGACTTAAAGACTAAATACAGTGGATGAAAGGGTTTAACCCTATAGTTAAGGGAGGCAGGAAAAAGTAAAAGGCAGATGAAAAAGCCCAAAAATAGTAAACACAGTCAGCATATAAGGATTAAAGACCCCGAAGTGATTTTAAAGGCCTTAAAGCAAGAATCAGGGCTTAAAGCAGTGTTTAAAGTCACCAAAACAAACAAATCAATAAAGGAAGCCTCCGAATGCCACATCATTGAGGCTATAACTCCTTAAAATGGCACCTGCCAGCTGATTTCATCCAAAAGAGTGCATATTAATTGCACAATTAGGGATATTTTTAAAGACAAGTCAAAATTAACTACCAACCTACCAAAAGCCCTCAAAGTCAACATAAATGACTAAAGGTGATGAAATTTAATGTAAAATTGATTAAAATAGAGATGAACATTTTAAATCTTCTACCTTAGGCCTCCCAAAGGTCGAGAAACCATTACTATGTATTAATTGCACCTAGGACTCTGCTTACTTTACTCATTCTTCTATAAATACTTCTATAGAAGATACTATATAGGTTGGTCTTTGAATACTCTTTGAATTTAAATAGCTATTGAGGCTGCTGAAGCTCTATTTTGTAATAGAAGAAAGATAGGTTGAGATGATAAATTTGAAGCTGTAAAGACCCACTAGACTTGAAGATTGTAACTGGTTTGAACATAAATATACAAGCTGATTTATGGGATCCTTGCCTATGTCAATGGTGATGTTATTTTCAATGTAATTGTTATTTTTTTCATGTTTTCATTCTGTCCACTTTTCTTTGATAAAGAACAACAAATATAGATTAAGATTTACTTCTGAAGTACCCTAAATCTCACTGATTAATCTTTATCTTTATGTTTTTTGCTAATTGTGTATTTGAGGATAATTCAAAAGAGAATCAAGTAATGTTGGTGAGCCCATGTCTTGTTGAGTAAAACTTGAGATATTGTTTTTTGAATGTTATTTTCATTTGCATGCTAAGCAAAATTAAACTAGGGAAGTCTATGGTTAGCCATGTCCTCTAGTTTTTTCTCCAATAGCTGTCTTGAAAGTTTCCCTTAAAAGTATGTCAAAAGCAGGCTAGTTTAAAAGTACTTACCTAATCTTAGACTAATTTTATGTTCATCTTGAATGTTTTCCTTTGAATATGCTGAACGTAGGCTAAGTTAAAAGTCTTTACTTGATCTTAGGCTATTCTTTGTTTTTTATTGTATTCTCTTGAAAGTATATCAAAAGCAGGCTAGTTTAAAAGTACTTACTTGATCTTAGGTTACTTTTGTGTTTTTCCTTTAAGTGCATGTCAAAAGTAGGCTAGTTTAAAAGTACTTACTTGATCTTAGGCTGTCCTTTGTTTTTCTTGTGTGTTTACTTCTTTCACCACTGTTAATGTTTCATTCCATAAAATCAACTTAAAGAGATCTGTTGACATAGATGACTTGCCCCACATACCACTCTTGAAACTTGCTGTGCAATTAAATCCTTTATGACTCCATAGCCCAATGGATTCACACTGTTTCTTACTTATCTTATCAGCTAAACCATTTTTTAACCTACTCACAACTTCACCCTTCAAAAGACTTCCTTCATTTTAATGATATTCATCCCAACCAAAACAAACAAAAACCTTGTTCTTCATAACTAGCCTAAAGTCATACTTAAGCTTAAAGAAACATCTCTAAACACACATATATAGAGAGATCCCTCTCTGAATCTAGGAGGGCTAGATCCTTAGATTCCAAAGTGGTTTTGATGTAGGCTCTGCAATGTTTTTATTTGCCAATCTTGCAAACTACAGAGACCTAACGGTCTTGAAGAAAACTGCTTTAAAGCCCTCTTTCATTCATATCTTCCTGTTAAAAAATCCCTCCACTTCCTCCAAATTTCCCTTTAAAACCATATGAATTCCTTTTATTTGGTTTTAAAACTCTTCTTTTACCTTATCGAAAACTCCAAAAATCCTCAAAAACCTTCATTTTCAGCTTAAAAACCCTCATTTTAACTTTTAGGCCTTAAGCACCTTTCGCTTAAGCCCCAACCCCCTTTTCTACCATAAGACTGGCTCTTCGACCGAGCACTAAAGCCCACCGGCTATCGACCATCGGCGATTCCAAGTTCCCACTCCAAATTTTTCTTTCCCACCGATGGTCGATCCTCCGAGAAGATCTAGACCATCCATCTCCCCGAGATCCGATGGCCATCACACCCCTCCATCGCATCGGCGCATCACATCGGGCCTCACCCTTTTCCCCTCCACTTTCCTTTTCTCCGCCGATGCGATCCCTTGATTCGATCTCCACCTTCGATCCCCACCTGATTGGACGGTCCGTGCTCATCGACCATCGCATTTTCCTTCTTCCCAAACCCTTTCTCCCTCGCCGATGCTCTTTCCTGATCGCATCTTCCATCGTTGATCTCGTCCCTGATCCAACGGCTCTCGCTCCGTCACACTATCGCAATCACCATCGCTCATCGGCAATCCAAGTTTCCTTTTCCCCTGACCCTTTTCACCGCCGATATGCAAAGTCCCAATCGGATTCTGGCCATTGATCATCGTCCCAATCCAACGGCCCTCCAGCCATCGCTCTTGTTTCTCCCATCGGCCATCGGCCATTGCAGCTTCTTAACTCCTCCTTCCAGGACCCTCTTCTCTGCCAGTTGTTGATCTGCCAATGAAATCTCCACTGTCCAATCATTATCCTGATCCAACGGCTCAGGATCACTGCGGAGGCACCTGGCCCGCAAACCTGTCTGTACCCTCAAGTGCCCCCACTATGCATTTTTCTTCCAATATCCCTTATAATCCCGCTGGTCCCACCCGACCATGCTGGGGCTTTCCACCTTGTTTCCTTCAAATCTCCATCATTGATCTGGCCCCCGGTTGTCTTCGCGCCCGTTTCGCCATAGCTGTCAAAAACCCGTTTTCAACGCAAAAAAGGCAGTCTTTTCCTGGAGCATGCATTAGCCCGGCCCCAGCATCTCCTCCCACCGTGCTACTCTTATCCCTTCGCGTTCATTCTCAATCGTAGATCTTCACCCCGCAGATCTAATGGCCCAGATCCCATTTCGTGTCCATTTTTCTCCCCCTCCCCCTCTGTGCACTTTGAACGCAAAATGGGTGGTTTTCAGGAGCATACATGTCAGCCATTGACATGTATCACATTCCCCCTGCCCATAAACACTTACCACCTTCACCTCACGTGAAAATTGCTGTCGGTTTTCTAATACCACTTTTCCATTTCTTCATGCCAAACTCAGTTTAAACCCTGGTTTTCGTAGTTTTGTGCCATGAAAAGCTTTCCTCGCTGTATTTACCTTGCCTCCTCATTTCTCCATAACCCCTCACTGAGCCTTCTAAAGAAATTAAGCCCCCACGCAGGTTTTATATAATATGTTTAATGTTTGTTGTGGGTTTAATGGTGGTCCTAAGATAAAGAGTCGTCCCACAGCAATTTAGTTGCAGAGACTGAGGATGACGATCCTCTGTGGCTGAAATTCAGTGCAGAAAAGGGACATAAGGGTCGAATTTCCAAGTTTTAAATCAATGCGTCATGGGCATTGGTTACACAACAAACCCTCCAGCGTAGCCACCTGTACACAAAGGAAAACAAAGAAGATCAGTGAAAGTCAGAGGTTAAAGCATAAATTAAGAAATCAAAAGCTTAACCCGCATGTTAAAGACAAACACACAGATCAGCAAAGAAGCCTTGGAATGTTAGATCATCAGGGCAATTAAGTCTCCAGAGATCAAGAAAAGGACACCTGTAGTATACTTCACCTTTCAAACACACCATGATAACCATCCTGATGGCAGAAACTCTTTAAAACTGTCAAAACAGTTATTACACAGTCATGGGGCTGCAAAACCCAAAAAATGACAGTTTACTTGTCATAGAGGTCAAACAGAGTACTTCAGGCCACGGTTAGTTTCAAATAACACACTTCGGAGTTATTACCATGCCTACTAGATATGCCTCAAAGACAGAAAAACTACTAAATGGGCACCATCAGTTAATGCAATGGTCATTAAGCAGAATGGTCATTCGAATACCTCTTCCCCTCTCTCTTAACTGACATTTATGATCTTTCCTTCAACACTACTCTTCCTCTTTCACCTATAAGTATTCACAGAAAATTCATTGTAAAGGGTTGGAAAATTGTTAATTGTTGAACTGTTATTGAGTAAGAGTTTCTAAGTAGTTTGTAATATAGTAGGCTGGGAAGAGAAGTATCAGACTGTAGAAGCTATTGGACTCAAAGTATGTAATTGGTCTTGCACATCAATAGACAAGTAGATTCACTGTATCCTGATCTAAATCATTGGTGATGTTATTCTCACTGTAATTGTTATTTTCCTTATGTTTCCATATTGTCCATTTTCTCTGATAAAGAACAACAAATATAGAGTAGGATTTACTGCAAAGTACCCTATCTCTCACTGATAAGATTTATCTCTATGTTTTCTACTAATTGTGTATTTGGGAATGATTTCAATAGAGTATAACTAGTCAAGGAATGTTGGTGAGCCCATGTCTTGCTGAGTAAAACTTGAGATTTTGTTCTTGAATGTTCTTGAAAGGTTTGCTAAGTAGAGTTAGGAACTAGGGAAGTCTATGGTTAGCCCTGTCCTCTAGTTTCTCCTCCAACAACTGCTTTGAAAAGATCCCTTGAAAGTATACTGAAATCAGGATAGGTTCAAATTCCTTACCTAATCTTAGGTTACTTTTTATGTTTATCTTAAATGTTTTTCCCTTAAGAGTATGCCGAAATAAGGATAGGTTCAAAGTCCTTACTTGATCTTAGGCTACTTTTTATGTTTTACCCTTGAGTGTATGCCAAAAGCAGGGTAGGTTAAAAGTCCTTACCTGATCTTAGGTTGCCCTTTGTTTTCTTAGCTTTGCTTCTTTCATCACATTTCTTAATGTTCCATATCACAAACTCAACTTAAAAGATATTCTGATATAGATGACTTGCCCTTTGGAAAACCATGTATATTTTTTGTGCAAGTAAACCCTTTTTATGACTCCATATCCCAATGGTTTAGCATTTTTTTTTTACCTATCTTCCCATGTTGAAACATCCTTCCACTTATTTCCTCCTTCACTTCACATGACCTTCTCATTTAATGATTCCCAACTAAAAAAAAACAAACCCCTTGTACTTCATAACTAGCCTAACATCATATCATAAGCCTCAAAAATATATCCTTTGAAAACACATATAGAGAGATCCCCCTCTAAATCCAGGAGGGGTAGATCCTAGGATTCCAAAGTGGTTCTGATGTTGCCTTGTCATTTGGTATGCCAATCTGCCAAATCACAGGACCCCAATAGAAGGTATGATGAACCATAGGTATGAATGAACCGTCAAGATGATTACCCAACCCAAACAGTCATGGACATGGAGTGAAAGAAGTGTCATGTTCAAGAGCGACTTGCTACCAAAACGAAACTTTGCTTACTTTTCCCAAATTTTCCCCGATCATTTGTTGACCAGTACCTCTTTATTTTTTAACAAGCTTGAGGAGGATAAAATTTGATTGATCTATATTTCTACCCTTCAGGCGAATAAAGTATTGCTATTTAATAATTTAACGAGTCTAGCGATGAATGAAACTCTATTCTTGCCATGATCGACAAGCCCGTCGCTATTTTATGTTTTAACAAGCTTAACGACAGTGATAGCCCGGTCCTTTTTCATATTTAGAGAGTCTGAAAAAGAGGACGAAAGAGAACTTCAAAAGTACCTTTTTGTAAATTTTTCTCTCAGATCTGAAAAAGTGTAAAATAATATATGAAAGAACCTCTTTGGTCATGTTTAACCAAGGTATTCCTTTTTCGTAAATAATCTATCTCAGTCCGGAAAAGGGTTAAACTTATACTGAGTAGATATCAATTCATTTACTTTAATGAGCTCGAAATGACAAGTGCTCGACAGTCTTTTCACATTATCGGAGTCTGAAAAGAGCTGAAAGAAGACTCCAGGGGTTCCTTTTTCGCTATTATAGAAGCTCGCAAAAGAGATAAAAGTGCGCTTCAAATCCTTTTTCATTTTTAACAAAGCTCAAAAAATAAGGAGAAAAAGTATGCTTTATGGTCAAGTCATTCTTAAAATAAATCTACACAACTAATCTGTTCATCAGTTGTTAAGACCCATTCAAAACAACATCAAATGGATTAAAAATACCTGTTTCATGATAAAAATATTATAAAACCATAGTCATAGCAATAAATTTAACTTGCAAATAATTAAATGACTATTAAAAGTAGTTTCACTATTCATTTTTACCATTCCATAGTTAGCATTTGCATTTTGGAGCTCTGAACCTGATTTTGCCTCCGAACTTCAACGATCAATTACGTGTAATTGGTAAGAATGTTTTGAATTCCCCCTGCAAGAGCACATGTCGAATGCCCCCTGCAAGAGAAGATGCCCCCCAAGCTTCATTTCATTCATCTAAGTAGATTACTTGTTACTAATAGCTAGATGGAATGAAGGTTCATTATAGGGGAGGATTTGTTTCATTTTTTAACGAGCTTGACATAGGAAAAGAACTATGCTCCTGACCTGTTTCATTTTTTAATGAGATTGAATCAGTAAAAGAACTTTCCTCAAAAGAACTTGTTTCATTTTTTAACGAGGTTGACACAAGAAAAAAGAACTATCCTCAAAGGTACTTGTTTCATTTTTTAACGAGGTTGACACAAGAAAAAATAAATATCCTCATAATCTGTTTCATTTTTTAATGAGGTTGACACAGTAAAAAGAACCATCCTCATGGGAACTTGTTTCATTTATCAAGGTTGACACAGGAAAAGAACTATCCTCAACACCTGTTTCATTTTTTAACAAGGTTGACACAGGAAAAGAACCATCCTCATTGTGCAGTTGGAGTAGTGAGTGTGCTCTGGAAAAGACGTAGTCTAACAGAGTCATTATTTAAGGAGTTTGATGAGCACCATAAATGATATGTTATAACATGCGTCGACTGCTCTTCTCTAGGGTTTTCATTGAATTTTGGAATTTCAAAGGGTAATTTCTGTGAAATCACCGGCCACCAAGGAGAATAACTAATGGGACCATCTTGATATTGTATTGAAGATGTGAATAAAGGATCAAGCTGTTCAGTACTCATAAGGGAGGAACCAGATAGGATTCCAGATGATGACATGGGTGAAGTCAATGGAAAAAACATCGAAGATGAAGCAACAACAAATGTTGTCACAGCTGAAATAGATGATTCATTCTAGGATGTCATCTTAGCCATGGTCAAATGACCCAATGTATACCCTATATAATCTATGGGAACTGAAAGTGAAACAAGATCAACAAAAGAAAATGAAGGTGATTGAGGAAAAAACTTGTACAAGTAAAGCTCCTACTGAAAAAGAGTTGGAGTTAAAGGTGTCTCGTCTTGTGATATTTCTTCAATCAAAATCAAATCAAGTGGAAGAACTTCACCGTCTGGCCCAAAGATTGTTTCAGGTGGTTGACTGCGCGATATGGGAGACTCAATGACTACAATATATTGTGGAGTGACCAATATAGAAACAACTTCCGGTTGTTCGACTTTGGGATCAAGATTTTCTCCACTTAGGGAATATAGCAACTGAAATATAAGGGGATGATAGACCCTATTTCATTAGTCATGGGGATTATGTCCAGTTTGACCAATAACAGCTGCCCCCTAAGGCACAATGGGATCTGGATCAACTTCTAGTTAAAAAACATCGGGTTCAGGAGGTATTGTCTCACAGATTGGATGGATCGTGACCACAGGTAGCTGTGAAGACTCTGTCTCGACAACAATAGACAAAACAAGATTTGTAGAAACAACTTGTGCCAACTCTGGTATATGGGAAGATGATGCTTCACCAGAGGTACTAATAGTACTGGTTTCGGTAGAGCGATGTCTACGCGAATGATGGGGGAAAAGGATTTTGTTCTTCCACGATGACTGATTTATTTTAACCAAAAAAAAAAAAAACAAAAAGAGGGTAATTCTAGGCAAAAGGGTTTACCAAGAAACTGTGAACTGCATAATACCTCCTAGCGAACCAAGAAGTACGGGCGGGTAATCTCCCCGAATGTTGTGTTTGGTGTATCAAAATTTCAAGGTGGCCGACTTGGTTCACTATGGATGGATAGCACCTAAAATTTTTCCTCCCAAATATACCCAAAGGTATGTGGAGGCCCAAGTCCATATTGGCGCTGTCTAATGTGAAACCGCATAGTGAGAGCACCCCTTTATACTTATCGTACTGTAACACCGCCTGATATACTCAAAAGTACATGGATGAGCTACGATATACTTATGTATGTGGAGTGAGGTATCACACTCAGAATGTATCGCGGACAAGTTAACGACAGCTGCTATGTTTTACGACGTCGGAACACATCTCTAGTCTATACCTTCTAAATGTTATCGTTAATGTTCCAAAGCATTGTTAAGTAAATTGAGATCTATTTTATGTTGATCTTGCTTAAAAATTTTCCTTTCAGGTTCACCGCGATGATGTGTATGAATTTCCTAAAATGCAAGCTAATAATGATAAACAAACTTTCACTTTCAGCTTTTTCAATGAAGAACCTAGCTACTAAGGGAAGAGAGAAAACAATTTGAGAGCAAACAAATCAATGAGAAAAACAAAATCAATGAATCTCAAACTAAATGCAGATTTCCTAATGTTCCTTTTGCAAAAAACATACAATCCTACATGCAAATGCAAGTTTTTCTTTTCAGTTTCCTTAATGTTATGAATGCAAAAAAGAAACTAGGTGCACTAGATTAGGGAAAATTTTAAGGATGGAAAATTATCTTGAAGTTTAAAATATTGGCAAATCTCACTGGTCCCTAATATGCAAATTATAAAATATTTATTGATATATTTGTAAAATTATTCAAATTTATAATGATTTGATATGTAGTATCTATATAAGGTTGGCGATTTTTAAGGTAAAATAATTTAATATTTTAAAATTTGGGCGAATCATTTTTAGAAAAAAGGGAAATTGGCGAATCTTTTTTTTTGAAAAATCATGGAAAATTAGCCCACCTGCAAATATTAGCCCCTAAAATTTTCCATGCACTAGTTCAATAATTCAAATGATTTTTACTTTCGAGAAACGAAGAATACAAACGACAATTTCTCTTTTGAAGGAAAAATGAGGATTTCAACAACAATTTCTCCTATGAAGGAAATGAAGATTTTACGACAATTTCCTATTTTGAAAGCAAATGATTCTTAATGCGACCATAAAAAATACTTTGAAATCAACTTTTCAATGATAAAGAAAAACTTTTTTAAAACAACATTGAACAAATTTTCAGTCAAAGGAGAAGAAGTATATAGAGTTACTGGTCAATTGAGCATCAAAATTTTCAGAACACAGCAGCAAACAAAACTAAGGCAAGTTGTAAAGTCAGATTCAAGGGAATTTGGTCCCTTTCAGGAGCCAACACAGTCTCCAAGGGGAGATATTGCTCTACAATGCAGGCTTGGATGGGAGACAGTGCTCTGCAAAGCACTGTGTCTTGTCTAAGGGTGCGTTGGGCATAGTAAACAAAGAAAAAGCTATTATTTGACTCACTGTCTTTGAAAATTAAGCTCTGAAAAAAGTCTAATCTTTATGTGAAAGAACTACTGTGATGCAGGGGCATTAGGCCCATGACAATATTTTGTATATAAATAAACATAGGGGGATCTCTTGTTTTAAATTTCCTATGTGATTATTCTCATTTGAGTGATTTTAGTTAAATCTGGAGAAAAATGTAACTGCCCGAATGATTAGTGGGCACATGAAGAGATAGTCAGTTTCGGTTTAGGAATTAGTCTAATTTTTTAACTGTAGGAATTTAGAGAGGTTGTTGAGTCATCAAAGAGTCGAAATCGACTCTGTGTAGCTGTTTTATAAAATAAGTCTCTGAGGCATAGTCAAACAGACCTGCTCAGAGACCTGCATTGGGCTGCGTAGAGAAATAAGAGAATAGAAGGCCATTGAATCAGAAGATCTGGCCGAGCTGAAGGGTGTTGTAATTAAACCATGTGTATATTGTGAAGGAACTATTTTAGTATGATTGTGCGTTTGTCGAGTTAATTCTGTATGGATATGCCTTGAATTTCTGGAAGTCGTGTATAAATGAACTCTGTGATAGGGGTTTTAATTTGAAATCTCTACATATAATTGGGAATCGGTATTGATTAATAAGAAAGCGTTAATACTGATCCTGTGTGGTTAAGTTGAATATAATAAGGGTTGCATCTTCTGTTGATGAGATTTGATGAACTACATTGGACAAATTCCGTCATCGATCACTAATGGATCGATGACGGCATGGGGATATATTGGTATTGAAAACTCTGTTTGAGTACGACATATGACCTGTAGTCATTACGAGGTTAAGGTATAAGAGGTGATCCAAGTAAACAATGGAGGGTTAGAATAACTTCAGTGCATTTGGTAAAATGTGGGGACTCCTTTAACCCAGTTTGGAATATTGGAAGCGTGACCAATTAAGAGATGGTCGATGAGAGACGAAGTCTATTGTTTAACCCTGTGCGTGGCTAAAGGAGTGATGAACTATGCGTGAGGCTATATTACGCAGAGAAACCATGCTAAAAGAGATGGCACGGAACCTTGAAGAACTGTGGAACCGTGCGGGAACAATGCAAGCAGTTTTGGAGGTGAAAGGTGGTTTTCACGCAAGTTGAAGGGTGGTAAGCTGTATTCGAAATAAAAACACGATATCACAAAGTGAATGCCACGTGTCCTTGAGCGGATTTGAAAAACCGCGAATTTCGCGTTATTTTTTAGCGTTAACGCTCTGTGAGAAAAAAAACGCGAAAATGCGTAGTGATCGTCCGATCAACGTTTGGAGTGTGACGCCATATGGATCATTGGATCTGTTCGAAACTTAAGCCAAGGTACGTTATATGAATGTGGGCCTGAGCATTCATTTATATGTCGTTGAGTTATTCAAATCGAAGTTCATAAAGGTTGTGGGTCTATGTTAATACGTTCGCGAAGGTTTGGTTTGACATATGTTGCATGGTTCAATTTACAACACGGAGCATTGTGATGTGTCGGGTTTAACTAAGGGAGAGAGCAGTGTTGGTCCTTTGTTAAGGTCTAATGGATATGTGTTGGCATTTGATATCCCATTACAATGCTCCAATTATTTGAACGGAGGTGGTAATATATATTGATATGTTATAGTGCGCATATAAAGATTGGGTATGTGAATTTGGCACAATATGAAATATGTGATGTGTTGAATATGGTTTGATATATGTTTATGCCGAGGGTTAGATAAGGTAGAGCCGGTATATGGGTAAGTCTATGAGGCGCTTGTGAAAAAGGGGCCGAGCGCGTGAAGACTAAAGGAGAGTGTGTTGACAATACATTAGAATGTATGATGCGTGGATGGAAAAGTTGAATTCATGAGGTGGGTTTATTATAATGTTTAAACCTAAAAGGGTTGCAAAGAATATAAGCTTCTACCTTATTAATTTTTGAGAGGAGGTGTGTGGTTTCATAACCAAGGTGAGAATTTAATTTAATATCTCAATCTCAGATTGAGATATTAAAGCACACAGATTTATTTAAATTGCCAGTTCAATCAAATGGGAACATTGTGAGGCTGCCCAGACTGTGAATTGCTTGGGCATGAAATATTGAATGCATTTTGCACACAGCTTGAGTAAGAAAATTGTGATAAACAGGGACTGTGGGTTTACCCGACATCAAAGTGGTATCAGAGCTAGATAATCTCTTTGAAAATTAGTTTTTGAAATGCACATGTACTGAGCAGTGAGGAAAAGTTGATGTTTAAATCTGTTTAATAGATAAATTGCAGATTTGATTTGACATGCATTGAAGGCCTCTGGAGGTGCAGAATCTGGAGTTGAAGACCGAGTGTCTTGAAGATTGCAGCAGGTAGAGATGCAGTGTAGGTGAGAAAAGAAGCAAGATCATTCAGGGATCTTGGGAGGTGAGTTGATGAGCCTTATTTGACTCTGGTTTGAAAATATTTTTTGTAGAATGCAGATTGCAAGCAAGTAAGGAAGAAATGTCAACAAAAAGCAGACCACATCTTTGAGAGCAGTGATAGAAGAGTCCAGCAAGGGATTCTGAGTGAAGAAGAAGTGTGGCAGAACCTAGAGGATTCCCAACTGAGGTTGGATGAAGGAAGAACAGAGGTGCTCTTGAAGGAAGTTGCAGGGTGAAGCCTAGAAGATCAGAAGAGAGTGCTCAGAGGGTTCCAGTAGATAAGGGACCAGTACTTTCCAAAAGCCGGATCCGGAGGAAGGGATTGGTGAGGTAAGTTGCAGCAAGAGAGCTTGCTGTTGTAGAGGCTTAGTGCAGCTTGTGAGTGAAAAATCATGGAGGAGAAAATGGCTACTGATAGCCATAGCAGAGATTGTATAGGTTCTGAGAGAGGCCACAACAGAAGAGTGAGGGAAGATGCCAAAGTAGTTGGCATAAGGAAGAAAATCACTGATGAAGAATATTGGAAAGAGATAGCTGAGATCAGCAAGAAGCTTTATGAGCTGGAGAGGATGATAGAGGAAAACCAGAGAGTTGGTTGGCTCATGAAGAAGAAGTTAAAGTGGCAGAGGCCATAAAGGAGGAAAGAGCAAATGACAAATGTTTAGTTGAAGGAGGAAATACTCAGGATGCTTGAGTATTTGGAGAAGAACTTGGAGACTGAAGCTTCAAGTGGGACCAGGGGGTCCAAGAGCCTTACATCTGACATATTTTGTATTTTTGCAGGAAGAACATGTGGGAGAGAACAACCTAATGATGTTTTCACTAAGAAGGAAAATGGAACAACCAGATGTTTTGAAGATGTCCATGCACAGTTGGAGAAAGGTTCTGCTTTCCAACATATTGGAAGCAGAGGAGATTTAGTTTATGATGGTGGCCAAAAGCTGGAAGTTGGACAGCTTGAAGAAATTGAAGAGAGGACCATTGAAGAATCTCTGAAGTATATGGAATACTTGGAACAGTAGGGAGATTTGATGATCAAGTCATCAAATGAGACCATGGGGTCTTATGTTTTTAAAATTGACAAGTTGTGTGTGAATTCAGGTATTGATAAATAAAACTCATGTGATGAAACTACATTCAATGAAGCTGAATGTTGCCAAGTAAAGTATGATGAGTATCTTTCTGATGAAGATCAGATTTAGTTACTGCAGCAGAAGGAATTCATAAATTCCTTGTTTTATGAAAGAGATTGTTTCAATGAAGTTGTGTTTGATGATGATAAAATTTGTCATTAATGATGATAATGACAGATTGATTTTATTAAATGGCCAATTGAAAGATGATGGACATATAACTGAAGTTATTGCAGAGATGGCAGATCAGAATCCTATTCTGATAAAGGCTGAAGAGACAGTGGCAGCAGGAAACTGGACCTGTGAAGATAGTATGAATGTTTTCCCAGATGAGATGCCAGGATTGTGGCATGAGTTAATTGTTATGGAGCAGAGGAAAAGAACACAGAAAGAATATGTTCAGATTTTAAGGGCAGAGATGAGTAAGAAGGAGAAAGTTCATTTTTATGAACTAGTGCAGAGAGACATCCTTGCAGAGGATGATGCAAAGGAGAGACTAACTGATAGTCTCAAGAGTTGTTTGAAGAATTGGAATCAGCATACTGATGTGCTCATGGAGAAGAAAAGAATTGCAGGACGACATACTGAGATGCTGGCAAAGGAAGGAAAGGCTCCGAGGCCTTATGAATTTTGTTTTGACAATTGTTTGATGAATGCAGATCCTGTTGATGATGGAGATAAATTGACATCATTGGGCAGTTAATTTAAGGTGGAAGAGAATTCTGTGGAATATTTTAAGCCATGGAATGAGAAAATTGGATTGCTAGAGAGTACGTTGAATCAGCAGGATTCAATACAAGATAGAGAACCTCAATTCCAGAATTGGGGATTGCAGAATATGAAGACACAATGGGATGAAGATGGAGAAGAATATTGGATTGCTAGAGCATACGCTGAATCAGCAGGATTCAATACAAGATAGAGAACCTCAATTCCAGAATTTGGGATTGCAGAATATGAAGACACATTGGGATGAAGATGGAGAAGAATTGGTGATTGAATCATCAATTAAGACCACTGGGTCTTGTGATTTAAAATTTGACAAATTGGTTGTGTTGACAAGCATGGGAGAAATAAATCCATCTTTTGGAGTTGTTTTGAAGGGTGATGAATTTTTGTAGAAGGAGGAAGGTGAGGCTATCACGCCTCCTGTAAATGAACTTATTATTTCTGCAGATGACAAGGAAAAAATGGCTTGTTCGAATAGCCAAGAGGAGATTGGAGAGCAGGCTAGATGGAATAATTTTGGGACTACTACAGCAATGGAAAATCAGAGTTTTGCTCTGATAAAAGATGAAAATGCAGTGTTTGAAGAACTTGGTTTGAATAGCAGAACCAATCAAGAAGAAGGGAGGAAATTGCTGAAGATTTCCAAGGCAGAAGAAGAAGATGCTGAACTAAGTTGCAGCACATTGATGATTTGTTTGGCCAAAGGAGATGGCTAAAATGTTTGTAGAAAACATCCAGAGAAGAGAATGAAATGGCTGAACAACAGTTTGGAGTGTTGCTGGAAGAAATATTGGAGCAACAAACTGAAGTGTTGCCAGAAGGGGAGAAAGAAAGCCAAAGATTTTATAAGTTTGATGTTTGTCTTATGATTGCAGGCACTAGTGGAAGGACTAAGGCATGTTTATTCTAGAAGAATAGAAGAGATGACGATGATGACTGGCAATTTAAATACCAGTCTGAAGAATTTTCTGAAGCCGGAATAGGTCCCGTGATTTGGCCGATTGGCTAACCAAATGACGATGTAACATCAAACCAAGCTTTGGAGCCCAAGGACCTAGCCTTCCTGGACTCAGAGAGGGCTCTCTCTATATGTGTAAAAGATGTCGGTGTGTTTACTTGCGGTGTTTTGATATTAGGCTAGTTATGAAGTGTGTTTTTGGTTTTTTTAGTTTTTTAGTTTGTGAGGGATAAAACTGATCAAATACATAAACTGGATAACAAGATGTAGATAAATTGGGCTATGGGGTCAAACAGGTCAAGGAAGCTATGAGGTGATGATGTAAAGCTGTTGTAGGGCCGATTTGATTCACGGTAGAAGGGATCTTTGGGAAAAATGGATTAAATGGACAACAAGTTGGTGAAAGACAAGGGATTTCAAGTTTAACTAGTTAATAGCAGACATAAACATGTAATAGCAAGCCATTAATCATGCTAAGTGTAACTATGAGCTAATTAATCCACAGAAATCAAACATTCTAGCCATACATAGAGGTATAAGACCCTCTAACTTCGGGAAATGGCTATCAGACTTTGGGGAAAACACATAAGACAAACTAACAACTCATAAACTACGCCGGAACGCCTAAACATAGTCTCTAAGTCATTGGGCACTTTGACAAACAATCTTTCATAGTTTTAGGCAAAGGGCTAGATCGGGACTAGGCCTCCTTGGTTCAACAAGATGATCAACAAATCAGTCAAAGAGAAAGTTTTATGGACAAAACTATGGGCAACTTATAGGTAGGTAGGGAAAACCATACATCCTACTCAACATGCATAGAAATTATGAATAAAACTTAGCAACAATACCTTAAGTTACTAAAGAGCAGCTAAGAATTCTTTAGCATAACTAAGGAAGAAGAAAACATCAAGCTATGAAGATTCAGGGATTTTGAGGTGCCTCCATGGGCATATCTCAAAATCAATCTCTACTGATCTATAGTAGCAAGAAATATGTATTATGAATGAAAACTAGAAGACAAAAACATATCAAGAAACACTATACCATTCTACCATGTCAAGGAATCCATCAACAATCCTTCATCATTCCTCAAAAGCATCCAAGAGGCAGTCCAAAAATCATAACTCAAGTGTATTCTTCAAAGCTCATATGACCAATGTATTATTTCTTCTCTCAATTTCAGCCTCTTCATTTACAATGAAAACCATGGAATAAATAGGCTTGAGGAAGGAAAACCTCATGGAGCAACTAGCTATCCCATTGGCCAAGTCAAAATATCTAAACTTGTCCTTGAGGCTTTGCAAAGCCCAAGGCACAAAATATCCCATAAAATATCTAAAAAACTGCTAAAAACGAAAATTATATTGACTTTACATGATTTCCCAATGATAAAAATAGCTTAACGCACATTTGGGAAAAGCAGATTTTTGGAGTTCAAAAATTACAAAAATACTTCATATTTATGCCTGAAAAAGGTCCCCTGACTTGCTGGATGCAATAGGCAGCCTTCCTGATGTCGAAATGAGGCTCATGAGGGCTTGCTGGAAATCTCTATGTGTCTACTTTCCGGCGCAACTGAAACCAACTCAATCTGAGGTCCGGAAGTCATCCAAAACTGTACCTGTGTGCAAAAACCCAGAAAATAGCAGACTGCTGATATGGCGGGCAGAACGTGCAAAATGAGGGTGTTTTTCGCCAATTTGAGGGGGCGAATGATCTCCAAATGCTCTGAAAATCGTTGGAGACCTGCTCATGGAATTATGGCATCCATGGGTATCATTCTCCTCCCTTGACAACTCATCAAACTGAAGTGGAGAAATTATGAGTTTTTGGCTAAAAACCCAAAAAATGCCAAAAACCAAAAATTGTCGAACAAGGCCCAAAATTGGCATGCATGACCCTCAAGGGTCCATAGCAACATGCTCCAAAGCTGAGGCCAAAATATCAAGGGCTGATATGCTTTTCCCTTCCTTCCGTGCTAGGCGCTTCCCCTTTACCTTCTTCAGCTTCTCTTGTGCTGCCTTTAGTTTGCGCCGGGCAAACTGATTCAGCTTTTGGAAGTGGTGTGTCCTCTTCCTCTGCAGCTCAAGATACCTGTTCGCCCTCTCAAGCTTCATTTCCAAATGCTGGTTAGCTCTCTCAATCCATGCTTCTTTGTTTTCCTCAATTTCCTGCTCAAGGAGGGCAGTGAGAGGAAAGGCTTGGAAATGGGCTTGTTCTTCTGCTCTCTGCTTTTCCAAGGCTCTTCTAAGCCCGATGGTCCTAGGCTTCTTCCGCCTAGGCTGGTCTTCCTCCTCTTCATCATCAAACTCACCAATGAGCTCTTCAATTCTTGCTTGCGCCCTTTCTGCCTCTTTCTTATACTTAATTTCCCTTGCCTCATGAATAGCTGCATGAAACTTCATCCGTTTGTTTTCAACCTCCAAGAAGTGGTTGAAATTCCTCGCCCTTTGAAGATCTTCCTGTAATACCTAAATTTGCCGTGCTCAATTTGCCCCTTTCCATGGTAACTTTTGCAATCATAAAAAACTTTGCCCTGTATAAGTGTGTCAATAGTCCACAACTTGCATATAGGCAATCAACTCTCAGTTAAACAATCACTGTGTTTCTGAACAAGGTAACAGAGTTTTTTGGAAAAAGCCTAAAAAGGTTTCACCAAGACCTGAAAGAGTTTCTATCTTGCAAAAAAGGCAAGACCCCATCTCAAAATAACACCTCTGGTTATGTTAGAACAGCCCTTACTTTGGATGTAAAACAACTCTATTAAACATGTAAATCCTGTTTCTTTATAACAAATTCTCCTCTACCTTTTAGAGGCTTCTTTTTGGAATAGCAGTCAAGATTTGGTAACCAATCAAACCCCCTTTAATCAAACACAGTTCTTTATAGGAAAACCTCTGCCTTTGATTGTTTTGAAGATGAAATAAACTGCCCTTAATCTCAAAACCAAGTATCTCTGTAGGTGTTTTTTGAATGACATAGTCTGCCTTTTATTTCATCTTTACACCTCAAAAACTATACAGCAAATAGCACTATTTTTCCTGGTATAGTGACATTTTTTAGAGTTCTGTATTCTACGTAATGAGGAGGTTTGTAAAAGTCTGATACACTGTTTCTTGGTAGTCAATCTTGGCAGTGTATTTCTCATGTACACGTAGCTTTCAATCCAAGGGTACTTTCAAAGCAATTTCTTGAAGTTGAGGGGGAAAATGTGTGAGAATACCTTTAAATTGGATGATCAATCCTTGTGCAGGGCCGGAGTAGCATCAGAACCTTCTAAAACTTGCGCAGCACTCTTTTGAAGCTAGAACGTCGCGCAAGAAATTTCCTGTCGGGTCGGCCTGTCGGGTGGTAGGGCGGCCTGTACAGGTTCGTCGCGCCAATGTACAGGCGCGTCGCGCTAACAAAGGCGGCCTGTGTAAATCCTCTGCCAGGCGCGTCGCACAAACATGCAGGCGCGTCGCTCGGCCAATAAACGGTGTTTCAGCTCTGCAAACCGACCAGAAAATTTGCTTTGGTGCTAGGGAGGCACGGGATTTGTCTTCAGTTTTGAAAATGAAATTCCTACTCTCACACTTACTCTTTTATGTCATTTCAAACCCTTTTTCAACGGTCACCTTGTTTTGAAATGTAACGTAGGTTTTCAAATCTGTTTTGTTTTCAAACTGAGGCCTTGTCTTTTTGAACATGTATATAAACTTGAATAATGACTCTATTTAGTACACAGTGGCTTCAAAGGGTGATTTTTTCAGTTTTGTCCTTTGGGGGACGTTTCAACACCGAGCTTTAAACTTTGAAAAACAACTCAAAAACTTCTACATCACCTCTGCCATTGTTTTTAACAATGTTGGTGCTATTCCTGATGTAAGGCAACCCACTTTACCACTGTCAAGATAATGCTTGAAAACTGTTTTGTTTCTGAAGGACAGGGATTGCCTTGTCAATGTATTTTGACAGCCTTGGTGTTTGCATTGTTCCTTCAACCATTTTCCTACTGTAAAAGCCAAGTTGCTGCATCTTTTATAGCCTGCTATGGTCTTCAAAAAGGGGCATTTTTCACTGCAATCCTCTGCTTGACAACACATTATGCCACATCTCTGTTTATTTAATACTAGAAACTTGTTTGTTTCAAACTATCCATAATGACTGTCCATGAACAACTTTTTTGCCTATACATCAACTGGTATACTTATTCACCTTGTCCATCTGAAAGATAAGCTTGTAAAACAAGAAAAACAGGGCTCTTTGATACACAGTCACCATTTTGCTTTGGCTAGTGTGTTGACCCTTTTTGTAAATAGAACCATTTCATAACTAGACTATGTTCACTGTTTTACCTTTTTGGTGATTTTTAACAAGGAAAAACCATTCAGAATGCGCCAGATTCATTTTAAAACTTTGAACACCCTTTCTTGAAAAGCGCTCCTTTGGACTTTTGACATGTGATATTGGATTGTTGTTTGATCCTTTCCCTTAAGGAAACTGTCCCTTTTTGGTATCAATGGCATATATATATTCAATATTTTCTCCCTTCCACTACAGGTACAGTTTGACAGACAGCTCTTTTGAATAGGAAAACCAATACCTTTGTATCATAAACACTATCATTTACCTGTGCAATGACTTCTGTTCAATTTCTTTGTATCCTTCCACTTTAGATCAATCAGTTTCCAACAACCTGCAATGGCTTTGGCCATCTGCTCATACATGGAGGAGGCTCTTCATCAGGTAAGGTATCTGAAGGTTTTTTGATAAATCTGTTTGACACAGTTTTTCTCTGGATGTGATGGTAAGCAAACTACTTAAAAAACATCAACACTATCATTTCTTCTTGCAAGCATCCCTGTGTTTCAGCAAAAACCCTAGCCAAAGTAACACTGTCTCCCTGCACTGTTCTAATGGTGACTGAGATATTATCATTTTCTTTGGTCATCTCATGACAAATTACTTGAAAGATAGTCTCTGTGACTATGGAGGTCAGTGCTTTTTGAAAAACCAAGAACTTTCTTTCTGTCTGTGTAATGGCATTTTTGTCAGCATTTATTCTATTTGATCTTGTGGAAAGCAGGCTGCTGAAGATTGGAATGTTTGCTGATGACATGATTTTCTAAAGTTCAACAATTCACATGATTTGAAAGTTTCAAATGACCTCCTTTATCAGACCAGACTCCTTTTTTCCTTTGAGCTAGCATATTTCAACTCTATTCCTGTTATGATCATCAGTCACATTCATGAAACCTGGAGTCTCTGTTTCATTTGTTCAGTTCAAGGCAAACCTGGATTTTTGCAATCTTCCAAGTCAATATTGGCCAGCGCCCTCTGCTTATGGATGAAAGAGGCGCCCTAACCCTCTGCTTGTAAATGAAGGAGGTTCTGGGCCATGACAATTTGCCAGTTTGCTGTGACAGTGGTGTCTTTCTGTGATTTTCATGCTGGAAAGAACTGTAAAGTCTGGATGAGTAGCTTTCTGTTTTGTAGACATATCTCAGGCTCAAGTTACATTTAGAAGCAGCTGTTCCTCTAACTATAAATTCAAGCATTTACTCCATGATATGAAATTATATTTCCTGCCTTTGTAGAAACCATAGAACACTGTGAAAAACCTAATAGTCAGCTTGAGATTGGGGTTTATGCAGTGCTGAGATCTAGGGGATGTGAGTGGCGCGACTTAGGGCTGCTTGTCAAATTAATTTGCAAAGTAAGAGGTCAGTCATGGTAGGTCTGTTGCAGATGGAGGCTTTTTGGCTTTTTCATGATTGCCAAGGGTAAAATGTCTTAAAACGCCACTTCCTAACATAGGGGAGACTTTTGAAACAGATGTGGATTTGCCTTTTAAAGCTGATGGGCAGATCAAGAAGGCTGAAGCTAGATAGGATAGTGATAATGAGGTTTTTATTTCGACAGGGGTGGACTGAAAAGTAGAAAGGCAAAAAAAAGTTTTAGGAGGGTTTTCTAGATGACATATTGACATAAGGAAAACAGTTTCTAGAAAACTCAGCTATAGATATAGTCATCACTAACATGTAAAAAATACTGATGGCTAACAGTGGCTCCATTTGGGGAGGGCAGCTCCTCGTCAGGAGGTGTCCAGAATTCAGATTTTTGGATTTATGAAGACCAGTGCCTTATCCATTGGCGCAAAATTTACCCTTCCTTGATGTTATTTCTAGAAAGTGTCAGCATGGTTAACATCAATGATACTTCTACCTACCCCACTATCTTTCCTAACATTTTTTCTTCTGTTTGGCGCATTTGAACTAGCAGCCTTTTGACAATGCATATTTTTCTTTTTGCAAAATGAAACTATCTACTTCTACTCTTATATCTGCCGGGAGTTCAGATTAAGCTGATGAACTCCTTCATTTGTCTACCTAAAACTAGATCGACTGTCAAGATTAAGCAGTTTGACAGGATTTCATTCTCTAATCTATAACATGAAATTTAAAAATGATCAAATCAGGATTAAGCAGTCTGATTTGTCATGCATTTGCGGCATAAAAGACAAGCTGCACACAAATGTTATTCTGCAATAAAAGGAAACTAGACAAGCGGGGCTAAGATGTACAATGTGTTTTTCATCCCTCGCTTCTCCCTTTGGTTCTGTTTTAGGCATGTGGAACCAGAATTTCTCCCTAATCTAAGCTCTGTGATAAGTCAATCTTACACAATGTTGACTATCTTTGCACTCACTAACTTATCAGCAAATAAATTTAAACATGCTCAGCTATGATTAGGCTAGATAGCTGAACAAGACATTGGAGTACTAGTAGCGGCATTTAGGCTTGCTCGCTTTCTGAAAGACTATTTTTTGGAACATGAGGCCTTGGTTCTATCTTCACTTGCCCTCTTTTCTGCTTTTTACTATTTTTGACTTTCCTATCTTTTACTGTTTTTGACTTTTCTATTTTTCCAATATTTCAAACAATGGTATATACAATGACTGAAAGTGTTTCAAACTCAAAAATGGAGCTCCTGACAAAAATAATGTTTCAATGTCCTGCCATTCACAGGACCCCCAAAAATTTCAGTCCCATCAGGTTCTTGCAAGAAGAAAGCATTATTTCCACTGACTGAGCTGATGATGTAAGGCCCTTTCCATAAATTTTCAAACTTGCCATGTTTACCTTTATCTTCTCTTCTAGAATCCCATTTTAAAACTTTATCTCCAATCTGAAAATCATTTTCCTTAGTTCTCTTGTCAAAAATCTGTTTTATTTTGTCTTGTGCTAACTGAGCCCTTTGGTAAACTTCTTCTCTGGTTTGTTGTAAATGGATAGTCTGATTTACTCTCCTTTGCATGTCATTTTCTTCTATTTGGACTTCTTGTAATAGTTTCATTACTGGAATTCCTAGGGATGTTGGGAAAATGGCATCTAGACCATAAACTAGCTGGTAAGGAGACATACCTATGGATTTTTTGGTGGTTAATCGATCAGCCCATAAGGCGTGTACTAATTTCCCATGCCATGCTTTTTGATTTTGTTCAAGAAGTTTTTTGATAATGTTGACTAGGCTTTTGTTAGAAGACTCGGCTAAACCATTACCTTGAGGGTAATAGGCTGTGGAATGTCCTAATGAAATCTGGTATTTGTGACAGAAGTCTATCATTTTCTTGGAGGAGAAGGCGGCGGCGTTATCTGTAATGATCTTCCTGGGACAACCAAATCTAGATAGGATATTGTTTTCTAGGAACGAAATGATGACTGAATCAGTAGCGTTCCGGGAAGGTATGGCTTCTATCCATTTGGTAAAGTAATCAGTGGCTGTGAGAATCCATTTATGTTGGGCGGATGAGGAGGGGTGAATTTCTCCAATGAAATCTAAACCCCATTGCTGGAAGGGTCCTTCTACTATAATGGGATGTAAGGGCAAAGGTAAAAGCTTTTTCTTGCCATCAAAAATTTGACATTTATGGCATGTCATAACTAGTTTGTGAGTATCAGGGAATAAGGTAGGCCAATAATAACCGGCTCTAAGGATTTTGTTTGCAGTGGTTTTCTAGTAGAGATGGCCCCCACATTCCCCTTCGTGCATTTCATGCATAATTTTCTCTGCATCAGACTCAAGCAAACATTTAAGCAGCATACCAGTGGGATTTTTCCAATACAGAAAACTATCTATAATGCAAAACTTTAAAGATTTTTGTTTGAGGAATCTTGCTTTTGTTTTTGATAAAGTCGGAGGAGCATTCATATAAGTTAATACATAAAGAATGTCTGCATACCAAGGTGAATCCAGAAATATTTGACTGATAGGGGGAAGTGTGCACTCTTCCTGTTCTTCTAAGGTATCGACAAAATTTATATCTAAGGCTTGGAGGTTGGTTTCAGCCATTAGTCTTGCAAGTCCTTGTCCTTTAACTAGTTTGGTAGGCCGGATTTCTAAGTCATATTCTAGGATGATAGCAATCCACTTTCCCCTTTTACCATCGGGATCTTGGTTCAGAATGTCCTTGACAACAGTATTAGGGACAAAAGCTATGACATGAGAATGCAAGATGTAAACTCGGAAATCTTTCAGTGCTTTTACCAATGCGAATGCCTATTTT
The DNA here is from genome assembly GCA_034641835.2 of Pinus albicaulis. Lineage (NCBI taxonomy): Eukaryota > Viridiplantae > Streptophyta > Pinopsida > Pinales > Pinaceae > Pinus > Pinus albicaulis. The sequence continues at coordinate 1,357,219,217 of CM076577.1, read as the reverse complement.
TCCATGATGTTATACTTCAAGGGAGCATCTCTTAGGGACTTGCTAAAAAAGGCAATGGGTTGCTCCTGCCCAGCTGCATTTTTTTGCAACAACACCGCAGCTATTGTATGTTCTGAGGCAAATGAAAAAATGTAAAAATCTTTGGTAAAGTCAGGGCTTATCAATACTGGTGTTTCAGTTAAGGCCCTTTTAATTAGTTCAAAAGATTTTTTGGCTTCTATAGTCCATTTAACCCCGACCTCCTTTCTTAACATATTTGTGATCTCTTTCAGGAGCTCAACAAGGTTTGGGATGAATCTTCTCAAGAAATTTATCTTGCCGATAAAGGACTGTAACTCCTTTATGTTTCTGGGGTGACTTATCTGTAGGATTCCTTCGATTCTTTGGGGGTCTATTTTAATTCCTTCTTCTGAAAGAATGTGACCTAGGAGTTTCCCTTCTTCTAGACCGAAAAGAGTTTTCTTGGGGTTTAGGGATAACCCATACTTTCTGCATTTGTTGAAAAATTTTCTTAAGTGTACTAGGTGTTCTTCATCTGATTTAGAATATATTGTTATATCGTCAAGATATATGACTATAAAAACACCTATGTCTTCTGAGAAGGCTATGTCCATGGCTCTTTGAAACGTGGCGCCAGCATTCATAAGTCCAAAAGGAATTTTAACGTACATAAAAGTGCCCCAAGGGGTGGTGAAAGCTGTCTTATGTTGATCGGTAGGATAAACCAATACTTGGTTATAACCAGAAAAACCATCAAGCAATGAGATTCTTTTAGCGCCTACTACCTTCTGAAGTATGTGGTCCATTTTGGGCAGAGGGTAGTTATCTTTTAGACATGCCCTATTTAAGTTTCGGAAATCGATGCAGAGTCTGATTTCACCAGTCTTTTTCCTAACTGATACTAAATTTGAGACCCACTCAGAATATCGGAGAGATACTATTATCTCGGCATCATACATCTTTTTAATTTCCTTTTCAACCAATGGGAGTAATATCGGGTTTATCCTTCTTAACTTCTGTTTAAAAGGCTTTTGGTTTTCTTTAAGGGGAATTTTATGTTGGATGATGCTGGTATCATATGATTTCAAATCTTGGTACCCCCATGCAAACACATCTTTAAATTCTTTGAATAGATTTATGTACCTATGTTTTATGTTAGGTGGGAGGTTTTTGGATAGTTTAATGTTTTTCGGCTCTTCTGGGCTTCCTATGTTGTATTCCTCTATGTCATCTTCTGTAGATTCCATTTTAGGCTTTTTGGCCACATCATTAAAGTCAAACAATTCTTCTAAAGGTGCGAGCCCTCTGGGTATGGTGTCATTCTCACAGTGTAAGACTTCGAGTTCTCTTTGGTCAATGTCTTCTTCTATCTCCCTATCACATGGATGGTCTACCAGGTTTAGATTGGTCCACAAAGGTAGATTTAATTCTTGGTCTTGACTTAGGCTGGGTTTCCTTTCTTCATCTCTTGAGTCTGTTTTGGTTATTTCAAACTCATTCCTAGATTGGAGGAAATCATCAATTTGATCATCATCTTGGAATACTTGCCAATGGTCAAGATTATCTGGTATAGAAGGGCGGTGTTTCACTTGAATGTCATATTGCTCACTCATACATGGTATTTGGCTAGTGCTTGCAGCAAAGGCGAGCTCATTTGCCAGACTGTTTTGAATCCTAGGGATATAGGTGAGCTCATATTTTTCAAAAGTTTTAAGGATATCCAAAGCTGCATTCCTATATTCTCTCAGTCTTGGGTTCTTTTCTGAATATTCACCTTTGATTTGCCTGATTACAAGCTCTGAGTCTCCTTGAGCTGTTATTCTATTGGCGCCTAAATCTCTAAGCATGTGTAGACCAATGAGAAGGGCTTCATATTCCGCAATGTTATTTGTACATTGGAATTCTAATCTAAAAGAATGACCTTCTTTAGTATTGTGTATCCAGATGCCTGCTCCTGAACCTGTCTTGCCACAAGAACCATCAAAGCTTATACTCCAAAGAGTTTCCTTTTCATACATGATACTGAGCTGTTTCTCAGGTTTCTTGGGACTTTGGTCATCAATTTCTTCATTCAGTAATGGTTTGGACATGTCTTCATTTTCTTTTATCTGCTTGTTTATATCATCTTCATTGTATAAGATAAAAGAATCTAAATTGGAATGAATGGAATAGATGGGGGTATTGTTTGGCTTATCTCTGTTGCTAACCATGTATTTCATGCGAGCCTCTCGGTATAACCTCCTAGTTTGGTTGAAAACTGGGATAGTAGCGAATGACATATCCATTTGAAGGCTACCTTGTATTTTGGCAGCCCATGCTCTTGATAGTAGCATTCCATACTTGGGTGTGATATCGGCCACTACTACATCCATGACTAAGTTTTTGGCTGGTAGTTGTGTTAGGGCAAAATCTAGATTTTTTATCAGACCTAAACATTTGACCTGACTCGAGTCAAAAGAATACAGGTTTTTGTAAGGTTGGGTCACTTCTAGTCCTAGGTTTTCCATGACTGCTTTAGGCATGAGGTTATGGGAAGCACCAGAATCTAACATGGCATTATGTAATATTTTGTCCCGGATGTTTAAGCTTATGTAGAAAGGAGAAATAGATCCTTCTTGGTATTCACCTTCTACTTTAGGGCCGAATAAAAGCTCGGGTTTGTCGTCAGTTAGATTCAAGGTATCAGCCTTGCTATCTAGGTCAAAGACTCTGAAGATTTGAGATCTATATCTATCTATAGTTATTAGCTCTGTAATGGGTATGGTAATTTTTATTTTGGAAATTTCCCCTTCAAAGCTAAAAGGAGTAGGTAGCTTGGGCAGATTTGTTTCAGCTTTCTCAGACATAACCTTTTCTATGTTCTTAATTTGCTGACTTTGGCTTGGGACTTCTTTTGATACAGTCAACTTTGGGGTTTCTGTAGAGGTACTAGGAGTATCTGAGCTAGTACTTGTCTGAATGGCCTTACCTTTGTTTTGGTCAGTCTTTTGGGCCCTAATTTTGCTACTATCCACGGTCTCATTTATGATTTTATCAGAGATTTTGGTATTGTCAGGGCTATTCTTTTTGGAATGGTTTTGGTTTTTTTTGCTTCTAAGATTATACTACCGGTGAGCTTCTATTATGGCATTTTGAAAGTCTAAGGCAGGATCGTCGAGATCTTCATAGTTGGTCTCATCCTGATTAGGAGAACATAGCTCTTGTTCTTCTGCAGTGAGGTATACCTCGCTTTCATTATCAGACCCTACGAGATTTAGATGACTTTCATCAAGAGGTTCTGTATCCCTATCATCCTCTTCCACATAGTTTTCATTGAATGGTGGCCTAATCTGTTGGTCATTTTCCCTTGGTCTGTTTTGGGGCTGTTCCCTCCTAAAGTTTTGGTTTCGGTTTCTGATTGGAGGGTTTGGCTGGTTGTCCCTAACAGGAGCCTTTTCATTTATCTTTTCCCACATTTTGGCCATGGATTTAACTAAGTCATCTATTCTAGGATCTAGGGAAGGTGATGAAGTGGAGACCTCGTCTCTATATGTGACCTTCCTTTCCGATCTAGTCCTGGCCCTTTTTTCTGCTAAGTTAGCATCTGCTTTTATGGCTATTTGTTGCATTTCCTCCAAGGTAGGGGGATCCTTGTCTCTCAGATGATATGTCATGTCAGGATCAAACCCCTCGGGGAATTTCGCCAAGGCTAAACCAAGTGGGGGTTTGAAATGAGGTGGGAGGGAGTTATATACACTGTTGAACCTAGTACAGTAAGCTTGGACACTTTCCCCATTTTCTCGTTTTAGGTTGTTATATTCTGACAGGATTTGAATGGGGTTTCTTCGGATTTCCCACCTATTTCTGAAAACTTGATGTAGTTCTGGGATATCATGGATACTGTTTGGAGCTAAGCTTTTGAACCATGCTTTGGGTTCACCACCAAGACTTATGAACTTGGACTAGTGATCTGGTTTTGAGCAGATCTAGGATGATAAGAGCCAAACTGATAGAGAAGCTGAAGGTCAGGAGGAGTGGTAGGTGAAGCTTCTCTACTAGGACTCTGTGATGGGTTTAGTGGTTCAAGATCGTCAAAGTTTATCTTACTATATGATTTGCTCCTGGGAAGAGTTTGTGATGACTCTAGTTCCAAAGGTGAATCTAGTAGGATAGTGCGATGTTTAGGTACAGATCTTGTTCTACGGATGGATCTACCAGTAGCTAGATGGTCAGTTTCGGAAGCTTGCCACAGAATCTTCTCCGGGTCATCTACTATGATAGGGGGATTTGGGTCTGGATGGGATCTGGTGTTGATTCTTCGTGAAGCCAGATTTCAGATCCAGAGTTTAGAGAGAATGGTATTGGTGAATGTTCTGGATGAGTGGTTTTTCTAAAGCTTTACTAAGGCGAAGGATGGTCAAAAATAAAAGGAATGGATTAGTGGAGTCGCCGGGTGGAACTGGGTTGTTTTGTGAAGATAGCTATGGTCCACCACCAGTAACTAATCTGAGAATGTTTTTGGATTTTCTGAGTTTTATGTGCAGCCTATGGTTTGTTAAAGTATCCTAGACTTGTTTCAACACTTTTCTAGGGTGATGAGAACAAAAAGAGTTTACTCTAAAAAATGGGTCTAGGGACTGCTTGCTTGTTTATGGTACCTAAAGGACCAAAGAGTCTATAAGAGTTTGCTGGACTATTATGTACTCAGTGTCCCACCATCTCCCGCTATGTTAGTGAGCGATGGGATAGGTTTATCGGATAGTAGCCTGGAGCTTAGTAAAATAGTAAGGCTTACTAGAGTTTAGTGGAGTCGCCAGGTGGATTTTTAGTTTGTTTTGAGATATACTTGTATGGTCCACCACCAATATTGACAAAAACCAATCTAAGGGAGTGTTTTGGGGTTTTTTGAGTTTTATGTGCCTACAAGGTTTGGAAGAGTTTTCTATAACTGACTCATCATTTTGCTAGGATGGTGAGACAACCAGATTCTACTCTTCTAAGTTTGACTGAGATTTTGAGAGTTCCTAAGGGATACCTAGGATGTTTTGACTCAAAGTCCCACCGTGATCGCCATTATGTTAGTGAGCGGTGGGATAAGTCAATCAGCTAGTATTCTTAAATATCTCTAAAGATGAGGGAAACTAAGTTTTTTAATCACTCAGAGTCCCACCGTGATCGCCATTATGTTAGTGTGGCGATGAGGTGGCTAAAGGCGGGTATTCTTGAAAATAAGGGACTTATAGAGTTCTAAGGTGTCCTTAGATTGTCACTAACTCAAAGTCCCACCGTGATCGCCATTATGTTAGAGAGCGGTGGGATAAGTCAATAAGCTAGTAGTCTCAAAAAGTCTCTTAAGATGAGGGAAACTAAGTTTTTTAATCACTCAGAGTCCCACCGTGATCGCCATTATGTTAGGTTGGCGATGAGGTGGCTAAAGGCGGGTATTCTTGAAAATAAGGGACTTATAGAGTTCTAAGGTGTCCTTAGATTGTCACTAACTCAAAGTCCCACCGTGATCGCCATTATGTTAGTGTCCCGTGATTTGGCCGATTGGCTAGCCAAATGACGATGTAACATCAAACCAAGCTTTGGAGCCCAAGGACCTAGCCTTCCTGGACTCAGAGAGGGCTCTCTCTATTAGGTGGAAAGGATATCGGTGTGTTTGCTTATGGTGTTCTGATATTAGGCTAGTTATGGAGTATGTTTTTAGTTTTTTGATTTTTTAAGTTTGCGAGGGATAAAACTGATCAAATACATAAACTGGACAACAAGATGTAGATAAATTGGGCTATGGGGTCAAACAGGTCAAGGAAGCTATGAGGTAATGATGTAAGGCTGCTGTAGGGCCGATTTGATTCACGGTAGAAGGGATCTTTGGGAAAAATGGATTAAATGGACAACAAGTTTGTGAAAGACAAGGGATTTCAAGTGTAACTAGTTTATAGCAGACATAAACATGTTATAGCAAGCCATTAATCATGTTAAATGTAACTATGAGCTAATTAATACATAGAAATCAAACATTCCAGCCATACATAGAGGTATAAGACCCTCTAACTTCGGGAAATGGCTATCAGACTTTGGGGAAAACATATAAGACAAACTAACAACTCATAAACTACGCTGGAACGCCTAAACATAGTCTCTAAGTCATTGGGCACTTTGACAAACAAGCTTTCATAGTTTTAGGCAAAGGGCTAGATCGGGACTAGGCCTCCTTGGTTCAACAAGATGATCACCAAATCAGTCAAAGAGAAAGTTTTATGGACAGAACTATGGACAGCTTATAGGTAGGCAGGGCACACCATACATCCTACTCAACATGCATAGAACTTTTAAATAAAACTAGCAAACATTATCCTTAGGTTACTAAAGAGCAGTTAAGAATTCTTTAGCATAACAAAGGAAGAAGAAAACATCAAGCTATGAAGATTCAGGAATTTTGAGGTGCCTCCATGGGCATATCTCAAAATCAATCTCTACTGATCTATAGCAGCAAGAAGCATGGATTATGAATGAAAACTAGAAGACAAAAACATAGCAAGAAACACTATACCATTCTACCATGTCATGGAATCCATCACCAATCCTTCATCACTCATCAAAAGCATCCAAGAGGCAGTCCAAAAATCATAACACAAGTGTATTCATCAAAGCTCATATGACCAATGTATTAATTCTTCTCTCAAGTTCAGCCTCTGATTTACAATGAAACCCATGGAATAAATAGGCTAGAGGGAGGAAAACCTCATGGAGCAACTAGCTATCCCATTGGCCAAGTCAAAATATCTAAACTTGTCCTTGAGGCTTTGCAAAGCCCAAGGCACAAAATATCTAAAAAACTGCTAAAAATGGAAATTATATTGACTTTACATCATTTCCCAAGTACAAAAATAGCTTAACGCACATTTGGGAAAAGCAGATTTTTGAGGTTCAAAAATTACAAAAATACTTCATATTTATGCCTGAAAAAGGTCCCCTGACTTGCTGGATGCAATTGGAAGCCTTCCCGATGTCAAAATGGGGCTCATGAGGGCTTTCTGGAAATCTCTCTGTGTCTATTTTTCGGTGCAACTGAAAACATTTCAATCCGAGGCCCGGAAGTCATCCAAAACTGTACCTGTGTGCAAAAACCCAGAAAATAGCAGACTGCTGATATGGCGGGCAGAATGTGCAAAAAGAGGGTATTTTTCGCCAATTTGAGGGGGCGAATGATCTCCAAATGCCCTGAAAATCGCTGGAGACCTGCTCATGGAATTATGGCATCCATCGGTATCATCCTCCTCCCTTGAAAACTCATCAAACTGAAATGGCGAATTTATGAGTTTTCGGCCAAAAACCCAAAAAATGCCAAAAACAAAAAGTTGCCGAAAAAGGCCCAAAATTGGCATGCATGACCCTCAAGGGTCCATAGCAACATGCTCCAAAGCTGAGGCCAAAATATCAAGGGCTGATATGCTTTTCCCTTCTTTCCGTGCTAGGCGCTTCCCCTTTACCTTCTTCAATTTCTCTTGTGCTGCCTTTAGTTTGCGCCGGGCAAACTGATTCAGCTTTTGGAAGTGGTGTGTCCTCTTCCTCTGCAGCTCTAAATCTCTATTCGCCATTTCAAGCTTCATTTCCAAATGCTTGTTAGCTCTTTCAAGCCATAAAAGATCAACCACCACATCTATACCTATGTCTCCAATGTTAAAATTCAACCATTAAAACCCTGCTCTTCAGAAAATGGCTCTGCACCTTAAAAATATCTCAGTCAACACTTTTCAGTAGGAAATGATACAGTGAAAAAGAGGGGAAGTCTGCTAGAAAGAGTTTGCTGTGAGAAAGTGCTAAAATCACCCTGTCCTTGAAGCCTTAGATGTCAACCAATACCCCTTACTCCTTGCTCAAGGAGACTTTCAGTCATAAACAACTCTGCCCTGTATAAGTGTGCCAACTTTCCACTGATCTTGCATATGTGAAATCAACCCTTAGTGTTTAGACAGTCAATACACAGTACTGGAGCAAAATGACAGAGTTTTTAGAAGACTATAAAGCTTTTAGGCAGAAACTGTGTAAGACTTCTTTTCAAAACAATCAAAGGCTCCTTATACATGTGACCCTAGCTTTTGGAGGAGAAAACCTTCGTTCCACCTGACAGACCTAAGCCCTGTCTCTATATAACAAACTCTCCTTTTGATCAAAACATAGTTCTTTATAGGAAAAGCCTTTGTCCTTTGATGCTTTTGAAAGTATAGGATCCCTGATCCTTTTTAAAATGAAAACATCCTGCTCTTAGTTTCAAAACCATTTATTTCCTGTAGGTGCTTTTGAATGACACAGTCATCATTTTGTTACAGCTTAACACTTCAGATCACCGTGTAGGAAACATTGTTTTTTTAGCTATAGTGACAAGGTTTTGAAATTTTTGAATGTGGAGTGGTGAAAATTCGCAGCAGTTTTAATAATGAACAAGCGTTCCTTGAATCAAAACATCAAACCCCTTTGGTGTTCATCTCTAACTTTTTATCACATTTAAACCTTGCTTCTATAAACTTGACAGTGGCTCTTTAAACCTTGATAGCACTTTGTATTTTTGAAACCGGGTGAAAAATATATAGAATACCTTTAAAATTGAGGAACAACCATTGTGAAGGGCTGGAGTAGCACCGGGAAGCCCTTGATTACGCGCGGCACTCTTTAAGGGCAGCACGTCGCGCAGAAATACCACCCGGGTGGCCTGTCGGGTTGGGCTGTCGGGTGGCGTACAGGCGCGTCGCGCCACTGTACAGGCGCGTCGCGCCAACACTGACTGCCCGTTCAAAACCTCCGCCAGGCGCGTCGCGCGGTTTGATAGGCACGTCGCGCAGTGTAAAACGTGCAAACTCTGCTATTTCGATCCAAACCTTCTTTGCTTGATGCTGGGGTTAATGAAAAGGCTCTGCTTGATTTGAAAAACGAGAGTGCACTCTTCCCCTTGCTCTTGTAACAAAACTCCCAACGGTTTTAAACTTTTTGAAATGTAAAGTTGACATTCAGCTCCGCTTTTTTAACACTTTGTAATGCTGCCTCGGTGTATCTTTTAAATTTCGAAATTATGTTAGCTTTATCTGAGGGGTACTCCTTTTGAAATGATTTCGGCCACAGAACATTTATGCCTCTTTAAAATATCAATACAGTTTTCAACTCTTTTTCAAAGAGAGCAAACACAGTTTTTCTTAAAAGGCCAGAACTCTGTCTATTAAGCATATAGGTCTGGGGGGTGGTTCTTGTTGATTTTGTCCTTTTGGTGACAATTCAACACTGAAATTTGAACTTTGGAAAATACCTCGTTGAAGACATTCATTATGTAAAGTGACCTCTCTTAAAACTGTCAAGAAAATACTGAAGACTATTTTGCTATTTTTTGAAAGAGAAAGGTTTCTCTTTCACCTTGCTTTGACAGTTTATGTCTTCATTTGCTTTCTCAACTTCTTTCTCACTGCAGGTATTCAAATTCGCTGACCCTATTTGGACTTGATCATGACCTCCTGATTTGATAAGGGTGCCTCTCTCTCAAATACTTCCCTGCCTGTAGGTGTATTATACAATACCTCTATTCTTTTGAATAATAAAAGGTTGTGTTTCTGTTAAACTATCCAAACAATGATCATATGCCAAATGACCTTTTTGAACATAATGAACAATAACTCAAAAGGTGATATCTTCTTGGTGATGGAACTCAAAAAGCCCTGTCTGCTGGTTCTCTTTCCATGTATTTCAAAGTTTTCAAAACTCATATCACAACTTATCCATTCATACTATCTTTCTCTGTTTTCTTGAAAAGAACTCTTTTAGACTTCTTGGGGTATGACAGCGAGATGTTGTTTGGCCTCTTCATCTAAGGAAACTACCCCTTTTCGTATCAATGGCATACATATTCATATTGTTTCCTGTCCACCATGATGTATAGTTTGAAAGACATCTCCCTATGAGTAGGAAAACCAATACATTTTGAAACATAAACACCATCTTTTACCTATGTAAATACTTTTTCTTTCTTCCTTTGTCTCTTTCCACTGCATCTTAGACCAATCAATTTGACCAATCGCTCAACAATATATAATGCCTTGCCATCTCGCTTCATAAATGGAGTGAGAGGCTCTTTATTAGGTAAAGTATCCGAAGGTTGTTTGACAAATTGCTTCGACACAGCCTTTCCCCGGATGTGATGGAAAGTAAACCACTTGAAAACATCAATACTAGCATCTCTACTTGCAATCATCACTGTGTTTCAGAAAAAACCCTAGCCAAAGTGACACTGTCTCCCTGCACTGCTCTGAGGGTGACTGAAATATCATCATTTGCTTTGGTCATCTCATGACAAATTACTTGAAAGATAGTCTCTGTGACTATGGAGGTCAGTGCCTTTTGAAAAACAAAGAACTTTCTTTCTGCCTGTGTAATGGCATGTTTTGTAAGTACCTTTTCAATTTGATCTTGTGGAACAGCAGGGTGCTTATGATTGGAATTTTTACTAATGACATGCCTTTCTAAAGTTCAACAATTCACATGATTTGAAAGCTTCAAATGACCTCCTTTATCAGACCAGACTCTTTTTTCCTTTGAGCTAGCATATTTCAAACTCTATCCCTGTTATGATCATCACTCACATTCATAAAACCTGGAGATATTGTTTCACTGTTCAGTAAAAGGCAAACCTAGACTTTTGCAATCTTCAAAGTCAATACTGGCCAGCGCCCTCTGCTTGTGGATGAAGGAGGCGCCCTAACCCTCTGCTTGTAAATGAAGGAGGTTCTGGGCCATGACAATTTGCCAGTTTGCTGTGACAGTGGTGTCTTTCTGTGATTTTCATGCTGGAAAGAGATGTAAGGTCCTGATGAGTGACTTTTGTTTTGCAGCTTCATCTCAGACTCATAATACATTTAGAAGCAGCTGTTCCTCTAACTGTAGATCCAAGCATTTAATCCTGAGATGAAGTTATATTTCCTGTTCTTTGCAGAATCCATAAAACACTGTGAAACACCTAATAGTCAGCTTGAGATTGGGGTTTATGCAGTGCTGAGACCTAGGGATATAAGTGGCGCGACTTAGAGCTGTTTGTCAATTTCATTTGCAGAGTGGGAGGTCAGTTATGGTTGGTCTGTAACAGATGAAGGCTTTTTGGCTGAGTGATGATCGCCAAGGGTAAAATGTCTTAAAGCGCCACTTCCTAACCTAGGGGAGACTTTTGAAACAGATTTGGATTTTCCTTTTAAAGCTGATGAGCAGACTAGTAGGGCTGAAGCTAGATAGGATAGGGATAATGAGGTTTTGATTTTGACATGGGTGGAATGAAAAGTAGAAAGGCGAAAAAAGTTTTAGGAGGGTTTTCTAGATGACATATTGACATAAGGAAATCAGTTTCTAGAAAACTCAGCTGTAGATATAGTCATCACTAACATGTAAAAAATACTGATGGCTAACAGTGGCTCCATTTGGGGAGGGCGGCTCCTCGTCAGGAGGTGTCCAGAATTCAGATCTTTGGCTTATGAAGACCAGTGCCTTATCCATTGGCGCAAAATTTACCCTTCTCTTGATGTTATTTCTGAAAAGTGACAGCATGGTTAACATCAATGATACTTCTACCTACCCCACTATCTTTCCTAACATTTTTTCTTCTCTTCGGCGCATTTGAACTAGCAGCCTTTTGACAATGCATATTTTTTCTTTTGCAAAATGAACCTATCTATTTCTACTCTTATATCTGCCGGGAGTCCAGATTAAGCTGATGAACTCCTTCATTTCTCTACCTAAAACTAGATCGACTGTCAAGATTAAGCAGTTTGACAGGATTTCATTCTCTAATCTACAACATGAAATTTAAAAATGATCAAATCAGGATTAAGCAGTCTGATTTGTCATGCATTTGCAGCATAAAAGACAAGCTGCACACAAATGTTATTCTGCAATAAAAGGAAACTAGACAAGCGGGGCTAAGATGTACAATGTGTTTTTCATCCCTCGCTTCTCCCTTTGGTTCTGTTTTAGGCATGTGGAACCAGAATCTCTCCCTAATCTAAGCTTTGTGATAAGTCAATCTTACACAATGTTGACTATCTTGGCACTCACTAACTTATCAGCAAATAAATTTAAACATGCTCAGCTATGATTAGGCTAGATAGCTGAACAAGACATTGAAGCACTAGTAGCAGCATTTAGACTTGCTCGGCTTTACGAAAGACTATTTTTTGGAACATGGGGCCTTTGTTCTATCTTCACTTGCCCTCTTTTCCCTTTTTCTTGTTTTTGACTTTCCTATCTTTTCTGTTTGATTTTTCTATCTTTTCAATATTTCAAACAATGGTATGTACGATGGATACAAGTGTCCCAAACTCAAAAATCTTGGAAATGACGGATTTTAAGCATCTTATCCTCGTAAGGATCTCCTCTCACCCACAGCTTTTCAACTCTTGAAAAGAAAATTTAACATTTTTCTCTCTCCCAACATGACATAGGGATTCATACGAGAATCTCTAAATAGCCCAGTATCTTCCCTTTGTACCTCTCTGAATATCGATTTCCACTCCTTTCCCTTCTTTTGTATGCTTTCCTCAAGTAATGTATGTATTCTTGGTCATTCTTAAAATAGATAATGACATCATCGAGGCAATACTGAGATGCAGAAATTTAAAGCGGGAACCTGGCTTTCATGAACGGATTTCGACATTGGGTGGTTTTGCAATTTTGAACTTGAAATCGGATCTACTTCCCACAAACTTGAAAAAATCTTTAAAAATTTGTCTACTTTGCAAAGGAATCTTATGACCATGACACGAAACATCATCTTGCAAACATACACGATTAAAGCACCTTTAATTGGTAAATCATGGTCTTGAGTAGAAAAAACTATAATCTGTTATAGGGATATGCGAGTTTTTATTCTAAAATAAGCGACTCTATGACATTTTGTTTATCCTTTGATTATTTCATTTTTGTTTTGATTATTGTGTTTCCTCTTATGCTTGTTCTTTGAGGGAAAGGTAGTGACACGGTAATTTCTCTTGCTTTTTTTAACGTAGAAATTGGTATTACTGCATGAGATTTCGATTTTGGCTTTTCTAAGTTCTTCATGAAAAGAACGAATGTGAGCTAATTTCGATGATTCGGATATGCTAGGATTGCAATTATCATTCTTGCTCATGAGAAATTTATACAGTGCTTTTTTCAAGATTTTGAGCTCTTTGAGTTATAGTTAAAGCTTCATTTGCGGTAGGAGGGTCACATGATGGTAAATCTTTGAGGTATGGCGAAAACATTGAACTCCCTTGCTCCCGGGTTCCAAACGGGTTTATAATGTGTAGGTCTTCTAAAGTCTTTGCCGGAAGAAGTTTCCACAAAGTCATGTGCTTTGGTGTTTGACTAAAACTAAGGCATTGCTTGATAGTACATCGAGTTTGTGCTTCTTGTTCTAATCCTACTTGGAAAAGGAAACTTACTTTTCTGAGAACACAGCTGTTCTCGCAGTGTGGTAGTTTTAGTGTCTAGTTCATCATGGTGCAGAGACAGTGATGTGGTGGACCTAAGTCTACATCGGTTTCCTGCGACTCTTCCTCAGTGTTTTCATCAATGTGTAATGAAAAGAGTTCGAATTCGGAATGCAAGGAACACATTGGAATGTTGTCCGGCCCTATCTTATTTGCTAATCATGTATTTCATGTGTGATTCTGCGATGATATTACGTACGGCCAAACACGGGAATGGTGGCATATGACATGTCCAGGTTGGATATTCCCTTGGAGTTTGGCTCCCCAAGATCTGGATAGAAGCATCCCGTATTTGGGAGGATATACCCTTACTACTATATCTGATGATTAGATGTTTCGTAGGTATTTGGGCCGGACTAAAACAAAGGTCTTTGATCAAACCCCAGACATTAGGATCTCTGAATCAAATGAATACAGTCTTTGTATGGTCTTGTGATTTATAAGCCTAATCTTTCCATTACTACCTTCGGCATAAGATTATGCGGCGCGCAGAGTCTGGCATGGCATTGTACTGGAGGATTTAGTGGATGTTTGAGCTAAATAACAATACGGAAAGATATTCCTTCTTGGAAGTTTCCTTCTATCTTGGACCAAACAAAACTTCGGGAGTGTCATCGGCTAGATTAGGTGTTGCATCATTCTCTAGATTTAAGACTTTTAGTGCTTGAGTTCTGCAGAGTTTTGGGCAATGAGTTCGGTAAGAGGCATGGTGATCTTGATCTTGGCGATTTCGCCTTCTCAAACAAAGAGCAAGCCAAGTTGCGAATGTGTTTGTTTCGGCTTTTTCAGCCACGACCTTGTACGGCCTTTCTGAGTTTGTTGACCTTGTTTAGGGATTTTGTTTGCCATAGTTGTTGTTTTAAGGAAGTACAGATCTACGAGAGGACAAGTTTGGGTAACTTTGGCTTGGCTTTGGTCGGTCTTCTCAACCTTGATTTTACATCTCCTTGCCCTCTTGCTTTCCCCAGGATGGTATTAGGGACTTAGCGATGTCTGAGTTTCTTTCTTATTATCTTGGTTTCTTTGGCCTAAGGTCTGTTACGTGAGCTTATATTAGCGATACCGAAAATCCATGGCGGGGTCATGAGATCTTCCTTAGTTGGATGCTCATCTTGATTGGGAGAAAGAACGCTTGTTCTTCTTCGCGAGGTACACCTCACTTTCATTGCTCAGATCTACCTTGAGGTTTAAATGATGTTCTCAAGGTTATGTATCCCTATCATCCTCTTCCCCAGATTTTCATTGAATGGTGACTAATCCAGTGGGTCTTTCTACAGTGCATTTTAGAGTGAACCCTCCCTACAAAATTTTTGGTTTGAGTTTTTAATTTGAGATTGGCGTGGTTGTCCCTAATAGGAGCCTTTTCATTTATCTTTTCCCACATTTTTAGCCATGGATTTGACTAAAGTCATCATGGGATCTGGAAGGAGTGATGAAGGGTAGAGACCTCATCTCCCCATGAAATGACCTTTCTTTACGATCTAGTACTAGCTCTTTTTTTTCGACTAAGTTGGCATCGTTTTATGGCTATTTGTTGCATTTCCTCTAAGGTAGGGGGGATCCTTATCTCTCAGATGATGCATGTCTGTGTCGGGATCCCAAAACCTTCGAGGAATTTTTTAAGGCTAGGCCAAGTGGAGGGTTTGAAATGAGGTGGGAGGGAGTTATATACAACATTGAACCTAGTACCTGAGTAGCTTGGACACTTTCCCCATTTCCCGTTTTAGGTTGTTATATTCGACGGGATTTGAATGGGTTTCTTCGGATTTCCACCTATTTACGAAAACTTGATGTAGTTAGGGATATCATGGATACTATTTGGAGCTAAGCTTTTGAACCATGCTTTGGGTTCACCACCAAGACTTTGGCGAATATTCTCATTAAAGCTGATCTCGTCTTGTACCTCTAAGTATTCATAAGCATCGGTCACCCTACCTTATCTTTGTTGAGGTGTGGTGGTGTCTTCTCCGGTAAGTGTGGGATTTTGTGTCTGATATTTGTTTGGAGAGGAGCCAAAGGCGGTGGCAGCAAAGGTGCGTACCAGGCTGCCATGGCTTGGAGCTAGTGGATGATGTACAAGATGAGGACTAGTAGAGAATTTGAAATGAAGTGGTTTGAACGGTGGTGGTTTGACCGAGGTGTGGCGGATGAACTTGGACTAGTGATGGTTTTGAGCGGATACGGGATGATGGGGCCAAAATTTGATAGAGAAAATTTGGAAATCGGAGGAATTAATTGATGGCTTCTCTAATAGTACTCTGTGGTGGGTCTAGGGGTTCAAGATCGTCAAAGTTTATCTTACTATGATTTGCTTACCGGGAAGAGTTTGTGACTCTAATTCAAAAGGTGAATCTAGTAGGATAGTGCGATTTTTAGGTACGAATCTTGCTCTACGGATGGATCTACTGATGGCTGAATGGTGACCACGTTTGAGCTTGCCTGAGAATATTTTTAGATTATCTACTATGATAGGGGATTTGAGTGCCGGATGAGATCTGGTGTTGATTCTTAGTAGGCTTGATTTTAGATCCGGAGTTTAGAAGATAATGGTAATGGTGAATGTTACGCGGATGAGTGGTTTTTCTAAAAACTTTCTGCAGGCGGGAGGATGGTAAAAGAAACAAAGGATGGATTAGTGGAGTCGCCGGTGGAAGCTAAGGTTGTTTGTGAAGATAGCTATGGTCCACCACCCACAGTACTTCATCTGGAGATGTTTTGGATTTTTCTAAGTTTTATGTGCGGCCTATGGTTAAAGTATCCCTAAACTTGTTTCAACACTTTAACTGGGTGATGAGAACAACAAGAGTTTACTTCAAATGGATGTCCGTTTGCTTGCTTGTTTAGGTATCCTAAAGGACCAAAGAGTATAAGAGTTTTCTAGACTATCATGTACTCGATGTCCCACCATCCTAAAGCTATGTTATTGTGATGGATAAGGTCTATCGGATAGTAGCCTAGAGTTTTTGAAAAATAGTAAGGCTTACTAGAAGTTAATTAAGTCATGAGTGGATTGTCGGTTGTTTTTGAGGTATACTTGTATGGTACTCTATTATTGACAAAAACCAATCTGGGGGAGTGTTTTGGGGTTTTTTTGAGTTTTATGTGCGACCTAGGATGTAAGAGTGTTATAAACTTTGATTCATCCGCTGCTAAGATGGTGAAAACGGAGAGTTTACACTAAATGATTCTAAAGGGCGATGGTTTAAGTTAAAAGTTGAAGGACTAAGGAGCGTATAAAAAGTTTGCTAGTATGCATGTACTCAATAAGTCCCATCGTGATCGCCATTATGTTAGTATGGCGGTAAGTTGTCATCGGATGGAATTCTAAAATTTGTAGGTAGTAAGGCCCTGCGGAGGCTGGTGGAGTCGCCGAGGTGGATTTTTAGTTGTTTTGCGGTATATGTGTATGGTCCACCACCGATGCTGACAAAAACCAATCTAAGGGAGTTTTTTGTGGTTTTACGAGTTTTATGTGCGGCCCTAGAGTTGTAAGAGTGTTATAAACCTGATTCATCACTTTGCTAAGATGGTGAAACGAGTTTTACACTAAATGATTCTAGAGGGCGATGGTTTCAAGTTAAAGTTGAAGGACTAAGGAGCATAAAATTTTGCTAGGCTGTCATGTGCACAATACAAGTCCCACCGTGATCGCCATTATGTTAGGGTCCGTGATTTGGCCGATTGGCGAGCCAAATGACGATGTAACATCAAACCAAGCTTTGAGCCCAAGGACCTAGCCTTCTTTGGACTCGAGAGAGGGCTCTCTCTATTATATGCAAAAGATATCGGTGTGTTTGTATAATTGTTGCGATATTAGGCTAGTTATGAAGTATGTTTTTAGTTTTTTAGTTTTTAAGTTGTGAGGGATAAAACTGATCAAATACATAAAGCTGGATAACAAGATGTAGATAAATTGGGCTATGGGGTCAAACGAGGTCAAGGAAAGATATGAGGTGATGATGTAGTAGCATGGGAGCCGTTGATTCACTCATTGAAGGATCTTTGGGAAAAGTAGGTTAAATGGACAACAGTTGGTGAAAGACAAGGGATTTCAAGTGTAACTAGTTATTATGAGACATAAATAGCATTTTATGTAAATGACCAATCATGTTAAATGTGTATGAGCTAATTAATACATAGAAATCAAACATCCCAACCATACATAGAGGTATAAGACCCTCTAACCGAGAATGACGCTGTCAGACTTTGGGGAAAACACCTGAGACAAACTAACAACTCATAAACTACGCGGAACGCCTAAACATAGTCCCCTTAAGTCATTGGGCACTTTGACAAACAAGCTTTCATAGTTTAGGCAAAGGGCTAGATGGGGACTAGGCCTCCTTGGTTCAACAAGATGATCGACTAATCGATCGAAAAGAGAAAGTTTTGGAATGAGAACTATGGACGGCTTATAGGTAAATGAGGCACACCATACATCCTACTCAACATGCATCGGCAAGTAGAAAACAAAACTAGCAAACATTATCCTTAAGTTACTAAAGAGCGATTAGAATTCTTTAGCATAACTAAGGAAGAAGAAAACATCAAGCTATGAAGATTAAGAATTTTGAGTCCTCCATGGAGGCATATCTCAAAACTAATCTCTACTGATCTATAGCAGCAAGAAGCATGTATTATGGATGAAAACTGAAGACAAAAACATAGCAAGAAACACTATACCATTCTACCATGTCATGGAATCCATCACTGCCAATACTTCATCATTCCTCAAAAGCATCAAGAGCGGTCAAAAATCATAACACAAATGTATTCTTCAAAGATCATATGACCAATGTATTTATTCTTCTCTCAAGTTCAGCCTCGATTTACAATGAAACCCATGGAATAAATAGGCTTGAGGGAGGAAAACCTCATGGAGCAACTAGGCTTGTCCCATTGGCCAAGTCAAAATATCCCAACTTGTCCTTGAGGCTTTGCAAAGCCCAAGGCACAAAATATCCATAAAATATCTAAAAAGCGCTAAAAGCAAATTATATTGACTTTACATCATTTCCCAAGGATAAAAATAGCTTAACGCACATTTGGGAAAACGATTTTTGAGATTTAAAATTACAAAAATACTTCATATTTATGCAGAAAAAGGTCTGACTTTTACGCTGGATGCAATTGACGTCTTCCGTCTCGAAATGGGGCTCATAAGGGCTTCTTTGGGAAAGCTTTCCGTGTCTACGTTCGCGGCACAACTGAAACCATCTCGTCAATGCGAGCTGAAGTCATCAAAGCATACTGTGTGCAAAAACCGATGTGACTGTCGCGATATGGCGGGTAGAATGTGCGGGGAGGGCATTTTTCGCTATTTGGGGGCGATGATCTACGGAAATGCTGCGAAAATCGCGGGGAGACCTGCTCGTGGGTATGGCATCCATCGGTATCATCCTCCTCCCTTGACAACTCCTCAAACTGAAATGGCCGAAATTATGAGTTTTTGACCAAAAACCCAAAAAATGCCAAAAAACAAAAAGTTGCCGAAAAAAGGCCCAAAATTGGCATGCATGACCCTCGAGGTCCATAGCAACATGCTCGAAGGCGAGGCCAGTATCGAGGATGATATGCTTTTCCCTTCTTTCCGTGCTAGCGCTTTCCTTTACCTTCTTCAATTTCTGTGATGCCTTTGAGTTCATAGGGCAAGGCGGTCCGGCTTTGGAAGTGGTGTGTCCTCTTCCTCTGTGACTCTAAATCTCTATTGGCCCTCTCAAGCTTCATTTCCAAATGTTTTTTAGCTCTTTCAAGCCAAACCTCTTTGTTTTCCTCAATTTCTGCTCAGTGGGGTGAGGAGAGAAAGGCTTGGGCCCAGGCTTAACTCTTGTAGAGATGGGCTCATATCTTTTATGTGGACCATCTGTGGTCTTGACATGGAGGAATTTTGGCTGAATATGCTTTGGAAAAGACAAAAGCCCCTTTGCTTTATTATTGTAAAAGAATCTGTTGGAATCAAGCTGTGTCACTATACTGGCAGACGGAATGGATAATGAGATTTGGATGTATTGCAGCAAGCTTTTGTAACACCATGACCTACCTTTCTCCTTAAAAACGACCTTCTGCAACTGAAGTGTAACTCGGCTAGGCAAAATTTCTCAATAGGACACCATGTAAGTAAAGATGAGGCAATTTCTTTGTGTAGATTTCATGTATACGGTGTTAAGAAATCACTCCTCTTGTGAATTTATTTAGAGGCCAATCAACACTTGTATTTGTGTCTCCAAGACAAATCTTAATCATAAAAACCATTGTTCTTCGAAATGGTCTTCCACTTTGAAAATATCTGATCGACAACTCTTCAAAATGATATAATATAGTGAAAAAGAAGGGCGATTTGCTAGAAGGGGATTTCTAACAGCAGGGAAGTGCTAAAATCACCACATTCTGAAACTTAGATGTCAACCAATGCCTTACTCCTTGCTCAAGGAGACTTTCGATCTAATTAACAACTGCGCACTACATAAGTGTGCCAACTTTCCTTTAGTCACGCCATGTGAAATCAACTCTTAGTGTTTGAACGGTCAATACACGATCTTTTGAGCAAAAGCAAACGGAGGTTTTTAGAAGACTATAAAGCTTTTAGACGAGAGGGTTATGTGAGTTTCTCTTTAAAACAATCAATGGCGCCTTACGAATGTAACCCTCTGGTTATGTTATAAAATCCTCTGCTTGGATGGATAGCAACTTTGTCAATAAGCTTTGAACAATACAGAGCGACCAACCAACAATACATTGAATCTTGTCTCTTTATGAACGTGTGGACAAGCTTCCTTCGAACTTCAACCTATACTATACCTTGACCAAAGAACACTTTCTCTCTCTAAATTTCACTATTCTCTATGCATGTCACTTTTTAAACAAAAACATGCTCATTAACCTTGGTGTGAGTATACGGTACGGTTATATTTAAAGCGAGAGGTATCGAGTTTTAAAGGCTCAAAAACTACGAGCAAAATCTTGTAAAGATTCCTTTTACAATAATCAAGACCCTTTTAATGCGGAATATCCATCTTTGGGAAGACCTTCAACCATACATCTTTGTTTCAACACTATAGTACCCATACAAAAAAAAGCCTGACTTTATCATTTGGCAATTTCGGAAATGTGGATGAAATTTGAAATACCTCTAGAAATCGTTGAAAAAACCTTGGAGGAGAGTTGGATCAGCACCGGAGACCTTCAATATTAGCGCGGCCTCTTTAAGGTCGGCACGGCGCGCCGACCCCTGCCGGGTGGCATGTCGGGAGTCGGGCGGTCGGGCGGTGTACGGGAGCTTGCCGTCGCTTGTTTGTACGAGGCGGCAGTCGCGCCAACACGGCTCGCCTTTGTAAAACGCCCCGAGGGCGCGTCCGCGGGTTTCCGACGCGTCGCTCGGCCAATAATCGTGCAAAACTGCGTAAATTGACTGAAAATTTGTTGTTTCGATCTTTGAGGGCGGCGTGGAACTTTGTTTGCGGTTGGAAAACGATAAACTCACCTACGACCTCACTCCTTATATCATTTCAAAACAAATCTTCCTTCCAACGGTCACTTCCTTTTTAAATGCAAAGTGGACCTTTGGTTTGGCTTCTTTGCAAATTTTCACGATCTTTTGACACTTTTGAATATCCTCGGTGCATCTCATACTTGAACCTTTTTATAAAAACAAAAATGGCTTTAAAAACCATAACCTTGTCTTACTCATGCCTTAGGTGTTTGAGCAGTGATTTCTGTTTTTGTTCTTTAGGTGATAAACACGAACTTGAGACTTTGACAAATAACTTGATAACTTCCACATCACCTCTGCCACTTGGTGAGAAGATATATTTAACCTCTTTGATTTTTAGTTTCAAAGTGTCCTTTCTAAGCACTTCAAAAGTGACAAGACTCTCCTTGGCGCGGCTTAAATACCAAGTGTCCTTTAAATTTATTTCGGTTGTGAGTACAAAATGCGGTTGTATTTGTTTATGCTCTATTCACCTTTGTATATTTAAAAAGGAGATTTTCTTTGATACCTCTTTTCACTCAAGATACATAGATATGGTACCCTTTCCCTTTTATGATGAACATGCCCTCTATACTTGTCTTAAAATATTTCTCCGGAAGCTGAAAATAGGACAAATCACTCCTGTACTTGATGAACTGTCGTGACTTGTAGGACCCCCACTGATTTGCGAGAAGAATTTGAGAAATCTTGCCTCAAAAAACGGGGTTCTTTGTTACACGGTTACCATTTTCTTTGACCGGTGTATTGACCCTTTTTGTAATAGAACCATTCCATAACTGCGACTATGTTCATTTATTTCTTCTTGATGATTTTTCTAACGGGAAAAACCATTCGGGAATGTGTCCGAAAGCATTTAAAAATCTTTGAAAACCATTTCTTGAAAAAGCGCTCCTTTGGACTTTTTGGCATGTGACATTGGATTATTGTTTGATCCTTTTCCCTTAAGGGAAAGCGCCCCTTTTGGTATCAATGGCATACATATTCATAATGTTCCTGTCCATCATGATGTATATTTTGAAAGACATTTTCATATGAATAGAAAGAGCAATATTTTGAATTAGAAACATTATCTTTGACTGTGTAATGACTTCTATTTCTCTTCTTTGTATCCTTCTGCACCTTTCGACTAATCGATCTTCAACAATATCCAAGGCTTTGGCCATCCTCACCTCATACATGGAGAGCTCTGCCACCATCGGAGTAAGGTGTCTGAAGGTTGTTTGACAAATGCGGTGAAGCCATGACTTTTCCTGGATGTGATGGTAAGTAAACCACTTGAAAAACATCAATACTAGCATCTCTTCTTGCAATTATCAACGTGTTTGAAAAACCTAGCCAAAGTGACCTTTGTCCACACTTTGCTTGCTCTAAGGGTATTTGAAATATCATCATTTGCTTTGGTCATCTCATGATAAATTACTTGAAAGATAGTCTGCGTAGTATTTGTGGAGGTCGGTGCCTTTTGAAAAACAAAACACTCACGCACAAGGTGATGACATGATACGTGGAGTATCTCTTCAATTTGATCTTTTGAATGACGGTACACTTATGATGGAATTTTTACTAATGACATGCCTTTCTAAAGTTTAACGATTGATATGTTTTGAAAGCTTAAAATGACCTCCCTTTATTAGACCAAACTCACATTTTCCTTTAGACTTGCCTCTTGTAAGACTTTCCATTTCTCTGCTGCAGTCCATCATTCACGGTGATGGAAAAACACCGAGTCTGTTTTATTTGTTGAGTAAGAAGCTGGACTTTGCAACCCCAAAGTCAATACGCCGGCGCCCTGCGCTTGTAGATGAAGGGAGCGCCTGGCCCTCTTCTTGTTAAATGGGAAGTTGCAGACAGCTACAAATTTACCGGTTCTTTGAAAGCAGTGGAGGTGTCCTTTTCTTACTGTGATTTTCATGCTGGAAAGAGCTGTAAGGTCTGGATGAGTAGCTTTCTGTTTTGCAGACATATCTCAGGCTCAAGTTACATTTAGAAGCAGCTGTTCTTCTAACTGTAGATTCAAGCATTTCCTCCTGAGATGAATTTATATTTCCTGCCTTTGTAGAAACCATAAAACACTGTGAAACACCTAATAGTCGGCTTGAGATTGGGGTTTATGCAGTGCTGAGATCTAGGGGATGTGAGTGGCGCGACTTAGAGCTGTTTGTCAATTTCATTTGCAAAGTGGGAGGTCAGTCATGGTAGATACATTACAGGATGGAGGCTTTTGGCCTTTTGATGATTGCCAAGGGTAAAATGCCTTAAAGCGCCACTTCCTAACATAGGGGAGACTTTTGAAACAGATTTGGATTTGCTTTTTAAAGCTGATGGGCAGATCAGGGGGCTGAAACCAGGTAGGAAAGGGATAATGAAGTTTTGATTTTGACATGGGTGTGCTGAAAGGTAGAAAGGCGAAAAAAATTTTAGGAGGGTTTTCTGGATGACATATTGACATAAGGAAATTAGTTTCTAGAAAACTCAGCTGTAGATATAGTCATCACTAACATGTAAAAAATACTGATGGCTAACAAGATGCATCATTAAAATACAACATCATGGAAAACAAGCTTTTGCACTTATAAAAGTTATTAAAGATTTTAGAATCTATATATTGTATTCCCATGTGATAGCCTATGTACCAAATGTTGTTTTCAAAGACATCTTAACTCAAGATGGAATTGAGGGTATTAGAGGTAAATGGATTGCTACCATATTAGAGTATGATATTGAGATAAAACCTACAAATCTTATAAAGGGACAAGGATTGGCTCAACTTATGACAGAAACAAATTGTCAAGCCCTGGATATAAATGAACTGGATGACGAACAGGAGATGGCGACTCCACAAATCAGCCAGGCCTTCTTAGATTCACCATGGTATGCTGATATAATTTATGTTTAATTAAACCTGCAAGCTCCTCCAGGGTTATCCAGAACAAAGAAGAGGTTTTTAAAGATGACATCTTTAAAGTTTTGTATTTTAGATAATGTTCTCTTTTGGAAAAATCATGATGGTATTCTATTGAATTGTTTTTTTAAAAGATGAAGCTAACAAGGCTCTCAATGAATTCCATGCAGGAGACTGTGGTGGACACCTTTATTGGAAATCAATTGCAGACAAGATCCTAAGAGCTGGATTTTATTGGCCAACCTTGTTCTCTAATGTAAAGAAATTTGTTACTACTTGCCATAAATGTCAAATTTTTTAAGGTAAGAGGAAACTATTACCTTTACCCCTGAAACCAATTTCCACTGAAAAACCTTTCCAACAATGGGGCCTGGATTTCATTGGAGAAATCCATCCCCCTTCTTTTATCCAGAACAAATGGATCCTTACTACCACAGATTAGTTTACCAAATGGATAGAAGCAATTCCTTCCAGACAAGCCAATGACACTGTGATTATAGGATTCCTAGAAACCAATATATTATCAAGATTTGGTTGTCCTGAGAAGATTATAACTTATAATGCTGCTGCCTTCAAATCTAAGAAGATGATAAGTTTTTGTAATAAATATCATATCACTTTAAGCCATTCCAAAGCTTATTACCCTCAGGGTAATGGACTAGCTGAATCTTCCAACAAAAGTCTATTTAATATTATTAAGAAATTATTGGAGGAAAACAAGAAAAATTGGCACAAGAAACTTACAAATGCACTATGGGCAGACAGACTCACCACCAAAAAATCTATTGGGACCAATCCTTATGAGTTATTCTATGGTATTGAGGCTATATTTCCTTCATATTTAGGAGTTCCTGTAATGAAATTACTTCAAGAAGCTCAGGTTGAACCTAATGACATTCAAACAAGAATAAATCAGACTATCAATTTCCAGCAAACCAGAGAGGAAGTTTATCAAAGATCCCAAGTATTGCAGGAGAAACTAAAGAAGATATTTGATAAAAGGACCAAGGCAGAAAATTTCCAACTGGGAAACAAAGTTTTAAGATGGGATTCCAGAAGAGAGGATAAGGGAAAACATGGGAAGTTTGACTTCCTGTGGAAAGAACCTTATATTATTCATGATTTACAAGGAAATAATACATATTTTCTGAAAAACTTGGATGGTACAGAAACTGAAGAAGGACCAGTCAATGGTCAAATGTTGAAACATTACTTTGATCCTATTTATTAGGATATCCTGATTTTTAACATGTACATAATATATCCTTTATAATGTATCAATTTGGAGTGGATAGTAACTTACTGGAGTTGAAGCCTGAGGAGAAGGCCCTAAGCTTCAGAAGTATTACTGTCATACATATAATAAAGCAACAAGTAGAAGAAGATTCCATGGTTCAGTCAAAATCATTCCGAGGGCAACTGACCTGTTGTTCTTGACTTTTCACCAGGAAAAGCCATCCCCAAGTGGAGCCAGTGTTAGGCTCCTATACCAATAGGTGTCATATATCATGATTGACTTGCTAAGCTATGTAATATGTTCATACCTTTTCTTGTTGCAAAGGTTTTCCATATTTTCAAAAAATAAAAAAATTTAAAAAATGTAAAGATGGTATACCCTAAAAGAAAAATTAAAGGGTGAAAAGAATAAAATGGCCAAAAAAGTGAAAGAAAATGAACCCCACCAAAAGAAAAGCCAAGGAAAGTGTGCAAGTCTAAATGCCACTACTTTTTTTCTCTTATGTAATAAATAAAATTGTGTGCAACTTGTATTTTATGCCACAATTTATGAACAGTCAAACAGTTTAAGCTTGGCTAGTTCATCTTTCAATTTTATGTTTTAGAGATAGAAAATAAAATCTGACCAAACTGTTTAATCTTGGCAGATAAGTAGATAGGTAGAGAAAATCAAAGGAGCTCAACAGTTTAATCTGAGCCCTTGGATGTAATAAGGATAGAATTAGATAGATTTCCAAATGTAAAAGAAAAAGTGTGATGAGGGTTTGCCAGTCTAAGTGCACCCTAATAAAGAAGAAAAAATGGTAGGGTAAAGTAGGTAATGTAGGTAGATGTTGTTGCAAAATTACATGTGATGGATAATGACTCTAGATGTGTTAAATCTTTACTTTCATCACAAGTGCAAAGGTAGACACTACACTAGAAGAATTTCAAGCAAAGCAAAGTCAAATTATTAACTTCCCTTCTCATTTTCCCTAAAAATTTCACTAATTTCCCCTAAGTACTAAGGCATTTTAAAATTAAAGGGGCTCAAGGCATTTCCTTGACTTTTGGAGGGACCGAACCCTCGGCCCAATAATTGGAAAAGCCTAAGTACTTAAAATCATTCATCAAGACATTTATTCACCTCTAAAAAATCTTTCCCTAAGTAAAATCCCATTTTACTTAGGAAAATCATGCAATATTTCATAAAAACCCTATTCATAAAAGCATAAGTTAAATACATTACCTTGATATTTTGCACTTAGCGCTTCTGTTCATTTTCCATATTAATTTCTAACTTAGTATTTAAATCCTTATGTAAATTCCCCCTTTTCCCGTATTATTTTAATAAAATTTCCAAATTAATATAATATCATGCCCTGTTGGTTGAAAAATAACCATATAAATTTAATTAATTGGTTGAAATTCCAATCAATTAAAATCTTGACACCCCGCTGTATAAAGGGGTTAATTAACCCTCATGGTTAATTAATAACCTAATCCACCAATCAAAATGCCCCCGATGTGATTATTTCATAATAAATTTCATTGGGCCCGCTATATTAATTCCTCGTCATCTTCCTTTCCCGAGGACCGTCCGATCCATTAATCTTAGATCTATGGTTATTATCAATATTGCTACCCATCCACGTCCGTACGATAACACGCGATGGCCAAGCAGTTTTCTGAAAAGTGCAGCGCCACGCGTCGTCCATTGTATGGAATTGCTCACCCTTTGCTGAAAACCAGCCTTCCCCAAAAGCTGTGTGATGAAAACCGTTTACCGCTCGCTTCCTGTGACGAAACCACTATACTTGCTGACGTCATCTATTAAAAAATAAAAATAAAAAAACCCGCCAACCTTTGAATTTGCAAATAAAACAAAAGAACCCGCGTCATTTTCACTATCTCATGCAGTGACCAGTGTCCCATGCAATGAATTTCGAAATCAACTGTCAAAGTTTGCCAACCGATACCTTGCTGAAGAAAGTTGTAGTCGAGTAATCCAGAGTTTATCTGCCATAACCAGCACCTGTTTTCATCACTATTTAGTTCCCGGAAAATAGTTATTTACCCAAATTCCCGTTGAACTCTGTAAAAACCTGGTTTTTGTTTTGAATTTCACACGAAAAACTGAAACAGGGTTCAAAATTGGTCTTTAGTTCATTCCTCAATTCCCAAAACTACAATTGCATTCCAAAACCTGTGATTGTGCCCGTTTCTCATCAAAACCCGCAATTCATTTCTGAATCCACAAGAACCAGAAATGGAAATTCTCGTGGCTTTGAATGTGCACCCCTGAATGCCCCTCACAGAGATTTAGACCATCTACCTCTAGTAGATAGGGATTTCCAAATTAAAGACCTTGTTCTCAGTGAAAATCCTCTTCGAATTTTTTGCCACTGCAGAGATAACTACCTAAACGACTCTGACATTTTTGGATTATGGGAATCCAATCTTCCCATGTATCTTCTCCCTTCAATCCATATTTTTCCTGAGATAATCCATTACTGCCATGAAAATTATGATCCCAATCAACGAGCAGTTTTGTCCCCGATTCAAACCATTATTTTCCCAATAACTGCTCAGTCTATCAACGAAATGTTACAGTTTCAGCCTGGTCAAACCCTGACTCCCCTTTCCATGGGAGAATTACTTGAGAAATCTGCCAATTTATCCCAAAAAGAGTTGAATCAATTTTTCCAAACCTTCATGTTACCAGAACATCAGCCCAAAGGTCGTCCACCTTATGTTTATACCTTTTTCACTAATGTGGGAAGGCTTATTATGAATATGATATCCTCTATAATGGGTTTCAATACTAGTGAATATGTTGATCAATTAACCCTAGTATTGTTGTCAATTTTTACCCCTGGACAGCCCCCTGCTATCAAGTATGATTTTGCTTCCTACATTGCTGATAAAATCCATGATCAGTTCATGAGATTGGAGAATGAAAGAGTGTTCAGGTATTCCTCTATTATATACCATCTCATGCTTTAATTTCAATCAGAGAGTTTCCCTTTCTATGTTAAAAAACTTGATGCCAAAGCAAATCCTAGGTCTATAATCTTTTGGTCTGCCATCACTCATAATTCCTCTGATTATCCTTACTCTTATAATGAGTTTATTGACCTATTTTTACACCCTGCAACCACCTTTTTGACAGGAGTCTCCCCTCCTAGGGTTAGTAGTGACATCAAGAAAATTCTCCAACTCTCAAAGAAATACAAAATAGGTGACTAGTACCTATACCGAAATCACACAGAAATCAGAATATATGGGTGTGAGTTATGCCCTTTCAAGTTGCCAAAATATGTCCTAATGAGACTTTTTGCATTAGAGTATTCTATACAGATGATTAATTCTGACATAGTTTATTTCTGCAATGCAAAGAAAAAGGCTCAACTGAGGATTAAAAGTCAATTAGGTATCTTTGTCTGTAACTCTAGGGATGCTGGAAAGGAAGCTGAAAGAATCTTAGAAGACTATCTCAAATTAAAAAAAAGTTTCTATTGGGTACCTTATGACCCAAACAGCTTTATTTGTGATAGAAGAATGAAAAACAAATTATCACCATACATTCATCAAAGAATCCCAGAAATTGAACAGTATGCCAATATGGATGAATGGATGGAAGGGACATTGATAGAACAAGATAGTGAGTAGGTCAATGTTGAAAATGTTATGAAAGACCTTGAAAAAATACTTGACCTAGACTCTTTTGAACAGGTGCAGATACCTGGTATTGGTTCTTCTTCTGCTGGGACTTCTCAACAAAAATTACAAGAAATCAGTGCATTAGCCACAGTAGCATATAAAGTAAAGGAAAAAGACGCTGATATACAAGTTACAGAGAAATTTACAATGACAGAACAACCTGAAACTTCTAAAGAACAGGGTCAAGTACAGATTTCTCCTACTCAGACCAATGTGGCAGAAATGTCAATTTTACAAACTCCCCTCAATATAGAAAAGGGTAAAAAGAGATATGTTGAAGCAACTACCCCTATCAGTGGGTATTCAGAACAGCCTGATGTTAAAAGACAAAAATTGAATCCTCTTCCAGAAGTGGAATTTGTTCACGAAATCCCTGATAGTCAGACGCAATAAGAATTGGGTAGTCAGCAAACATGTACAATAAGTGGGACATCCACTACTTTATAGAGAAAAGCGCTGCAAAGGCAGCAAAGTGAAAAAGTACCATCTTTTAAACCACCAGTCAAAGATGCCTGGGATATTAAAAGGACATTCATAAATATAAAGGCCAGAAATGATCCACTCAGACTTCAAGTTTGCAATCAATATTTGAATATGGCTCCTAAGAATCAACAAAGATTGATGTCAGCCTATGACATTCAACAGGGTAAAATGATAATGAGTCACTTCAAAGCCAAAGTGCAGCAACCTCAAACAGTTGCAGATTATATCAGAACTAATTTTGAAGTCATAGCAAAGGATATTCATCCTTTGGATCAAATTGAGCTGCATAAAAAGATAGGTGAAATGATCGATTCTACTCTGATAGATAAATCAATGATGACCCAGAAATTGCAGGATTCTTTGGAGAATACTAATGCTCAATTAAATCTTGAAAAAGCCTCTTCTCAGGCTAAGGACAACAAGATAAAGACTTTGGAGGAAATAATTATTGGATTGGGTCATAATCCCAACGATGTCAAGGGTATAGAAGGTTTGATAAAAAAAAAAAATGATGATATTGCAGCCTTGAGAAAACAACTAAAGTTACCAGCCTCAAGACATCCACAGACTGCAGAAATCATAAAGCAAAATTCTAAAGAAGAATTGATGGATTTTCTCTTGAAACTGAATGAGCAACTTAATGAAACTGAAACTGAGCTTGAAAAGGCATTGAAATATAAGCATTCTAATACTCGAGCATCTACAACTGAAGTGATTACAGGTACTACAACTACAGGTTAGCCAACAGAATTATCACAGGGTAATATTCCAATTTAAGTACTAAAGAATTAATAAAGTCAATGGAGGAATTGAAACTCCAAGTGACAGAGCTACAGAGAACAAAGGTGCAACTCACCACTTTGGAACAAAAATATGATCTCTCGAAGATGAATGTTGCAGATAAAACAAGAGAGGTCAACAGATTAGAAAAGTTGGTCAACAAATTGGAGAAGGGTCTCACATTGGAGAAGCCTTTAAAGGAAATAAATGAAATTCTTTGGGACAACATCATCCAGTCAATAAGAGATGTCTGGCCCTCAATTCAAATAATGTATGAACAGACTGATTTAGTCAAATTGGCTCTGTAAGAAGTCCTAGAAGCAAGAGAAGAATTGGGAAACAGGCTTGAAGAAGCCAATGAACTTATCCGTTTTCTAAATAATCAGAACAAGCATCAACTTGAAGAACTTGGCATTCAAGACAAGACAGGAACAATTTTGGAAATAAAAAGAGTTTTTACCAAAAGAACTTTGATGCATAATCTAGAACGAAGATGTTCTGATATGCAAGAAGAAATCACTGCCTTCATGAAAAGATTTGATATTTTGTTGAATAAAGGATTGCCCAGTCCTTTAGTTTCAGAGGATAAATTAATGGACCTTGAAAGTTATGTTGAAAAATTGGACAAGCATGCTAACAATCAGGCCAGTGCCTCAACTAGTTCATCAACAGCAGCATTGCCTACAGGAAAAAGTCTTCATGATAGATTGGAAAATTTGTTTTATCTCGAGCATGAAGTAAAGCATTTGTTCCCAATTCAACCTACTTTCTTTAGGTATACAGAGACTGATGAAACTCTCAGAAAGCTGCAAAGAACCAAAATACCAGAAGATAAATGGTGGGAAGGAATGTTAGAACTTTTGTAAAAACTATCCTTACATGAATTTTTGATTATGTACTACAGTAAGTCATGATAAAGAAGGATAAAAGAGTATCAATGCAGTTAAAGAGTATCAATTAAATGGAGCAGCCAACACAGAATTACTGAAGAGGACAGCAACAAGCCAAATCATAGGTCTTGCCTCCAGCACATTCTCAAAAGAAGGAAACAACACAACATCAGTTATCATTTCTCTTATCTACGAGACCATCTGTCTCTAGTTTGTTGTAAAATACTTATGAGTCATCCTAGATTATATGTCAAGTTGTTATGAGATATTTTTTATAACTTTTTGTATAAATACTCCCTCAATCGGAGTATTGAGGGGTGGATTTTTTAGACTTTGCTGTAACATTGACTATTTTGGAATAAAGTGTTGTTGGAGAAATTTTGTGTGGCTAGCTGGATGAGGAATTGATGCGAAAGACTTTTTACAGGATTCTTGTGTCAGACTACGGATCAATAAGTCATCTATCTCTTATGTGTTGAAGTCTTTATATTTGTTTATTATATCATCTGTGTTTCATTTCTGAATGATTAACGAAAAGGAATAAATCAGAAAATGCTTAAGTGTAATCTGATTTTAATCACTGTTATTCTAAATGTTTTCTTCTCAACTGGTTTAAACAATGAATTCTTAATTTCTCCTGTTTTTCTAGTTTAAGAATTTTGATTATTTAGTAAAGAATACTTAATTGCTCTTTATTAATAATCACTCAATTTCCCTCTTTTGAATGTGTTGAAGGATTCTCAATTTCCCTTCATCCATTTCAGTTCATCCCATTCACTTGAGATCTATAATTGTTCCTTGTTTGATTATCTTTCCCTGTGAAACCATCTTTTGTTAAGAGACTTAAGCCAGTTAAGTTATCCTCTTTGACTCCATTAGCCCAATGGCCTAAATTACTCAATCTTACACTTAGCTATTGAATTTCATCACCCAAACTCAATTAAAACCCTTGGACTTTATAACTAGCCTGATATTTTCTAAAACAAAGCTAAATTATATAGAGAGAGCCCTCTCTGGGTACATATTGGCTAGATTCTATACCTAAAAGTTGGTTTGTGGTTACCTCGGACCCCCTTCCTCTTCCCAACAACTTCAAGGAAAATCTGGGTGATAACATAGTGGCGACTCCGCTGGGGACCTAAATAATTTTATTATTACTATTGTTTACTTTATAAACTATAGACGAAGCCTGAAGTTAGCCAGGTAGCCTTTGAACTACTTTTGCTCTGCAATTGCATACTAAACAAATTCTACTTCAGTCTATCTCTGATCTAGTTTATGAACTGAACTTTGGTTTCAAACATTTGATCAGTTCCTCTAGTCAAATAAATCTTTAAGAAAATTTAAAACCAATATCCAAAACTTATTAAAGAGATTATTGAAGTTGTATTATTCATTTCATTTAAACCAAAAAACCAAAAGATATCACCTAGAAAACTAGGGCTAATCCTGATCCAAATCCACCGCCTGTGTTTGAAAATCAGAATTTGATCCCCAGAATTCTTAGGAGACAAGATAGTCAAGAAAGCTCTGGTAATTCTCGACCTCTCTATAGATCAATATCCTGTCCTGTGAAGTGGATTTATCTTGAGGACGAACCTTTTGACGAGCAGTTTGAAACATCTTTATTTGTAAATTTTTCTAAATCTGAGTTGTCCAATTTGGTTCCAGACCCAATATTTCTTGAAGATTTACAATTTGAATTTGTTACTTCACATCTTGATAAAAATTTGAAAAATTCCATACAATCTGATTTTACCTCTGAAGGAACTTCAAATATTTCCGTGATCACTTCAGCTTCTCCAAGTTCATCAACATTTCTTCAAACATCTCAACCTCAAAATACCCCCTCTACTCCTCCACCCACCACTCATATACCAACCTCATATGTTATTTCATCGCTACCTCCTGCAATGGAAAACAGATATGCTCCTTTGGAATTACCAGCTAATATAGGGGCTATGCCTCAAGATTACCAAATTAAAATCACTCCTTTTGATGGTTTTGGTACTTACACTGCACAGCAACATACTAAAATGATGACCGATTATTTTGAAATTTATGAAATAGATGCTAATGATGTAAGAATGAGAATATTTGTCCAAAGTCTTACTGGAGAAGTCAGAACTTGGTTTAGAGCCCTTCCTGCAAACAGTGTTGCTGACTTACAAGCTCTTTATAGATCATTTTTAAACAGATGGGAAAAGAAGAAAGATCCTCTTCAAATCTCATCAGACTTTGGAAAACTAAAGAGAGGAACAAATGTGACTGTGCAAGATTATGTCACTAGGTTCAATGAGGCTTACAATGTGATTCCCCAAAATCTTAGACCTCCTCCAGATTCAGTATTAATCAAATTCCCTGATGGATTTGATTCTGATATGGCATATCATCTTAGGGAAAGAGCTCCTCAAACCTTAGAATAAATGAAAAGTATAGTTGTTAGTGTTGAGGCCAACCTGATAGAGAAACGAGCTAGAGTCAGAGCTGAAAGGAGAATGCCTTTAAACGAAGAACCCATAGCTTTTGAAAAGAAGATGGATGCTATTATCAAAGGAATGGAAAGGCTAGGAGATAGAGTAGAAACAATTGAGAAGAAGTCTCCTTGGGATGGTCAACCGAACAACACTGTGAGAAATCCAAACTTCAGAAGGAACCAAAATCAAAATACTGGAAAAACTGGTCCTGACCAAAATATTAGGCCCCCATTCCAGGAAAATTATATTGAAGCCTCAACTTCTGAGGAACCAACTGAAGATGTTCAAATAAACAATTTTACTAAACGTGAGAATGAACCAGAAGTTTTCTTGAACCAAGAGGATCAAGAAGCTCATATTCTTAAGAAATTTCAAACCCATTCAGGAGAATAATTTGACTTTAAGGAAGGATACTTTGACTTGAATTTGACAAGCAATATAATTTGAGGAGCAGATGAATTGATGTTCCGGAAACAAGTAAACAGAAAGTTACAAAACAGCCCCTCAAAGTTAAAACCAATACTACCCTTGTACATATTCTTTCTAGATTAGATCCTAATCCTGCCAACCCAATAATTGAAGATGTATCCGATACTCAACTGAATAACAGACAACTTTCTAATACTCTTCCTCCAAAAGGAACTGTAGAGGAACCTCTAGAAGTTGATTCGGAAACAACTTCAGCACATAACCCCACTCCTGAAAAGGAGAAAAATACTGAAAACACAGAAGAAAAAGAGAATCCAACTGTTCGAAATACAAGAACACAGACTGAAAAACCTTTTTATCTAGAAGCTGAAGTAGGCAAATTAAAAATAGCTGTTCCATTGTCTAAATTAGCTAAACATGATGTCTACCTAAGTCAAATCAATAGATCACTTAATATTACTAGAAGTGATGACTCAATAAATGTTTTCGATGATCAGCCTAGATTATTATTTGGCCCTAAAGTAAATGGAAAACTAGGAAGTGGAAGAACTCCTCCATTCCATGTGAGTTTGAATATACATGATAAAATACTTCATAATGCCATGCTTGATTCTGGAGCATCTCACAATTTATTGCCCAAAGCTGTAATGGAGAGATTAAACTTAGACATCACCAGACCATACAAAGATCTCTTTTCTTTTGACTCTAATCGGGTGAGATTTTTAGGATTAATCAAATATTTGTGTGTTTCATTGGTTCAATACCCTGCAAAAACAATTTTGATAGATATAGTAGTAGCAGATATTCCTCCAAAATATGGTATGCTATTGTCCAGATCTTGGGGTGCAAAGCTCGGAGGATCTCTTCAATTGGATATGCGATATGCTACTATTTCAGTGTTTGGCCAACCTAAGAGACTATACAGAGAAAATTTGATGAAATATGTAATCAGTAGTCAGGAGAAACCTGAAAAATTCCCCATCTACTCAGTACACTCTGATATGGACTCATTTATTCTTTATAATGTTGAATCTGATCTTCCCACTAAATTAGAAGTACCAGCAACAGAACCAAAAGAAATTGCAAATAAATCTAGTGTTCAAATCCAGGAAATCTCATAGGAAAAAGAGCCGTCAGATACCCAAGAAAAACCAGAAGAAAGTAAAAAACCAGATCTCACTGTTAAGAAAGTTCCTGAAACGCCTGATACCAATTATGAACATGAGATTATTTAGCATTTAGAATTTGATGGTTCAGTTAATAACTTAGGAGCAGGAGCTAGAATTTGGATACACAACCTTGAAAATGATCGTGCTGAAGGCCATGCTTACAGATTGAACTTTAAATGCACTAATAATATGGTAGAATATGAAGCTCTTTTGTTAGGGCTTAAACTTGTCAAAAGATTAGGGGAAATTAGAGTATTTATCATAGGAGATTCTAATATAATCATTCAACAGATCAATGGTGACTTTCTGACAAAAGATCCCAGATTAAGAGAATATAGAGGAACAATTGTAGAGATTCTCAATACTTTTCTACAGGCTTGGCTTGCTAAAATCCCAAGAAAACAAAATTTGCATGCTCATAGTCTTTCAATGTTTGCTAGCACTTGTAAATTACCATTCAAACCTAATCATCAGTTCACAACTGAGATTAGACACAGACCAACTATACCAAACAATTTTAAGAATTGGCAAGTGTTTGCAAGTGACAATCAAATTAGCAATTTTCTGACTCTAGAGAATGAATTTTCTAACAGTAACATAGATGAAGATACAGTCATTGAATTTGATCAAATAAATGAACAAGAAACAGACATTTCAGAAGAAAGTGTAACTCAAATTCTTCATCCAACGAAGTTCACCAAAAAAGAAATGCAGGACCTTAAACAAATGGAGGTTGATGAGATTATAGAAGATGAATCTGAAATCATTAATCTGAAAGATAATCATTTGCCGAAAGGATTAACTCCTTTGGAAGATCTTTTTGACTCTAATGATATTCCAAAGAAACCCAAAATGGAACCATTGAAAGATGATATTGAGGAATATAATCTGGGGACTGAAGAAAATCCTAAAATAATAAAGTTATCTAAATCTTTGCCTCCTGATAAAAAACCAAAATATGTTGAACTAATAAGAGAATTCCAGGATGTATTTGCCTGGAGTTATGAAGACTTGAAATCATATGATACCTCTATAATTCAACATACAATACCTTCGAAGGAAAATCAAAAACCATTTAAGCAGAAACTCAGAAGAATCTACCCTGTATTGTTGCCTTTAATTGAAAAAGAAATCAAACGAATGTATGAAGCAGGGATAATTTCTCCTCTTAGATTTTCAGAGTGTGTGTCTAACTTAGTCCCTACTAGGAAGAAAACTGGAGAGATCAGATTATGTGTTGATTTAAGAAATGTAAATAAGGTTTCTTTGAAGGACAATTACCCTTTGCCCAAAATGGATCACATTTTACAAAGGGTAGTAGGTGCTTCAAGGATTTCTCTTCTAGATGGGTTCTTAGGATACAACCAGATTCTAGTTCATCCTGATGACCATGAAAAAATAGCTTTTACAACACCATGGGGTACATTCAAGTACGTTAAAATGCCATTTGGACTTAAAAATACTGGAGCAACCTTCCAAAGAGCAATGGATATTGCGTTTGCAAAAGAAATTCATGACTTTCTTGTTATATATCTGGATGATTTAACTGTTTTTTCTAAATCATATCAGCAACATTTTGACCATCTCAGACAAGTATTCATAAAATGCATAAATTATGGTATCTCTTTGAATCCAAAAAATTCCTTGTTTGGTCTTGAAGAAGGTAAAATTTTGGGCCATATTATTTCCAAAGATGGTATTAGAATCGATCATGCTAGAATAGAAGCTATATTGCAGATACCTCACCCTAGAAATGTTAAATAACTTCAAGCTTTCATAGGAAAAATCAATTTTTTGAGAAGATTCATATCTAGATTAGCTGAATTAATTAGATTGCTTACTAATATGTTAAGAAAGGATTCAAGTATTAAATGGACAGTAGAAGCCAAACAAGCATTTGAAGAAATTAAAATGGCTTTGACTAGAACACCAGTTCTTACCAGTCCACAATTTGATAGAGACTTCATAATATTTTCATTTGCATCAGAACATATTGTAGCAGCTATTTTATTACAAAAGGATGATCAAGGATGTGAAAAACCTATAGCATTTTTTAGTAAAGCACTAAGGGATGCATAATTAAAATACAACATCATGGAAAAACAAGATTTTGCACTCGTAAAAGCCATTAAAGATTTTAGAATCTATATATTATATTCCCATGTGATAGCCTATGTACCAAATGTTGTTGTCAAAGACATCTTAACTCAAGATGGAATTGAGGGCAAAAGAGGTAAATGGATTGCTACCATATTAGAGTATGATATTGAAATAAAACCTACAAAGCTTATAAAGGGACAGGGATTGGTTCAACTCATGACAGAAACAAATTGTCAAGCCCTGGATATTAATGAACTGGATGACGAACAGGAGATGGCGACTCCACAAATCAGCCAGGCCTTCTTAGATTCACCTTGGTATGCTGATATAATTTATGTATTGTTAAACCTGCAAGCTCCTCCAGGGTTATCCAGAACAAAGAAAAGGTTTTTAAAGATGACATCTTTGAAGTTTTGTATTTTAGATAATGTTCTCTTTTGGAAAAATCATGATGGTATTCTATTGAATTGTTTGTTAAAAGATGAAGCTGACAAGGCTCTCAATGAATTCCATGCAGGAGACTGTGGTGGACACCTTTATTGGAAATCAACTGTAGACAATATCCTAAGAGATGGATTTTATTGGCCAACCATGTTCTCTTATGTAAAGAAATTTGTTACTACTTGCCATAAATGTCAAATTTTTGAAGGCAAGAGAAAACTATTACCTTTACCCCTGAAACCAATTTCCACTGAAAAACCTTTCCAACAATGGGGCCTGGATTTCATTGGAGAAATCCATCCTCCTTCTTCTGGCCAACAAAAATGGATCCTCATTGCCATAGATTATTTCACCAAATGGATAGAAGCAATTCCTTCCAGACAAGCCAATGACACTGTGATTATAGGATTCCTAAAAACCAATATATTGTCAAGATTTGGCTGTCCTGAGAAAATTATAACTGATAATGTTGCTGCCTTCAAATCTAAGAAGATGATAAGTTTCTGTAATAAATATCATATCACATTAATCCATTCCACAGCTTATTACCCTCAGGGTAATGGACTAGCTGAATCTTCCAACAAGAGTCTCATTAATATTATTAAGAAATTATTGGAGGAAAACAAGAAAAATTGGCACAAGAAACTTACAAATGCACTATGGGTAGACATAATCACCACCAAAAATTCTATTGGGACCAATCCTTATGAGTTAATTTATGGTATTTAGGATGTATTTCCTTCATCTTTAGGAGTTCCTGTAATGAAATTACTTCAAGAAGCTCAGGTTGAACCTAATGACATTCAAAGGAGAATAAATCAGACTATCAATTTGCAGCAAAATAGAGAGGAAGTTTATCAAAGATCCCAAGTATTGCAGGAGAAACTAAAGAATATATTTGATAAAAGGACCAAGGCAGAATATTTCCAACTGGGAAACAAAGTTTTAAGATGGGATTCCAGAAGAGAGGATAAGGGAAAACATGGGAAGTTTGACTTCCTATGGAAAGGACCTTATATTATTCATGCTTTACAAGGAAATAATACATATTTTCTGAAAAACTTGGATGGTACAGAAACTAAAGAAGGACCAGTTAATGGTCAAATGTTGAAACATTACTTTGATCCTATTTATTAGGATATCCTGATTTTTAACATGTAAATACTATATCCTTTTTAATGTATCAGTTTGGAGTGGATAGTAACTTACTGGAGTTGAAGCCCGAGGAGAAGGCCCTAAGCTTTAGAAGTATTACTTTCATAAATATAATAAAGCAACAAGCAAAAGAAGATTCCATGATTCAGTCAAAATCATTCTGAGGGCAACTGACCTATAGTTCTTGACTTTTCACTAGGAAAAGCCATCCCCAAGTGGAGCCAGTGTTAGACTCCTATACCAATAGGTGTCATATATCATGATTGACTTGATAAGCTATGTAATATGTTCATACATTTTCTTGTTGCAAAGGTTTTCCATATTGTCAAAAAATCAAAAAATTTAAAAAATGTAAAGAGGGTATACCCTAAAAGAAAAATCAAAGGGTGAAAAGAATAAAATGGCCAAAAAAGTGAAAGAAAATGAACCCCACCAAAAGAAAGGCCAAGGAAAGTGTGCAAGTCTAAATGCCACTACTTTTTTTCTCTTATGTAATAAATAAAATTGTGTGCAACTTGTATCCTATGCCACAATTTATGAATAGTCAAACAATTTAAGCTTGGCTATTTCATCTTTCAATTTCATGTTTTAGAGATAGAGAATAAAATCTGACCAAACTGTTTAATCTTGGCAGATAAGTAGATAGGTAGAGTAAATAAAAGGAGCTCAATAGCTTAATCTGAGCCCTTGGATGTAATAAGGTTAGATTTAGATAGATTTCCACATGTAAAAGAAAAAGTGTGATAAGGGTTTTCCAGTCTAAGTGCACCCTAATAAAGAAGAAAAAATGGTAGGGTAAAGTAGGTAGGGTAGGTAGATGTTGTTGCAAAATTACATGTGATGGATGATGACTCTAGATGTGTTAAAACTTTACTTTCATCACAAGTGCTAAGGCAGACACTACACTGGAATAATTTCAAGCAAAGCAAAGACAAATTATTAACTTCCCCTCTCATTTTTCCCTAAAAAGTTTCACTAATTTCCCCTAAGTACTAAGGCATTTGAAAATTAGAGGGGCTCAAGGCATTTCCTTGACTTTTGGAGGGACCAGACCCTCGGCCCAATAATTGGAAAAGCCTAAGTACTTAAAATCATTCATCATGACATTCACTCACTTCTAAAAAATCTTTTCCTAAGTAAAATCCCATTTTACTTAGGAAAATCATGCAATATTTCATAAAAACCCTATTCATAAAAGCATAAGTTAAATACATTACCTTGATGTTTTACACTTAGCGCTTCATTCATTTCCATATTAATTTTTAACTTAAATCCCTATGCAAATTCCCTTTTTCCCCGTATTAATTTAAATAATTCCCATATAATATATATCCCACCCCGTTGGTTGAAAAATAACCATATATTTATTAAAATTCATTAATTGGTTGAAATTTCCAATTAATAAACAAACCCGACCTTCCGTCGTATAAAGGGATTAATTAACCCTCCAGGTTAATTAATAACCTAATCCGCCAATCAGATCGTCCCCGATGTGATAATTTTTAATAAATTACATTGGGCCTGCCATTTTAATTCCCCGTCATCTTCCTTTCCTGACGACCGTTCGATTGATCAACTTAAGATCTATGGTTGTCGTCCATATCGCTGCCCATCCTTGTCCGAAAGTTAACGCGCGATGACCAAGCGGTTTTTTGAACAGTGCTGCGCCACGCGTCATCCATTGTATGGAATCGCTCGCCCTCCACTGAAAACCACTCTTCCCCAAAAGATTTGCGATGGAAACCGCTTACCGCCTGCCTCCCGTGACGAAGCCTCCGTACTTGCTGACGTCATCCATTAAAAAATAAAAAAACCCCGCCAACCTTTGAGTTTGTGAATAAAATAAAAGAACTCGCGTCATTTTCACATTATTTCATACAGCGACTAGTGTCCCATGCAACGAATTTCGAAATCAACTGTCGAAGTTTTCCAACCGTTACCTTGCCGAAGAAAGTTGCAGTCGAGTAATTCAGAGTTCATCCGCCATAACCAGCACCTGTTTTCATCACTGTTTAGTTCCCGGAAAATAGGTATTTACCCAAATTCCCGCTGAGCTCTGTAAAAATCCTTGTTTTTGTTTTAACTTCCACACGAAAAACTGAAACAGGGTTCAAGATTGCTCTTTAGTTCATTCCTCAATTCCCAAAACTACAATTGCATTCCTAAACCTGTGACTGTGCCCATTTTTTCATCAAAACTCGTAATTCATTTCTGAATCCACAAGAACCAGAAATGGAGATTCCCGTGGCTTTGAACGTCGCACCCCTGAATGCCCCTCACAGAGATTTAGACCATCTACCTCTAGTAGACAGAGATTTCCAAATTAAAAACCTTGTTCTCAGTGAAAATCCTCTTCGAATTTTTTGCTACTGCAGAGATAATTACTTGAAAGGTTATGACATTTTTGGATTATGGGAATCCAATCTTCCCATGTATCTTCTTCCCTCAGTCCACATTTTTCCTGAAATAATCCATTATTGCCATGCAAATTATGATCCCAATCAATGAGCAGTCTTGTCCCCGAGTCAAAACGTCCTTTTCCCAATAACTGCTCAGTCTATCAACGAAATGTTACAATTTCAAACTGGTCAAGCCCCGACTCCCCTTCCATGGGAGAATTACTTGAGAAATCAACTAATTTATCCCATGAAGAGTTAAATCGCCTTTGCCAAACCTTCATGTTTCTAGAACATCAGCCCAAAGGCCCTCCCCCTTATGGTTATACCTTTTTCACTGATGTGGGCAGGCTTATTTTGAATATGATATCCTCTATAATGGGTTTCAATACTAGTGAATATGTTGACCAATTAACCCTAGTATTGTTGTGAATTTTTACCCCTGGACAGCCCCCTGCTGTCAAGTATGATTTTTCTTCCTACATTGTAGATAAAATCCATGATCAGTTCATGAGATTATAGAATGAAAGAGTGTTCAAGTATTCCTCTGTTATATACCATCTCATGCTTTACTTTCAATCAGAGAGTTTTCCATTCCATACTAAAAAGCTTGATTCTAAAGGAAATCCTAGGTCTGTAATTTTTTGGTCTGCCATCACTCATAATTCCCCTGATTCTCCTTATTCCTACAATGAGTTTGTTGACTTATTTGTACACCCTGCAACCGCCTTGTTGACAGGAGTCTCCCCTCCGAGGGTCAATAGTGAAATCAAGAAAATTCTTCAACTCTCAAAGCAATACCAAATATGTGACTGGTACCTATACCGAAATCACACAGAAATCAGAATCTATGGATGTGAGTTATGCCCATTCAAGTTACCAAAATATGTCCCAATGAGAATATTTGCATTAGAGTATTTCAGACAGATCATTAATTCAGATATAGTTCATTTCTGCAATGCAAAGAAAAAGGCTCAACTCGGAATTAAAAGCCAATTAGGTCCCTTTGTTTGTAACTCTAGAGATGCTGGGAAGGAAGCTGAAAGAATCTTAGAAGACTATCTTAAATTACAAAAAAGTTTCTATTGGGTACCTTATGACCCAAACAGCTTTATTTGTGATAGAATGAAAGGTTTTCATTACATTTATTATTTATTAACAAAAACATATTAATATCATACTTCTATCTATATTAACCTATACTAAAAAAATAAAATACTCTCTTTTTAAATTTTTTAAGGAATGCATCTTCTTCAAATTAACATTTCACGTTAATTGGGAATTTATGCTCTTCACCTTATAGTAAAGTTTTTTAAATATACACTTAAATACTAATAATACAACTAATTTTCTATTGATCATATATCATCAAATAGTTATAATAAAATATAAATTAAATATTACCAATATAAAATAATATACTTATACCATTTCATTTTTAAATATGAAAATAGTTTATTTTATAAATATTATATTTTACTAAACTTTAATTTTATAAGAATTATAATAAAACCATTAAAATTTATTAACATTCATGTTTAAATGTTAAAAGTGAAATGTAACAACTCTGTTCAAATCTTTTCAGACATTTATTATTAAAAAAAAACAAATTCTAAACTACCAAAATATCCACGTCTCTCATAATCGTATATTATTGTATACATTGTTTATTAAGAACCCTATCCTTGTTTTCCCATATTTATTCAACTATTAAAATATTCTTGAAAGAGAAAAAGATTCGATAATATCCATTGAATGTGTCGAACTCGAATCTCTACCATGGAGATTTTTCTAGTTAGTATTTTTGAGGTAACATTTCCAGAAATTAGAAATTAGTAATTGCATCACATGTTGCAAAGGAAACTTCATAAGGCAAGAGCATATGAAAGAGTATTTTTAATTTTAGCTATTTGGGATTTATCCATGTCAAAACATTAAAATAATAACAATTTGAGACCAATAAATGCATTTTTGGAATGAAAATCACAAAAAAATATGTATTATTTTATTTAAAAAAAAATATTCATTTCTAAAATACTTAGAGGTGATCCATGTCAAAACCTTGCAAAATAATAACTATTAGAAACCAATAAATGCACTCTTGGAATGAAAATCATAAAACAATATGTATTGTTTGATGAAAAAACATTTATTGATTGTTATTAAGAAAAGAAGAAAAAAAGATAGCATTGATCACAAATATTCTACCTATCCAATGACCTTGTTTGAGAATTTAGAGACTGAATTAGTAGTTTCCCATAATAAAGCCATATAAACACTAAAAAAAAACAAATATCTAATCTCCCATGCAAATCCCATAATAAATCCATATAAACACCAAAATAAAACAAGTATCTAATCTCCCATGCAATTCCCATGCAACTTATTGCCATGAATTTAAAATTACTAGGTAGTTTGTCTTCAATTTTGAACTGAGATATGTAACCTTTCAATTTTTTAAAAATAAATTTGAAATATTTAAATATTACCCTAATTTATTATAAGCATGGAAATCATTTGAACTGTGCCTAGTTCTATTTTTAACATGAAGAATATTGTTTAGGAAAGGATTCTTTACCTTGACTCTAGGCTCTTAAAAATCGCTCAACTCCATGAGGGTTTGTAAATCTTCAACCAACCACAACATAAATGCAAATACCAATAAATACATACATTATTTAAATTTACTAGGTAGTCTGTCTTCAATTTTGAACTGGTATATGTAACCTTTAAGTTTTTTAAAAACTAATTTGAAATCCTTAAATATTACCCTAATTTCTTATAAGCATGAAAATAATTTGAACTGTACTTAATTCTATTTTTTAACATGAAGAATATTGTTTAGGAAAAGATTCTTTACCTTTACCCTAATTTCTTACAAGTATGGAAATCATTTGAATTGTACCTAATTCTATTTTCTAACATGAAGAATATTGTTTAGGAAAGGATTCTTTACCTTGACTCTAGGCACTTGAAAATTGCTGAAATCCATGAAGGTTTGCAAATCTTCAACCAACCACAACATAAATGAAAATACCAAGAAACACATAAAAATTGCTCAACTCCATGAAGGTTTACAAATCTTCCACCAACCACAACATAAATACAAATACCAAGAAACACATAGGGTGGTTTTCATCCATAGCATTAAGAAAATAAATAATATAACATAGATGGCCACCAAATAAATACAGTCATAAAAAGCAAAAAAAGCACAAAAAAAACCCATAAATAGTTTATTAATTTTACATTTAATCTATTAAATATTACTTTATTCTCATACAATAGACAATAACAAATATGTAAAAACAGCTAAAAGCAGATTATTGTTAGTCATTATTTATATATTAATATATGTGACTTTTATTGTTAGTCATTATTTATATATTAATATATGTTAGGCGCATATTATTATATGTAAAAAATTAAAAATATTATACATTAAAAATTAAATATAATATTTTATATGCAATACATAAAAAAACAATAATTTCCAAAAATGTATTAAATCTATTTATTTATATTTGTTAGTTAATACCCAAAAGATACCGACCGTTTCCATGTTCTCATCATTCTATTTTCTGCGACTTTCAAACCGTAATGAACGTGGAAGGTTCTAATTAATTTCAAATCACTAAATACATTAACTGAAGCTGCACCTGGTTAGTATTATCACCAGTGGAACCGTAGTCCTGCGCAATCCGTTGATTCTATGAAAACATACTAATAACCAGCG
This sequence comes from Pinus albicaulis, assembly GCA_034641835.2. NCBI lineage: Eukaryota > Viridiplantae > Streptophyta > Pinopsida > Pinales > Pinaceae > Pinus > Pinus albicaulis. The sequence goes on along the minus strand of CM076577.1, from coordinate 1,357,174,351 downwards.
AACCGAACAGTCCAATACAACGAAAAGAAGAAGAATAGTAATTAACGACATCGAAAAGAAGAATAGAAAATAACCATAGAGGCAAAAACACAATATACAAATATATTTATTTAAATACATTCATATTCTGGATTAACAATAGCAAATATAACAAACACATTATATTTTCCACAACCTATCAAGCATTCAAACAGCTTATGCTGATAATAAAATGACAGGCCGGTATAAATATCACGGCCCCAATGATTCTTATGCTTTCAAAACCTAAAATTATCAGAGATAAGAACCTGGTCACAAAATTTAAACCCCGGTTGCTAACCAAGCAGAAGATTTAAATACTTACTTGGTGCTGTAGATGCAAAAAAAACCAAAGTGGGGACTGTTGAATCTCTTCCATTACCTAACGGAGATGGATTCGACCACGAGAGTTGGCGTATCCTTTGAACCCTACAACAAAACAACTCTCAAGTTAAATCCTTCCTCATATAAGTTAAAATTATAAAAAGATACATGCAGAACTTGATTCTATTTAACCACTTATCCAATGTCGATCATGAGGGATGATTTCCTTCTCTTGATCAAGAGTCACAGTATAAAGTTGCATCGCAGAGAAAATTTTTATTGTAAAAGAAGTTGGAACGAGACTGCAAAAGGCCGAGGGTTGTTACTTTGGAGCCACGAAATGCAAAAGGCCGAGGGTTGTTACTTTGGAGCCACGAAAAACAACAGTGATAACCTCAAATTTGTGAGAAAGTACATGTAGAACTTTTTCCTGTTGGAACTGTACGTGTAGAGCTTCTTAGCAGCTGGAACCAAAACAGAGACATATGAGAGGTCATAACTTATTTCATAGAGATGTAGAAGTAGGATTTGATGAGTTAGTTAGGTAGTTATAGTTTAAATGAAAGAGGTAATAGATTTAATGGCCTAATATGTTTCAATTGTCTAATATTTGATCCAATGACACACACAATGACACACTAGCATCTAGGATAGTTGTTTTCAAACAATAACTTACGGCATAATTAATTCAATGTTAGATTTAAGATTTTTGTGATATAGATGAAATGTTTTTTGGATTAATCATTTTGTTAGAATTTGGTGGAAGTTTTGAACCAACTAATGTGGTTAATTCTTAAAATAAGGTGGAGAAACTAATAAATATTGATGAATAAATAGAAAAGATGCATCATTGCCCAAAAATAGCCCTTAAAAACTAGTTCTTAAAAACTAATGGTTACAAAGTTAATTAAGAATTCAAATTAAAATTTTTATTAAAAAAATTAATTTTTTTATTAAATATAAGTTAGTTAAGAATTCAAATTAAATAATAAATTAATTAATTTTTTTATATTAAAAATGGATTAATAAATTATATCTAATTAAATTAAATATAATATAATAGGAAGAGTTAAAAAAATTAATTTAGTAAATAAATAAATAAAATGGAAAGACTAAATAAATAAATTAAAAATAAGTAAATAAATAAATAAAATAAATCAATTAATGAATTAATCAATAAATGAATAAATTAAATAATAAATTAATAAAATTAAATTTTTTATTAGAAAAGAGGTTAAGAATTTTTTATTAAAAATGGGTTAGTCAAGATTTCAATTTAAATAAGAAATTAATTTAAAAAATAATAATTTTAATTAATTTATTATCTAATTTGAATTTTTAACTAATCCATTTTTAATAAAATTTTCTTAATCTTTTTTAATATATTTTTTTTTTAATTTGAATTTTTAATTAACTTTCTAACCGTTTTTAACAACTAGTCTTAACAACTAGTTTTTAACAAGATCATTTAGTTTCTCTACTTTGTCTTGGGCATTAACCATATTAATTAATTACCAAATCTTAATAATGTCATTAATCCAAAAAACGTTTCATCTAATTTAACCTAATTTTTTTCAAAATATTTAATTTTAATTTATTTGAAGACTATATGATATATTTTGAAATTTAATATTTATAATATTAATAAAAAATAATATGATTTAGATTACACTAAACCAAACAACACCATTTTTTTAAAATTAATATAAACTTTAATATTAATTTTAATACAGTTACCCTGTTTATTTAAAAAAAAATATTTCAACTTTTTTATTCAATTATTGTAGTTCATCTTCAAAATTAGCAACAAAATTAATTCTAAATTAGTTCACAAAATTTTGTCCCATATAATTATAACCTAAAAATCTCTCAATAATAATTATAAATCACATAAATCAAAATTCAAATATAAAAATTATTATTATTTTTTTTAATATATTAAAATGATTTTAAAATATAATGATAACTATATTAACCTTATGCTAAAGCACAGCACTGCACCAATAACAGCTATTTCAATGCATATAAAGTGAATTGTATTCTTCAAATTAAAATTGTTAATCAATAATATCATCGACGAACCTTGCTTATAAAATTATATCTACATATTCATACGAATCAAAACAAAGGAAAACCATTTGGTCTCCGCATATAAAGGAACTGGTATCCCTTAAACTCAAAATATCAGTGAACAAAATTGACATATCAGGAATAAATAAAATCAACATATCATCAACTCACAGTGGACTGCCATAGGAATATGAGAGTTCCAAGAGACTATGACTGGACATTATGTGATTGTTTACGAATGCTTGCCGATTAATAATAAGAATCCAAAGAAAAGTGAAACTTTAGGGCAGTATGTAAACCATCCGGTCTCGACACCCTCAGCAAGAACAACGTGCGGTACACTACACGCGTCTTCTTTCCACGCATGCTGACACTATATATTAAATATGGACTTATAAAATATAATGGGCGTGCAATATATCAAATATAAAGGCATAGAGTTGAAGCCAACATAAAAAAGTTCTTCAGAAGTACTACGAGCGGTTGTCCTAGAACCTGTCGGAAACCATTGGCAGAATAACTTTACATCTGCCCAAAAAAAACGAAAATACCCATGGAGATGAAACACAGATGTCAATATACGTTTAAATTGAATTTTTGGAGAATTAATAAAGCTGTAACCGATTATCTTTGAAGTATGGAAAGAATATATATGGCATACCAAAAAATAGTGAGCTCCATTTTGTAGACCTTCCGATGTGAATCCCCATTCATTCAGTAGCACCGACTCGCCAGAGGAATGGAACAAAAATACATTATCCCCGAAGAAAGCCCTCAAGTTTATTGGACCCATAGGGACCTGAATTGGGTTTTCATTGATGAATACAGTTATGAATGGGTTGGCAATAATGATTGACTCCTGCACTCCTGCTTATATAAACCACGATTAATATTAGACATGCTATATGTACATGAAGGAAGCGCGTTAGCGAATATGCGTGTTGGCAACTTGAACTAAAACATGATAATAATATTGTTGCACTAGTATCAGAATAATATGTACCTGCATTCCATATTCCTTTACCCCCTGTTGCTCCTGCAGCTCCTATTGCTTCCATATTACTAAGTTCATTATAATTACTCATTTCATTGTAGACGGCCTGTAAATCAGAATGATGCCCGGCGAACGAAGAAACAGGGCCAGGAGAAGAGTGATATTGATCTCCAGTGTTTTTGTGTACGGTTTTGGCCGGTGGACTATTATGAAACTCCGTCATAGGTTTAGACTGTACAGATCTTGGCGTTGACGATGTTGATGTTGATGAAGTTGAAGATAGGGCACCAGTCTCTGCCCTAGATTTAGATCTTTCTGCAGCAGCTTGCAGTTGCCGTTTCCTTCGTTTTGCTCTGGATTTTCTGTTCTGGAACCAATAATATACATTCACGTCCGCAACTTCCCCAAATTTGTCCAACTGCGCTCCGATGCTTTTTATTTCTTCTCTTCCAGGGTTCACCATACCAGAATTGAATATAGCTTCCAGGATTCGGATCTGTTCTCGCTTTGGATTCCATCTTGATCTTGGTTTGGGCGGACTGCTCTCCCTCTTCACCTCATAGTTATGTGATGATCCACCTGCTCGACGACATGGAGAATATATAAATTAAAACTACCCTCCAAAAACTATGGCCCTCTGGCATTGAAAAAACAATAGAATTCTATTTAATTGAAAACCAAATAGAATTCTTTTTCTTTTTTTTTTAATTGAAAAAAAAATAGAATTCCATCTCGATGGCATCTGAGCAGGCTTGTTTCCGTGGGGCATTTTCCATACCTTCAGGATATGAGAGCCCCATGGATGAATAATTAGGCGTTTCAGGGATTTGGTTGCTTGCTGATGTCGAGGAGTTCGATTTCATGAACGGCCAATGTTTCTTCTAATTTATCTTGTGGGAGCTTTGATAGAAATATTTGCACTTATTCGGCCTTGAGATGCTCGTTTTCTGCTGTTGCTGCTGCTATTTAGCTGTTAAAGCTTCTATGTAGCTTAAGCGAAGATTAGTAGAAATATATAAACCAATTAGGCACGCTATGATCACGTAGGCCTGGAATGAATATATATATGTAAATGAGATGAGTATAGCGGGATAGCATCACGGTAACCGTGCGAATTTCTCATTGCATGGTTACAAAGGGAGGGCATTTTGTGTTTGATTTCAAATTTATTTGCGCATGTTTGAATCATAAGTACCATACCCCTGCTATCGTCATATCACCTATATCTCGGTACTCGCTCCGGTCCCTCGAAAGCAAGACGGAATGTTCTCGTCAAAATGACTTTGCCTTTGGTCAAATATCTTTCAATGTTTTTAAAGGTATGATAATAATAATTTTGAAATTTAGGACCTTTCGTAATTTTGCGCTGTATGGCAGTTACAAAACATAATTTCTCATTTTAGGTGCACCTATTTTAAGAAAACAAAAAGTTTAAAAATCGCTCATAATAAGGTAACGGATAATAAATTCGTCTCCAATATCTTACACGATAGTTATATTGTTAATTTAATATTTTTTCTATTTTTTCTTTATTGAATTAGGAGATTACGTTGTTTAATAATCTATAAGAATATTGTAATCAATCTCCTTGTTAGGTGTATATGTAGGCTTGAAGAACTAAAATTTGGATATGGGTTTTTTTCCTCCATCCTTTCAGATACTTCCATGTTCATTAAATTAGTACAACATAGATATGTGGACATGTTAAGCACGCATCTTACAAAACTCATAGTCAAATTTCTTCAAGAACTATGCATATAGCAAATAAAATTGTTGATTGTAATTATCAAAAAATTATTTTGATAATAGTCTATTCTCTTCATGGAAGTTTCCAAACAACTTTGTTGTTATGAAACCAGCTCCAAAAATAGAAGAAAAGAGAGATCAACACCTTAGAAATCAACCAGTTCGAGGGGGCAACTGTTGATTAGCAGTTGTCAATGATGTCAACCCAAGCAGCACCAAGGGCTACCCCAATATTGCATGGGAATTTTGACCTACCAAATTAGCATATTCTGGGTCAAGAATGCTTTTGATAGTTTCTAGTTGTCGAGATGTTTCTGTTGATATATGGCACGCCACATAATTCTTCACGGTTTGAGAGATATTCATGTTTGAGGTTTGTACCCCCAGTTAGTGGGCTAAAACCCCTTAGGGTTGTGGCATGGGTCATTGAAAAGTCATAATTAATATTTTTTAAGCTCCTAAAATCCCTTCCACGTTTACTTGTTGAAGCCCCTCTCAACCTAAGCATTTATATAAATTGTGATCCTCATATCCTCCTTATGTAATGGATTTCGCCATCTGAAACAGGTCATCGTGGTATTTTCTATCTAAATTTTTTTATATGAAAGTTCAGATGCTGAAATTTTTATGAGGCAAAGCGAAATGCTGAGAAAGCTCCTGTAAAAATTTTAGATCGAGGTGCGCAATATTTTCGAAGATATGATCTGTGGAATTCAACGTTTTTGCAGGCTCCTGAAATTCATCTCAAAGAAGTGACATTGGGAAAATCATCATAACTCTCTCTGAGTAACAGATTGGAATTCTATAAAGAGTGGCAGATAGTGCACAGACTGTAGTTTTCGCTCTATTAATTTCAGAGCCGAATGAAGAAATAGGGACACGTGGCATGTCGTACAAGTTCGCTTTACTGAAACAGTCCATAATATGGGCATTATGAGAGATTAGAAATAACTCTCCCTTGAAGAATCCAAATTGAATCATACCTGTGGAATTGGAATGACGACTCAGAGGACTACTACAGGACCGAAAGTCACATATTGGGGATTTGAAATAACAGATATACACTACATTCAATATCGAGCTCTTAGAAGGCAAGAAAAAGCTAGATCATGTGTTGTGAAGGGCTGCAGATGACCAGACTTTCTAGGGAAGCAAAGAAAAGCAAGGTGCAAGAGAGGGTAGCATGACAAGAGTAGCAACCAAGGTGCAGAACAACAGCAAGACGTTCATCACATGAAGTCTTCAAGTGGGCAACACTGTATATAGTCACTGTAAAGGTACCATTGTAATAAGTCATTGTAAATACATTATTGTAAAAATTGTACTAGTTTCTCTCTGCCGAGAGTTGAAGGGGCAGTGTTGGGAGGTCTACGATCATCATTAGGTGGTTGTGTCATAGTTGGGGTTATGTTCTAGTGTGTCTTCTTCTTCTACATCATTCTATATCATTGTAAAGTAGACCATTTTCCCTGGTACGAGAGTCCATTCTTCTTTTATTCTTCTATAGGGTGGTAGGGTGGTGGTAGGGTGAGTTGTAGCTCACTGGCTGTTTGGGCATCCATTTAGTTCACTACTGAAGAATCTCAGGAGTTGGAGCGTCGATCCAATGGGAGCTAGAGAAGAATGTTTTTCTAGATTCTAGAGAGTTTGAGCTTTATTTTTAATTGGAGTTGAATATTAAAGAATTCTTAGAAAAGCATTAGGTGGTTTTTCTCCCGTAGTGGGTTTCCACCTTAAAAATTGTGTGCATTTGTGTTCCTTTTGATTACTACTATTATTGTACAAACACTGATAATAATTGAAGATTAACTAATGCTCTGATTGAAAGGAATATTGATTCACCCCCTCCTCCCCCCTCTCAGTATTTCCAACAACAACCTCCAATACATTACATAAATGAACAATTCTTGGATGATATAGATGACCAAAACCTCCTTCTATATATAGGATTCCATGGGGCCACAAGATAATCCTAGTCGACCTAACAATAATAATGTTAGGGCACAATAATAACAATATTGGGGTTACAAGGGTAACACAATAACAATAAGGGGGATACACTAATACAATAAGGGACTAAACTAGTGATATAGAGACCATACATGCCCCTCTCCTTAAAAAAAGTGTTCTCCTCAACACTTGAGTAGCGATGGGTGCTTCTGTATAAAATTATCATCCTCCTATGAAGAATCTTCAGTGGGTAGTTCTTCCACTTGATGAGATACTCTGAAATTGATCGATTTTGTAGCTGTCGATTTCTTGTTTCTGTGACCGCTTCAGGTTCCAAAATGATTTTTCCTTCCTCATCGAGTTTTGGCAATATTGTTTGACTGGAAGATTTTCACCTATAACATTCTTTAAGAATGAAACATCGACAACTGGACGCACTCGTGAAGAAGCAGAAAGCTCCAATTTGTATGCCATAGTACCAATATTTTGCAACACCTTGTAAGGACCATAGTACTTTGGCGATAATTTATTATCCTTATTAGCTTGCTTGAGGAAAATTTGTTTGCATGGTTGTAGCCATAAAAATACCCAATCTCCTACATCAAAACCTCTCTTGCTGCGATGTTGATATGTTTGTTGCTTCATTCGATTTTGTGCCAAATTTACATTATCCTTTAAGAGTTGGAGAACTACTTGTTGATGCTTAATGTGATCTTCCACTACTTGAAATTTAGAATTTTCTCTTAAAGATGATGTAATGTACGGTGGATGACATCCATAAAGTGCCATAAATGGGGTCATTTTTGCTGCAGTATGGAAGGAAGTGTTAAACCATCATTCAGCGAGAGGTCACCACTTCACCCATTATAATTTTTTATTAGATACAAAACAACGTAGATATCCTTCCAAACATTTATTCACTCTCTCAGATTGACCATCGGATTGAGGATGATAAGATGAGCTATGAGCTAATTGAGTACCCAAACAAGAAAATAACTTCATCCAAAATTTTCCAGTAAAAATGCGATCTCTGTCACTCACAATAATCTTTGGGTTTCTATGTAGCTTTTGAATTGTGTCCATAAATGTAATAGCAACTGTATCTGCTTTAAATGGATGAGATAATGCACAAAAGTGTGCATACTTGGTAAGTCTATGAAATACCACCATGATGACACTCTATCCTTCGGACTTAGGTAAACTTGTGATAAAATCCATTGAAATCTCCTCCCAACATTGACTTGGAATAGATAAAGGTTCTAGAAGACCCAGGGTCTTAATTGTCTCAACTTTATTTTGCTGGCAACCCAAAAATTCTGCCACAAAATTTTGATTATCAGATTTAAGGCCATCCCAAAAAAAATCTTTCTTCACCCTATGGTAAGTTTTTAAAAATCCTAAGTGTCCTCCTAAAGGAGAAGTGTGCAATTCAAAAAGAATATCTTGTTTTAGTTGGGAATTATTACAAATACATAAGTGATATTTGTACCATAAGGAATCATTTTTCTAACTAAATTTATCAGATGTAATGGGATCTTGCTGCAACTAAATGTATCAGATGTACCATAAGGAATCATTTTTCTCATAAATAGCTTTCTGTAAATACTTTCCTTTGATTGGACAACTTCCAAAAGTAATGGGTCTTATTTCTTGCATTAAAAGAGTACCAATTCCATTTCCTGAGGCATCACATTCCACAATGAAAAAAATTGTGAAGTATGGCATAGCTAAGACCGATGCTAGGCACATTTCCCCTTTAAGATGTTGAAACGCCTTAGTTGCTTCACGAATCCATGAAAATGCATTTTTCTTCAATAATGTTGTTAAAGGTGCTGCTATTCTCCCATAATTCTTAACAAACTTTTGATAATACCCTATTAAATCAAGAAATAATCACAACTGATTTATGGTTGTGGGGAATTTCCATTCCTTAATGGATTTAATTTTGTTAGGGTCTACCTTAACACCCTCGTGAGATACAATATGACCTAGATATTCCACCTCTTGTACTCCAAAGAAACATTTGGATGCTTTGGCATATAATTGTTTCTCTTGCAATAGTTTGAGAACCCTATCAACATGTTGAACATGATCCTTCCAAGACTTTCTCTAGATTAGTATATCATAAAAAAAAAACTAGCACAAATTTTATAAGGAAGGGTTTGAAAATGGAATTCATGAACCCTTGAAGTGTAGAAGGTGCATTATAAAGGCAAAAATGAAAGATCCAACTTGGTAAAGTAAACGACTCCATGTAATTCATCAAATAATTCATCAATCATAGCAATGGTAAATTTATCTTTAATGGTGAGCTTATTGGGCTCCTTATAATCCAGATACATGCATGATGATCCATCCTTCTTCTGCACCAATACCATTGGAGTAGAGAAAGAACTTTGACTAGGTTGAATTATACCAGCCTCTAACATTTTTGCCATCATACATTTAATTTCTCTCTTTTGGACATAAGGATATCTATAAGGTTTGATGTTTGGAGGTACATTTCCTAGAAGAAAATGAATATCATGATCATGATCATGAATAGGTGGGAGTCCTTTGGGAGTTTCAAACACTTTTGAATGATTTTCCAAGACATTTTGGAGATCTGCAAAAATAGATGATTTTGATGTTGCAACTTCCAGTGAGCATAATTGTGAAATTAAGCCTCGTTGTTCTTTCTTCAGAAGATTTGTCATGAAATTAGAGTTTATTATCTTTCCCGGCTTCCCTTTGATACCCTGTAATTCGACTTGCTTTCCTTATAAAAAAAAATTCAAGAAAAGTTCTTGAAAATTAAAAGCTATGACCCTCAAAGATTGTAACGATTATACTCCCAGTACAACATCAACACCTCCCATTGGAATGGAAAGAATTGGACTATTCAATACATATTCCCCCATGGTTAGCTTGATATTAATGCATTTTCCAGAGAAATTTATAGTTCCTCCATTTGCAACCATCACTTGACATTTTGATGCTGGGTATAGGAAACAATTCAATTCCTTGGCTACCTTACAATGAACAAAATTATGGGTACTACCCGAATCAATCAACCTTATTACCTTTTTCTTCTTGATATTTCCTTCTATATTGAGAGTTTGAGGAGTGGTAATTACTTCCAATTCATTAAACGATATGGTCAGACTCATTTCTTCCTCTTCTAGGGTCGGTTCCTGGTGTATACCTTCTTCTTTTGAAGAGTCTTGTTCATTTTCTACTTCTTCTTCACAATGTATGTAAAATAATTTCTTCTTAGCACACTTATGACCTTTAGTTTATTTGCTATTATAACTATAGCAAAGCCATTTTTCTATTTTTTTTTCTATTTTTTTGCTATTGTTGTAGTGTCAACCTTGTAGGTTGTGGAAGTCTAGGAGTAGCAAGACTTCCATATTTATATATGTGGTGGGTCATGATCATAGCGCATCAGCGGGGAAATAACTTATGGTGGAAGACTTAAGGGTTAAAACAAAAATGTTGCAGGCGCAAAGTTACATGCAACGATAAGTAAATGCGGTAGGTTAGAAATAAATTCAGACATGGCTCAGGTACTCTATTTTTATTTTTTGCATGGATTTCATGAAAACACCTTTGGGCCTGAAGCCTGTTGCTTGTCCCTCCATGCACAAAAGTTCAATGAAGTTGTGGGTTGCTGCCACTATTTATTCATGGCGGTGGTTGGGAGTAATTCCAACACTCCTCCTTAATCACAACTGTCACCTTCAACCATTCCCACACACTGTCTAAGATAAAAAAAAAATTCTGTCCCAATGGCTTTGTGAGGATATCAACAAACTGTTCCTCTCACCTGCAATGTTGCAAAACCGTTTCACCATTGTTAACTAATCCTCTTATAAAATGGTACTTTGCATCAATATGATTTGTTCTCTTGTGGAAAACAGAATTGTTTGATAATGTAATTGTTGAGTTTTTACCACAGTAAATTTTCATTCCTTTGTCTTTCTCATAACATAAATCTCTCAACATTCTTCTCATCCAAACTGCTTGACATGTTTTTGTCGTTGCAGCTACATATTCATCTTCTTCCGTTGATAATGAAACTATTGGCTGCTTCTTGGAATCCCATGAAATCGCCCCTGATCCCAAATGAAAAACATACCCAGATGTGCTCTTTCTTTCATCAACACTTCTAGCCCAATCACTATCAGTGTAACCGATTAGCTTAAAATTATCAGTTGAGGAGTATAGAACACCATACTCCTTCGTTCCATTTACATACCTCAAATTTCTCTTGCCTGCTTGCCAATCTGTCTCCTTGGGTGTCTCCATGAATTTGGATATCAATCTTACTACACACATTATATTAGGCCTAGTTGCCCTAAAATACATTAGACTACTAACCATGCTCTTGTACAATGTCAGATCGACATTCTTGTTGCAATATTCCTTGCTCAACTTCAACCCCATGACAATTGGAGTTGTTGATGCTTTATTGTTTTGCATATTGAACGTCTTTAAGACTTCTGCAACATACTTTTCTTGGGAAATAAAAATTCCCTTTTCATTTTGCTTTACTTCTATGCCAAAAAAATATCTCATCAAACTCAAGTGAAACATTTCAAACTCACTTTTCATGATTTCCTTAAAATCAACAATGAGAGAAACATCATTACCTATGAAAATAAAATCATCTACATATAAAAAAACAATAAGAATTTTACCGTCATTTTCTTTGATGTAGAGTGTGGGTTCACCATCACACTTGTCAAACCCATTGTCTATAAATTAAGCATCAATCATGTTGTACCATGCTAGTGGTGCTTTCTTCGGCCCATAAAGAGCTCTCTTCAACTTACACACTTTGTGTTCTTGGCCTTCTATTTCATATCTGGGAGGTTGTTCAACATATACCTCCTCTTTCCACACTCCATTCAAGAATTTTTATTTCACATCCATTTGATAAACTTTCCATTTTTTCTATCCTGCTATTGACAACATTGTCCACACTTTCTCCATTCTTGGAACAGGTGCAAAGGTTTCCTCATTGTCTCTTCCTTGTTGCTACTTGTAGCTTTTGACAACAAGTCTTTCTTTGTGCCTTTATATATTACCTTCAATGTTGCTCTTCGCCTTATAGACCCATTTCACTCGAATAAATTCTTTTCCTTTTGGGAGTTTTTCTAACTCCCATGTATCATTCTTTTCTATTGCTCCTATCTCTTCATTCATTGCTTCAATCCATTTTTCTTCTTTTACTGAATCTTCAAAATGGATTGGATCATCAACATGACAAAATAAATCAAATAAAGAATTCAGACTAGGATTATTATTTTCTTCTTCTTGCTCATAAATTTCACTTAAATTTCTGAGATTTGGTCTTCTTGTATTTGTTGAAGATGTGCTTAGAGTTGCACTTGAACTCAAGGGAGTTTCTAATCCCTGTGGTGTTCTTGCAAAAGAAATTCGTTGGTTTTGTATTGTTGTTCTATTGCTTGCTTGTGGTGTGCTCCGTTGAGCTTGTGAAGGTGGAGGAGGAGGCACCATTTTAGAATTATTTTCTTTAATCAATTCCACTTTGTCTTCATGTGAAATAAATGTCTTCACATTCACTGTCTTCTCTAAACTTTCATCCCAAGATTCTTCTTCAATGAACTGAACATCTCTGTTGATTATTACCTTCTTGATTAATGGATTATAGAGCTTGTAAGCCTTGGATTCATCATTATATCAAATAAATATACATTTCGTCCCCTTGTTGTCCAACTTCTTCCTTAAATGATCTGGGGCATTGCATATGCCACATATCCAAACGCTCTCATGTGACTGACAACTTGCTTTGTTCCACTCCATGCTTCTTCTAAAACTCTATTCATAACAACTTTGGTTGGAAATCTATTTAAAATATAAGCTACACAATTGACATATTTTTCCTAATACTCATTTGTCAAATGCTTTGCCTTCAACATACTTCTGACCATGTCCATGATGGTCCTATTCTTTCTTTCCACTACATCATTTTTCTGAGGTTTATACCTTTTGGTAAATTTCTTGTGAATCCCATGCTCCCTGGAATTCTTTGGAGATATATTCTCCACCTCTGTCAGTTCTCAACACTTTTGTGTTGTGTCCACTTTTCTTCACAACAAGAGCTTTGAAGTGGTAGAGCTGTTCAAACATTTCATTTTTCTATTTTAGGAAATAAACCCATGTCTTCCTTTTGTGATCATCTATAAACGGAAAAAAATAATGACTGCTAGCTAACGATGGCGTTTGCATTGGTCTACACAAATCTGAGTGGATAATCTCCAAGGGTGCCTTTTCCCTTATACTCTTTCGTACTGGAAATTATTCTTTGCGTTCTTTTCCCAAGATGAAGCCTACACATCGGTTGTATGGTTTCTCTATGAGTGGTAATCCCTTTAACATCCCTTTTCTATGCAGCAAGTTCAAACCTCCGAAATTGAGATGTCAAAATATCGAATGCCATAACCAATTCTCATCCTTCACTACTTCTTGAAAGACTCCTTGTGTTACAGCTGCTACAACACCTCCTTCCTTCAATTCTGATTTGATCTTAAGAGGGAACACTCTATTTCTTATCATATGCACTTTTCCAATGACCTGTCTACTTGGAGGTATATCCATGACTGTGCACACATAATTTTTAAAAAACACATTGTATCCCTTATTCAAAAGCTATCCAATGCTAACAAGGTTACATTTCAGGCTAGGTACATAATAGAAATCTGGCACAAACTTCTTCTCTCCCTTCTTTGTCAATAATTTTACTCTTCCTTTCCCCATGACAAAGACCTTGCTATCAGTCCCTGTTGTCACTTCAGATTTTACACTTTCATCTAGATTGGAAAACATTGCTATGTTTCCATTCATATGGTTACTACAACCTAAATCTAAGAACCATACATCTTCTTGTATTTCTTGTGCTAACTACAAGTTAATAGCACATATCCTTGGTTCTGATTTTATTTTGTAAAATTTCCACTAGGTTTACTACCCATGTCATTTTTCTTCTTTCTACATTCATTTGCATAATGGCTATACTTTTTACATTAATGACATTGGACTTGATATTTATCATACCTTTGTCCTTGTGCTTGATTTTATGCTTGATTTTGGCTTGAGCCTTGGGCTTGATTCTAATTGATGCCCCTTCCATTTGTGCTTGCAAGGCTGCTTCTTCCACCTTTCTGTGGGCTTCTTCCTCTTCCTTGGTAGTTTGATGTTCCTCGACCTCTACCTTGACCAAAAGACATTTGTGTCTTGAATGCATGCTCTAATGAGGAGTTTTTTTCTCTGTTCATTCTGTGCTCATGAGATATCAATGATGCATGAAGCTCATACACAACTGTGAGAGATCCTTTGTCTCTTCTATGGCCCCTACTATGGCATCAAACCTTGATGGTAGAATTCTTAAGACTTTCTCAACTATTCTCCTTTCTTCAAGTGTATCTCCATGAGACCTGATCTGGGTAACCAAACCAATCACATGTCTTAAGAATGAGTGTATTTTGTCAGACTTTTTCATATAAAGAGGTTCAAAATCTCTTCTCAACATTTCAAATTTTGTTGTCTTCACCTTTGCCATGCCTTGATAGGTTGTCTAGAGGGTATGCCATGCCTCCTTAGAATTTTTTGCTGCTGCAATTCTTGGAAAAATACTCTCATGTATAGCTTGGAAAATATAGAAGAGGGATTTGGAGTCCTTCTTCTTATTCTCTCTCAACAAATCTCTTTATGCTTGTGTCAAAGCATTATATGATGTTGCATCTCTTGGTTCTTGGAAACCATATTCCACCAGCTCCCAAATATCTTGTGAGGAGAACAAGGCCTTCATTGTAGTAGCCCAATAATCATAATTCTTCTCATTGAACTATGGTAGTATGGGATTATTCAAGCTTGTTCCTGCTGCTACGATCCTGACTCTATAAACACAAAATTTCTCACTGCTGTAAAAGCTTTCTTAGTGTTGGAGACTTCTGCTTCTACAAACAATATTACAACTTCTTCAGTAAAGACACGTTCTTTCACTGAGAGCCTAAAGATGATTCGATAGCATGATGGGAATATTCAATACACGGAGGAATGTGTTTCCCTGAAAACAAAGATAATGCACAAATTACAGCAGAAATTAAAAAATTCATAGACATACAGAGAGAAAAAGAACAATAGGAGAAAAATTCTTCTTTTTCATTCAACTCTCTTAAATCATATGATAAATTACATATGTTTTATACATAATGGTCGAATCCTGAACATTCAAAGAAATTCAATACGGGAATTAGACATTCAACAACAAAATCGTCCTCTGCTCTAATCTATTGTTTCTACATGAAACAATGTACAAACGGACATAACAACAGACCTAAAATGTCATTGGTTCCTCTTGCAAAAACACATCGCATCTAGTGCTTCCATCGCAAATCGCTCATCGTAGACCACAACTTCTAACATATGCGCGATATGGGAAAACCTTAAGACTTGCGATATGTGATGTGATGTATCAAATCGCATTGCATCCAAAACATAATAAGCTACGAGTGCTTATTCATTAACCCTTTAGATTTGCAATGTGCACTTTCTACTACCCTCCTAAGCTTGACAAATGCCCCTCTTGCGATCGCATCGCAAATAACACAAAATAACTTGTTGGAACTTGGACGGTAAGTTATAAAATTTGCAAAGTGCATACTCCGGGCAGCGGAAAGGGTTAAAAATAAAACTTGCAAAGTGCGGGAAGCTTAAAAAGTAAGTGGGAATCTTGCAAAGTGTGGTGAGGTTTGTGGGTCCCACCAATATCCCATCGACATAATTTTAACTTCGGTGAAATGTTAAGAGTTGCAGCTTAGAATTTGTGGGCTACGACCTGTGGAGAGATAAAAAAAAGTGAGTGTGAAGTGAAAAAAGGTAAGGAAGAAAATGAAATACGATGATTTGCAGCGGTTTAGAATGCGGTGAGGATATCTGGTGGGTCCCACCGATATTTCATTGGTGGAGAAATAAATTATGGTGGAAGGCTTAAGGGTTAAAAAAAAAATTGTAGGTGCGAAGTTCTGGGCAATGGTAACTAAATGCATGAAGTTATAAATAAACGCAGTCAGGGCTCAAATACTCTGTTTTTTTTTTTGCGTGGATTTCATGAAAATGTGTTCAGGCCTAAAGCCTATTTCTTGTCCTTCCCTGCACATAAATTAAATGAAGTTGTGGGCTGCTACCATTTTTTATTCATGGTGGTGGTTGGGAGTAATTCCAACAATTATTTGTAGACCATTACTTAACTATGGTGCAACAAACATCTTCGTACAAGTTTACTAAATTTATTTTGTATAGAAGTGGTGAGGTAGAGGAGCTTGATGTTGATGTGCTTTAAATTTCTCACATTCAAGTGACCAAATTCAAAGAAAAAGAGACAAACATACCATCCAAATGAATAATCAATCATTTTATGTCATTACCATGTCACATTGAGTTGATATTTCTTCAAAAGGAATGAGTTCGAAACTCAAATTTCTCCTAGAAAAATAACGAAAGTGGTGCCTCATTTTGAAATGCTCAAATATGACCAAAATGGTTGAGCATGTATTGGTGTAAGAGGGTGGAATTTGAAGTGTTTATTGTGAGTTAAATTATACAACTAAAAAAACTCTTTGTTGATGTCATTTTATATCTTTGAGGGTGGATTTTTACTTGCACTTATTAGTTGACGTTGAAAGAAAAAATGGTCTCAATTAATGAGTTATTATAGTTTCTAAATACTTTAATAAACTCCATTTTTTATGATACAATTTAAATTTCCAAAGATACTCTCATAGATATTGAAACCTCTCTTCAAGATTGATCTTTTGCATCTTGAATCTTAGCTACAGTTAAAGGATTTACATCCAAAAATACATCCTTACGAACACGTTTTTATTCAGAAAATCCCTTATTTGACTTTGAAACATAATCCTATAAACAACCAAAAAGTAATCAAGCCAGTAAAATTGAGGTTGTCTCAGATCAAGTGCCCATTTCAAAAGCAGATTTGAATACAGGTGGGGAAATTAATCCTACACTCCCCAAGTAAATCATCAGACCTTGGGAAGGCCTTACCAACAACAGAAACATTACTGGTCTTGGATATGAAAAGGATTTTTTATTTCATATTCCATATTACTCAAATCCCATCGAGGTTTAGAGTGTCAGATTCCTTCATGACATTTCTCCTTAAATTGTTCCATATGCTATGCCTCTTTCATAGCAGTCATGACATATTGTTGAATTCGAACATTGTGACCGAGTTGAGCATAATAAAGATCACGGTTTTGATCTTCATCCATGTAATAATTTTCATAAAGCCACTCATTATTCACATAGATTCTTTAGAAAAAAGGATCCTGTAAGAATAAAGATTCATCTTAGATGGATCGCTTCTTGGAAATGGGCATCAATAGCCAAGAATATGTTCCAGTCATATGCCACAAACTCTTCTAGAATATTAAAATACCTTGCAGTTGATTTTTTTCCATCTTCTCACAGTGTATTTGAGAGGGGGAAAACTGTTGGTCATCTACAAGCTTCAAAGCCACAATAAACGAGCTTGACCCATAGCCTTCCATTCTAGATTCAGGATTGTAGCGAGCAACAGAGGTGCAAATTATCCTAGTTTTCGTTGGTGGTCACCCTTAAACCATATACGCTGGGTTGAGACCTCCCTTTTCAAGTTAACCTTCTCCCTCTTCAAAGAATTGGGGACACTTCCTCTAGCTAAATACTTCAACTTCTTGCTAGTTTTGGAAGAGTTCTAGGATTGCATTAAGAATTCTAGAGATGGTGACCATCCTTAAACAACCACAGGTTGAGACCTGCCTTTAGAGGTTGGGGTTCTCCCTTTTTATGCAGGTTGTAGACCTCAATTCCTCCAGGTTGAAGGTCTTCCTCTTCAAAGCACTAGGGTCACTTCCTTTAATAGAATACTTCATCGTCTTGCCATATTAGGAAGAGTTCTGATAGCTACACTAAGCATTCCAGTGTTGTTGGTCATCCTTAACCACCTCCTTATGCCGAAATTTTAGGGAGCACATTCAACCTAGTGATGCCATGCATATTTTGCACATTTTTTATTACATCTCTCTTCTTGGACTCATAAATAAACCTTTGGATCAAAGGGGGTAATGTTGGACACTTAATCCTCTAAGGGTTGGTGTGGAAGTTGAATAGTCTTAGGGAGTCTAAGAGAGCTTCGAATATGGAATCCAACGATCACTATAATGTATTATAAATATGTATATCATGTGAATAATAAGTGTATTCAATTCATATCCTTTATATCTTCTTGTCTTCTCCATTTGTGTCTAACAAGTACCTTAGTACCTATTACAATGCAACCTCAAGGAACTTTTGTGATAACAAATATTTGTCCCTTTTTGGACACTCCTCACATAATTATTGGCTTTCTACCCTGCTTTCCCATTCCTTATCCCAAGTAATGTTTCCCCATTCATATTTTTTCATCCACTAAAGTAAAGTGGGGGTGTATGTAAAAAGTTTTGGGGTGTTTGGGAAAATCAAGAGCTGCTTCACCTCCTATTCCCATTCCCCTTTGGTTTTGATAATTTCCATTATAGGGGCATCCACTAGTGGAAGTATTTCCATATTTTACACTTGATAGCGTAAGTGGGTGGCAAGTGATGGAAAGGGTGGGTGGAGAGTTGGTGGGAACGTGGTGAAGAAAATTTGGTTGAGTTTTCTTCGGATTTGAATTCATGAATTTCATCTTATAGATTTGTGTGATTTAGTTCTTTGAATTTGTTACCCTAAATTTCATACCCTTTCTTTTTCACTAGAGGGGGAACCATCAACGAATGTGGCTTCTTTGTTCAGTGAAGAGGGATCTTTGGAGCCCAATCCATTACCTTCAAGTAGATTTTTTAGCTACATTTTTTTCGATTATCACGCTTCCATCATTTTGGCTCCTTCAATTAATCTCCTTCTTCAATATTCTTTATGAATTTTTCCAATTTTAAACACAATCAAGAAAATTTCCATATTCATGGTATATAATACACTTGAAGGGAAGTTTTTCATAGCCCACCTTTTTTTTAATGATACCAGTTTTCCAACTAGATATTGATCATTGTCAACAAGCCTTTGCTGAGATCTACTTAAATTCATATTTTGCAACAAGATTACATTCCTTCTCATGATTCAACTTGAACAATATTTACCTAGAGGTTTACTAATATTCCTAAATTTATCTTCATTATTACAATGGAGGGGAAAGAAAGGAAACTTCACCCAAACTATAATTTTTAAGGGAAAATCATTTTCTGGATTAAAATTCAGGTTCCATTGATATAAATAAAGCCCCTCGGAACCCATGAAAAATCCCCACTGCAAAAGATAAGTTCTCATTTCGTTTTTCTCTTAAACAAAAAGGTAAAAAGAAAAATAACCCAAATGAGACTAAGAGTTTCCTCTCAATATTAAGTTTCCAATTTTCGTCCACCCATAGGTTTAGTGAAGTAATTAATGGCCATGTGCCCCAAAATTATCGTGTGAGACATTGCTAAGCAAGTGGGAGATCCAACACAAAAAATTGATTAACAAGGATTCTGTTGATTAACAAGGATTTTGATGTTGGGTACATCATCTATTTTTTTACAAATCACATTGGCTTAGATCATTGAAATATTGGCCCCACCGAAACCAATGCATGGAATGAAGCACTATTAGCAGATGGTAGTGGGGTTGAAGGGATAGGGCCCTTAGATCTCAAAGCTATTAGATGGTGTGTACATGCCCAGGTTTTAAGTGAATAGATTCAAAACTACATTATTTCTCTCTACTTATCTCAAGAAAAATATATTCTTATCCAAAACCTAAAAACTGAAAAAACCGACATAACAAAACCAATTAATTTTTTACTATACAATTCACATGATGAAGTCATGAACAATTAATTTTCCAACTAATATTACTTAAAAATTATTTCTTACAATTATTGTTTCATTAAGATAATTACTCCATTACAAAAAAAACAATATTTGTAACACACTCCATTACTAACCAACAATGTTTGTAACACACTTACGCAATAAGATTTTGAGGATATAACTAAGTGCCATCAAAATCACTAAAAAGATTAAACATTCACTAACTCAAATTTCAAACCTTCATAATCTTACAAAATAAAAAATTTAAAATACAATAGTTATACTATATTACTTGTGAACAAAAACACATTAATAATACTTCTATTTACATTAACATATACTAAAAAATAAAATACTTCATTTTCAAATTGTTAATATAAAGCATGTTTTTTAAATTAAAATAAAAAAATTACAAATTAATTGGAATTTATGCTCTGTATTATAGTAAAGTTTTTTAAATATACACATAAATACTAACAATACAACTAATTTTGTATTTATTCTATATCATTAAATAGAAAATATATGTTATAATAAAATTTAAACTAAATATTATCCACAAGGATGCAGCTTGTTCGTGACTGAGTGTTATGTAAGACACTCATTTGTAAAAGTCACGGAGTCAAATCCCGTAGGAAACCCGTGTGGCAAAAAATTGCTTATAGTTTTCATTAAAAACAGGGCAATGTGATTCTGAGTGAGACCTATGATTGTTTGGTTAAACTAAATATAATCAATGTAAAATAATATACCTATAAAATTCAGTTTTCAAATAGCTTATTGCATAAATATTATATTTTATTAAATTTTAATTTTATATTATTTATAATAAAAGCAGACCTTTTCATTAATAATAATTTTAAGATAAAATTTATTAACATTAACCACTAATAAAAAAAAATATAAATGTTAAAAGTGAAATGTAAAAACCGTGTGCAAAGCTTTGAAAACATTTATTATTAAAAAAATACAAATGTAAAACTACCAAAATATCCACCTCCCTACTAATCCTATATTATTATATATATTCGCAGGCAAGAACCCTATCCTTGACATCCCACATTTATTAAACTATTAAAATATTCTTGAAAGAGAGGAAGATTCGATAAAATCCTTGGAATGTTTCGAACTCCAACCTCCGCAATGGAGATTGCTCTGGTCAGTAACATTTCCAGAATGTTCTAAGAATTTTAACTTTGACCATATAACCTCTTCGGTCGATTATAATTTTTATTTATATATATAGATAATTTTATTAAAAAATAATTTAATTTATTTTCAAAATATTTAATTTTAATTTATTTTAGAAAAATATAATGTATTTTCAAGTTAAAAGATAATGTGATTTACATTACACCCAGGCAGACTACATCATTTTTATTAAATTAATATAAACTTTAATATTAATTTTAATACAGTTACCATCTCTATTTTAAAAAAGTTTATTTCATTTCCTTAATGGGCAGGGAGATTGTGTTATTTTTAACTTCTTTTTGTGAAATTTGGATATTTAATTTATTGAAAAATCAAACTTAACTAAGTTATATTTAATTTTAAAAATTATTAAATTTTTTTAGTTATAGTCATATGAGAAATTTGTTGAAGTATTCTAACCTACCAGTGTGGTTCAGGATTAGCCATATTGATGGGTCCTAAACTATCGACAAAATTTAGTATCATATGATTATAACCAAAAAAAATCTTAAATCACATAAAGCAGAATTGACATAAATATTGTTAAAACGATTTTAAAGAAATAATGATAAATATATTAACCTTATCCAAAAACAGCACTGCACCAATAACAACTATCTCAATGAATTGTATCCTTCAAATTAACAATGTTAATGAATAGTATCATCGACGAACCTTGCATATTAAATTATGTCTACATATCCATACCAATCAATACAAAAGAAAACCATTTGGTATCAGCATATAAAGGAACTGGTATCGCTTAAATTCAACATTTACAGATCGACATATCGTTAACTCAGAGTGGACTGCAATATGAGAGTCCAAGAGACTATGACTGAACATTATGTGATTGTTTACAAATGCTTGCCAATTAATCCAAAGAATATTAGTCAAACTTTAGAGCAGTATGTAAACCATCCTGTCTCGACGCCCTTAGCAAGAACAACCTGTGGAAAAACGGTGATGTTATCTCGGGTGGTGGGGACCAAGGATGCATATTGCAAGAGTGGACACAGGGAACATCAGTTTGTGCAACGAGGTGAGAGCATGGTGAATGTATGTATCTGGTATTGGGTGGTTCTGTTGTATGGATTACGTAGGTTAATGTAGCACAGGGTTGCCTTGGGGGATGAAGCTACACGGTCCGAGTGGGATGTCCTCTACTGTATTTCTCTTTTTCTCTGAAATAGTTTTTATATAGAGGCTGCTTGGGGGTGAAGGTATTTATCTATTTTATGTATTCTGTGTCCACGAGTTATGCGGAGGGAGTAGAGATTTGTATGACTATTATAGTTGCTTATAGTGCTTTTATCTTATTATCAGACATATATTCCGGGTATAAGGCTGATGTTAAATCATGAAGGTAGCGGTATATACCAAATCTCTTTTTCTCAGGAATTTTCATTCGATTCAGACTCACGGGCACCTATATGGAATAACAAATGGTATGGACTATGGTGAAAATGGATAGATTCCTTCATCATATCTCGGCCTTGTAAATTTTTTTGAGTACGTATGTGTTTGAGGTGGTGGACATGCTCGGGCTGTATGTGTTGTTGTTGTTGTTGCCATGTATAATTTTATGGGAGACCATTGAACTGGTTTTTCCGGTGATCTCCATTCCTGGTAATTTACGATGACTCTATTGCCGGAAAATTTGAAAGGCTATTCATTAAACTGGTGCATTCTAAAGGATTAGGTGGGATCTGACAAGGGGCTGACGAATTTTATCTTATAGAGGAGTTTTTCTCGGTGGGATTCATTTTTTAAGGCTAGGGATTACAAAGGTGGTGGCAGCTATTTATGGTCTTTCTGATGTACCTATGTTACGACTAAAATGAATATGTTTTAAAACTACATGGATCCTACGTAGGTATGGGGTGTATATCATTAATGAGCTTTCCTTGCAGCTGATAATGGGTACGATACTCAAGGATCTGAGGGTTTATGACAGTATATGTGGGAACTGACTAGGTACTGTCGCATTCACTTCTCGAGGAATTTTCTTTCTTGGTTACCTTCTTTAGGGGGCCTTGGTTTATAAAGGTGGCGGTAGCTATTTTCTGAAGGCATATGTGCAAGCTGATAAGTTTCTATCGTATATTGACTTCTCAAGGTTTCTCTTCTCTGGGTTTCCTTCTTTAGGGGCTTGGTTTACAAGGTGGCGGCAACTATTTATGGATGATCTACTGTACTGGATTATGACAATTATGTTCTCATTTTAATATGGCTCGTTATCTGATGGAGTTTGTTGAAAGCTAGATGGGCACTAGGCTCTATTCTTTGGATCAAATATTTTTATTATATTTTCATATTCTACATTTCTGCTGACATTTTACGACGGCATCCTTCATTATTGACAATGAAGATATTGTTTCGTCGGTGGGAAGATGGGATGCACACCTTACTGACATCATATCTCGTGGATCTAGGTATAAACATGGAGGTTTTGAATGTAGGTTTATCTTTAGATACTTCGACACACGAGGCTTTCATTGCGGCTGTCATTGCTACATAACAGAGGCACACAAGAGATTCGGGGGTGGATGCGCTGATAATCAAACAGGCTCTTTCGTCCCTACCTAAGGGAGATGTGAATGCGCATGGTTGGATCAAAGGAAAATACCATAAGAAAAACAACTATGGTTGGGGCATAATGAAATAGAATTGCTACAAGCACAATATGGAGATTGGGGAAATCAACTTGGACTATGAGGACCCATGTGGCAGGGTGGTGAGCCTGCAGAAGCGAGTATTAATCAGAAGGTGGATGTTTTCGGATGGAAGTGAAGTAGATATGGGGAGTTGGGTAAAACAATGTTGGCATTCCATCATTGGTTATTCTCAAAAAGTCGGCAAGCTCTTGAACGAGTGGTTCAGTATCCATTTTATGGATGAAAAGGATATATACAAGATTATTCACAGAACTTGGGTTAGGGGTTGTAGCTTCATGCAGCTGGTTCCCTGGTATTTAGGCTTTAACCCGGTCATGGAAGCCCCATGTAGTTGGGTGGTGTGGGTCAAATTGCCTAGGCTTCCACTTGAGTTTTGGACCCTGAAGGCTCTTAGAGCGATTGGGAATTCCATTGGCTGCACAAAATATATAGATCCCAGTATTGTTGGCGCCAACGATAAAATAATAGCTTGGCTTTTGGTTGAGGTGAATTTTGTTGGCGGTTTACCTGGGGACGTAGATTTGATATAGCGGCAACGTCAACATCGCAAAAGAATCGATTTCTGGGGAATTCCTTTTAGGTGTCTCATATGTCAAAAGACCGGTCACCTTCGGGAGAACTGTCCATTACGTCTTCGATGTGGTCATGCAGGGATATTTGGAACGGATAGGAGGCGACAGAATCATGCTGCTATTGGCACTTCGGGTGGTCTCTTATTAGGTAACTCAAGCCCCTTATCTTCTGATGATGATGCATATGTATCTACTTATGGGCATAGTGATAGGACTGCTCATAATAATGATGGGGCGAATCGGGATATATATATTTCGGGACCTAGTCTATTTGAGCATAGAGGGGTGGATGCTGAGATTAATACCAATTATTCTAATATTTTTCTAGACCCTTTCTCTGTTGTCGGGAATGAAAAGGTTGTCTCTCTTGTACCCACACCTGATGTCGATCGCCCATTATTTCAGTCCACAAAATTTTCAATTGGGGAACCTTCTTATGTAGAGGAGGCAAAGAATCCTGATTTGTCTTACGTGCCTCCAACTATGCTGACTTCTCCTCATGAAATAGTGGTCCTTTCCGATTCCCCTAGGAACTCGGTGGGGAGTGATATTGATACAATCTTGGGTAACCCAAACGTTGATTTGGCCGCTCCTAAATGTTTTTGATAAACCCCCTGTTTCCACTGATGTTAGTATATCCCCCACTTCCGCCACCAATATCACAGTTAGAAAGAAGTCTAAAGCAGGGTCAAGACATTTCAGGGGTAGGTTGAGGTCCATATCTCTGTCTTCCGACAATCATGAGAACCTCATTGATATTCCTGCTGTTGCAGTGGATGATATGAGGGGTGATCTACGGGTGTTTAGAGCAATCAACCCCAAGGATGTGCCACTATGATCCAAATACTATCTATGAACATACGGGGGATGGGTGTTGCCTCCAAACTCCATTGCCTTAGGCATCTTTTTGCTTCTGAGGACCCTATCATTATCTTGTGTCAAGAAGCTTTATGTCGCAGGGAAAAAGCTATAAAAGCTTTTTTAAGTATTCGATCGGGATGGTGTGCCTTCGCAGTTGATGCTACAAGACATTCAGGTGGTATGATTGCATTCTGGAATCCATACAAGGCTAATATCAGGGCCCGTATTTTTTTTGGTGGGATGTTATTATCTAGTTATATTCGGGGTATTGAGGGTATATTCAACATTATCAATATTTATGCACCTTATCAAAATAGAATTACTTTCTGGAGCCATCTACAGAATTCAGGGATTCTTTCTATGCAGAATTTGATTATTATGGGAGATTTTAATTCCACATTGCAGGCTAATGAAACTTGGGGTGCTACGGCGAGATGTGATCCTCTTTCGAATTTCATGAATGATATTTTTATCTCACATCACATAATTGACATCCGACCGAACCCTTTCATTCCTACCTGGACTAATAAAAGAGCAGGAGCTCTTTTTATAGGCAAAAGACTGGATAGGGCCATGGTAAAAGACAACTTGATTAACATATTGGGACTCCCTAGATCGACGGTTCTGGTATCAGATATCTCACATCATATGTCGATCCTATTATCGTGGAAATTGGGTAATCGGTCCAAATGGATGCCCTATAAGTTTAATCGGGCATGGTTGGATGATAAGGATTACGTTGAACTCATAAAGGAATCTTAGCATGATAATGCTGAACTAGGTGAATTATCGGGTTGGGATCGCTTTCGTCATAAGCTGTAAAAGATGAAGAGGGTTTCCAAAGAGTGGGAGATTAAAAATAAACAGGCCCTCAAGGCTGAGCTCCGGTACATATCGGACAAGATCAAGGAAATATACACAGAATTCACATATAAAGACCTAGATTAGAAGACACATGATATGTTGAAGAACTTGGGAATATGAAAAGGGAGATTCTTAAAATTGAAGAGATTACCTGGAAGCTTAAAAGTAGAATTACATGGTTGAATGAAGGGGACCTAAATACCAAATTCTTTCACAAATGTGCAAATGATAGGACAAACAGGAATGCCATTTGGCGTATTAAAAGATCATATGGAAGTTATTTTTTACTACTCCAGAGATCCAGAAGGAGGCCCTCCTACATTTCTTGTCCTTCTATCAAGCAGATCATAGTATAGATGAAAATTTCCAGAAATGGATACTAGATCATATTAGCAAAAATTTTGATGAGGAGGCTATTAATACTTTAAATGAACAAATTTCAGTGGGGGAAGTGGAGGAGGTTCTTAAATATTTCTCCCATGATAAATTCTCGGGTCCAGACGGATGGCCATCGAAATTTTTTCTATTCTTTTTTGATATTATGGGTGCTAAGATTACGGAGATGGTGGAGCTGATCAGAATAAATGGACATATGCCATCAAACTTAAAATCCACTTTTATAGCACTGATACCGAAAACTGCTGATCCATCTTCTTTTGGGGAGTTCTGACCGATTGCACTCTACTATCTGATTTACAAGATTTCCTCCAAGCTCATTGCCAATCGATTAAAATGGACTCTATCAAACCACATATCTATGGAACAATATGGTTTTCTCAAGGGACGTTGTATTCACGATGCCATTGCAATAGACCAGGAGGTATTACATACTATGCACTCAGACAAAAGGGAGGCTATGGTTATGAAAATTGATTTATATAAGGCATATGACACTATGGACTGGTCATATGTATGCCTCGTCTTGCTTAAGATTGGTCTGCCTCTAAGGATCATTCGGTGGATTATGTCGTGTATTACTACTGTGAGATATGCGGTGATTGTCTTAATTTTCATCGTCTACTAGGACAGGTTTTCACTTACCCAAACATGGCTATCGATAATATTAACAATCTCATAGCTCATTTTTCTGGGGATCATGATTCAGTCACCACCTATGCAAAATCGGTGTATTATGTCGTCCCAAATCACAAGATGGATGGGGTATTCTGAATACGAAGGTTTTTAATAAGGAACTGTCGGTAAAGTTATTTTGGCGGGCTATTAAAGGCACTGGTATTTGGAACGACATCATCACATGCAAATATCTTGAAGGTGATACCCTTCACCAATTACTCTGTCATGAGTTATCTTTCCCTAGGGCTATCTCCACTATATGGTGGAGTTTCAAAAAGGTGTCGGGGCATGTTGTAGACCGCCTGACTTGGTTGTTTCGAGATGGATGCCACATTCCACTAGGCATCACAAAAATTCTTGGTATTCCAATGCAGTCTACACCATCACCCCATCTTCTCCATCATCTCGCTCATAGGGGTACCTTTTTTTTTATCACAAACTATACATTACTGGTCCTTTCATGTCCATGTTTTCAAAAGAACAGAAAAAATGGGCCTTGAAAATGATGATGCAATGGATTGGAATTACTTTTATGATATTTTAAGGGCGGCTAGTAGTTTCCATACTCAGGGGGGTGACCAAGTTATATGGGACTGTCCTACAATTGGGAATTCGGTTATTGTCAAGGATATATATCGCCGCATTAACATTACCTTATACATCGGCCAACTCTCCAACAATTTTCTTCTTTCTCGTGCAGAAGATCTCACTAAAATCGTAGACCGTTTGGATGGTCGGGGCCGGAGGGGTAAAATTATTATCAGATGGCCTTATCGAAGGGGGACTATTGGCCCAGCAGTGCTATATGTTGTGTAAAGAAGGAATCTATCAAACATATTTTCTTCTAGGGCTCTGTTGTTGCTCATCTGTGGAAGTTGATCAGCCGTTATATATTGGATCCTTTATGGATTCCGAAGGACTTTATTACCACTACTATGAAATAGGACAAAATAGATTGTAAGTTCAGATCTCTTCCATTTTTCTTCATATGGGAGATCTGGCTGGTTCGGAATAGGCTTATATTTGAAAATAAACCTTTTCAATTTCCTTTCATATATGCTGCCATTATGAGATGGATTGATGAGCGGATTCTGAATGAAGTTGTGCTGATAGATGGCTCCCATCGTTTCCGGCCTCATGAGATCTCCATTCCTGCTATATTTTTTGATGGGGCCTGCTATGAGGGTTTCACTGGTTTTGGTGCCTGGATTAAATTGTCTCAACGAGAAATGATCCATATATATTGGAACGGTGGCCCTGGCGCCAACAACAAAGCGAAACTTATGGCATTATGGGGTGACCTCCTTGTTGCCATTAATTTAAATATGAAGGATGTGTGTATCTATGGAGACTTCAAACTGGTTGTTGATTCCATTGTTGGTCACCACAATATGATAAATCAAGGTTTACAGGGATGGCTTAAGAGGACGCAAATGTTATGGCAGAGATTGAACCGGCCGCCAATATTTCATATATATATAGAGAAAACAACATGAGGGCTGACGGTTTATCAAAACGTGGTATCAATGCTAACTTTGGGGTTTTGCAGGTAACTTACCCTAGGGATGGAAATCAAATCTGGAATAGCTCTATTCCGCTTCCATAGCTAACTAATCTATCCTACATCAGAGACTGTTCACTTATCATTTCATGCCATGCTTTTTATTTCATATGCAAGCGGTCTTCTTATTATTTCAGATATATACTTTCCTATACATCTTCTCAAGCGAGCCTGTTTAGTTTTTTCATCTACAACAACTGCACTAGACTTATCTTATACAAATGAAGCATGGGCACACGATTTCCATTTCAAATATCGGTCATTCTCTACAAGCAAGCCTGTCTATTTTTATGTTATAAGGTTTCCATCCTCAGGCGAGCCTGATATCATTTTACTTTTGTTTTCAATATGATATATCCTATATGTTGATTTTCTGTTCAAGTATTGGTATCAATGGAATTCGTGGAGCCCTCTTGCACATATGATATACAAGTAATATTTTATATAATGATGTAGGAGGGGAGGAATATGACAAATATAGGTATCTGATATTTTGTTAAGAGTGGTATAATGCCCTCCAGTGATTTATGATTCTGCCATTTAAGGGCATTTTTCTTTCTTAGAAGAGGGATCTTAGCATGCTGTGGCAATGATGATCAATTTAATGTAATGTTTTGTTATATCTACTATCATATATATATATAATATACAGTGTTTTTTTCTTTCTGAAAAAAAGCAAGAACAACCTCTAGTACATGCGTCTTCTTTGCACGCATGCTAACACTATGTATTGAATATGGACTTGTAAAATATAATGGGCGTGCAATATATCAAATATAAAGGCATAGAGTTGAAGCCAACGTAAAAAATTTCTTCAGAAGTACTACGAGCGGCTGTCTTAGAACCTGTCCGAAACCATTGGCAGAATAGCTTTTACATCTGCAAAAAAATAAAACGAAAATGCCTATGGAAATGAAACTCAGATTTGAACATAAGTTTAAATTGAATTTCTGGAGAATTAATAAATTTGAAACCGATTATCTTTGAAATATGGAGGGAATATATATGGCATACCAAAAAATAGTGAGCTCCATGCTGCAGACCTTTCGATGTGAATCCCCATTCATTCACTAGCACCGACTCGCCAGAGGAATGGAACAAAAAGACATTATCCCCGAAGAAAGCCCTGGAGTTTATTGGCCCCATCGGGACTTGAATTGGGTTGTCATTGATGAATACAGTTATTAATGGGTTGGCATTAATGATTGACTCCTGCACTCCCCCTGCTCATGCAAACCAAGATTAATGTTAGACATGGCTAAGAGAACTATATATACATGACACGTTAGGATTAGCGAATATTCATATCGTTAAACTCGAACTAATACATGATGATAACATTAATGTCGCTGTAGTATCGAAAAATACATGCCCGCATTTGATATTCCTTTGTCCCCTCGCTGCTCCCCGTGTTGAAATATTAAAGTCATCTACGTGCTTTGAGAGATGGAAGAAACAAAGTACAGAGGCATCAGCTGGAGAGATTGAGTGCACAGCACCATGTTAAAAAAGAATGGGAAAATCGTAAGGAAGAATTTAATTGTTTATGGTCACAGCCGAGTTTGCAGAGGAGAAGTTAATGTTAGAATGGGCATAGACGTTTTTGCACAAGGATGAAGACTTTCGTGGTTCCAAACACGGAAGAATAGTTTTACGGAGAAAACAGTCATTTTGGGCTTTTAAGCCCTCAACAACCAAATTGATGAAAATATACTTAAACGGCGAAGTTTCTTTTTCTTTTTCTTTAAGTTGTGAAAAAGGCACGTGATGGTGGTCCCCACCATCGACGCTTGATCACAATCGCAAGTTCTACTTGCAGTGTCTTGTTGATATGGATTGTTCCAATGCGATGCAATCAGCACAATCGCAAAGGAACGGAGTACCACAATGTTCCGCAGTTAAAAGAGTATCGCGATGCGATGCGATGTGGTCCCACCACAATCGCAATTGCAATCGCATGTCACATATATTATCTGCGGATTGAAAAGTTGCGATGTGATCGCAATCGCAATATCGCATATGTGTTTCTCCGCCATATGATATATTTCGTCGGATGTTTACGATGCGATCGCAATCGCGCAATCGCAATCGCAATCGCAACATCGCACTTGCTTTTTAAACCATTCCGCCAAGTTTCTTTTGTTCCGCCGATTTACGATCGCGATTGTCTTGCCAATCGCAACGTTGCCAATTGCAAATCACAATTGTCACATTACATGTTTTTTGTTTATGAAGCCGATCCGCCAATCGCCGATTGCTGACTGTGAAGTGGTCCCCACTCGTACGTCGCACTTATGTTAAGTTTTTTATGTTCGGCAATGTATTCCCTTGTAATTTGTTTTATGTTTTATTTTTCCGCCGCGTCATATATAAAGTAAAAAAGCCCGTAACAAAAATGAAAAAGAATGATTGTAGAGTTGTATCGCTGTGTGAGCCCGTAGGCAGAAAAAACACAGTAAGACCAACAAAGCATTTTTTTTGTGAATTTTTTGTTTTTGAGAGACAGAGAGAAGTTTTTGAGAGCACTGCGTCTGTAGCAGTCTTGATCATATTTTTGTGAATCCCTCCATCGAGGAAGACATTTTGTAATATTTTTTAGTTCTGTTAATGAAATAGAAAGAAAAGTTTTATTCTGCAAATCTCTATCATTTATTCTTTGTGTTAGAAGGGGAGTATTATTCTCTCCATATTGTTCTAGAATTATCAGAAATTCCAACATGGTATCAGAGCAAGTGCAGGCTCTTTGAAGGTCAAAGAAGCTGAAAGAAGAAGAAGAATTGTTTTATCTTTTCTCCAGTAGCGTGAAAGCTCAGCAGAAGATAAAGTTCAGGTATTTCTCAAAGAAAACAGAGTTGTTGTTTTTTTTTGTTTAAAAGAGTTTGTTCTTTCAGAAAAGGAAAGACAGTTTGTCTATGTTCAGTTTAAAAGTAATGGCTAGAGCAAGCACTGGTATGAGTATTGGAAATGCTCAGCTTCCACAATTTAATGGAAAAAACTATGATTATTGGGCCATTACCATGAGAGCCCTGTTTGTCTCACAAGAATTATGGGAATTTGTAGAAGGTGGTTTTGATGAACCAGCTGTTGAGCAGGGTTTTAATGCCTTAACTCAAGCAGAGAAGGACATATTGAAGAGAAATAGAAAGAAGGACTCTAAAGCCCTCTACTATTTGTATCAAGCAGTAAATGAGAGTGTGTTTCCAAGGATAGCAGCAGCTAAGAGATCCAAGGATGCATGGGATACTCTCAAAATAGCATACCAAGGTATGGAGAAAGTGAAGACAGCAAAACTAAAGTTTCTGAGGAGAGATTTTGAAACTCTTTGCATGAAAGAGTCAGATAGTATAGACTCATTTTTTACACATGTGATTGGGATTGTAAATCAGATAAGGTCCCATGGAGAAACTCTTGAAGAAAGAAGGATTGTGGAGAAACTTTTGAGGAGCTTACCCTCAAGGTTTGATGTTATAGTTACCACCATAGAAGAGACCAAGGATCTCTCAAAGTTCATAGTGGATGAACTTCATGCTTCATTGATGACCCATGAACAGAGATTGGAAAGAACAGTGAATCCATCTCTAGAGCACGCCTTCAAGACCCATATGCCTTTAGGAAGAGGAAAAGGTCAAGGCAGCGGAATAGGAAGAGGCAGAAGCCGAAACAGAAGTGGAAGGGATAGCCCTTCACATTCACATGGAAGGAGCAATAGTCAAAATCAGAGCCATGGTCATTGCAACAACCAGCAAGGTGGACACCAACATGCGCATGGACAAAGGTATGACAAATCCAATTTCCAATGTCATTATTGCAAGAAATATGGGCACTATGCCAATGAATGTAGAAAGAAGCAAAATGACATGAAAAATGGGCAAAATGCTAATGTAGAAAAATAAGAAAAGAACCCAAGTAATGTGTTGTTAACATGTAATGTAGCACAAGATAGAGAAGATGATGTTTGGTTCTTAGATTCAAGATGTAGTAATCACATGAATGGAAACAGAGCAATGTTTGCCAATCTAGATGAAGAGGTTAAATCAAAAGTAACCACAGGGACTGATACTAAAATCCATGTGAAAGGAAAATGCAGAGTTAGTATTCGAGCAAGAAATGGTGAGAAAATTTTTTTTCCAGATGTGTATTATGTTCCTGGTTTGAAGTGTAATATTTTAACCATTGGGTAGCTCATAAACAAAGGTTGCAATGTAATTTTCAAGGATGATGTGTGCACCATAAAGGATATACCTCCAAGCAAGAAAATCATTGCTGAAATACACATGACCAGCAATAGAATGTTTCCGCTCAAGCTCAACACTGACTTGAAAGGAAAAGGGAAGAGTGTAGCAATTGTAACTCAAGAAGTCTTTCAGAAGGAAGAGAAAGATGAAAACTAGTTATGGCACCTGAGATTTGGACATCTCAATTTCAGAGGATTAAATTTGTTGCAGAGAAAAGGAATGGTAAGAGGTTTACCATTGATTGAGAAGCCTGACAGCCTATGCGAAGGTTGCATCTTGGGAAAGCAACACAGAGAAAATTTTCCATCAGGGAAAAGCATAAGGGCGAAAGCACCCTTAGAGATCATTCACTCAGATTTATGTGGGCCGATGCAAACAACATCAGTTTCAGGCAGCAATTACATGCTGACCTTCATAGATGATTTCACAAGAAAAGTGTGGGTTTATTTTCTGAAATATAAGAGTGAAGTCTTTCAGAAAATTTTCCACTTTAAAGCTCTTGTAGAGAAACAGAGTGGGAAGTATATTAAAGTTCGCAAAACTGATAGAGGAGGATAATATATATCAAAGGAATTTCTGATTTTTTGCAGAGAGAACGACATACACAAGAAATTTACCACAAGGTACACATCACAACAGAATCGAGTTGCTGAACAGAAGAATCGAACCATAATGGAAATGGTGAGAAGCATGCTAAAGGCCAAACACTTGCCGAATGAGTACTGCGTGGTTATAAAACCTACGGGTATATTTTTAAATAAATGCCCCACAAAAAGCTATGATGAAATTTTTTGGATGTGTGGCTTATGTACATTCCGTATAAGTCGAAAGAAGCTGATAGTAAGATCAACTATGTGTACTTCCGGATATTGTGAAGATCTCAAAGGATAAGGTATTTGTATAACTGTTAGACTCCTATACCAATAGGTGTCATATATCATGATTGACTTGATAAGCTATGTAATATGTTCATACCTTTTCTTGTTGCAAAGGTTTTCCATATTGTCAAAAAATCAAAAAAATTTAAAAATGTAAAGAGGGTATACCCTAAAAGAAAAATCAAAGGGTGAAAAGAATAAAATGGCCAAAAAAGTGAAAGAAAATGAACCCCACCAAAATAAAGGCCAAGGAAAGTGTGCAAGTCTAAATTCAATTTTTTAAATAAACAAATTGTGTGCAACTTGTAATTTATGCCACAATTTATGAATAGTCAAACAGTTTAAGCTTGGCTAGTTCATCTTTCAATTTTATGTTTTAGAGATAGAGAATAAAATCTGACCAAACTATTTAATCTTGGCAGATAAGTAGATAGGTAGAGTAAATAAAAGGAGCTCAACAGTTTAATCTGAGCCCTTGGATGTAATAAGGTTAGAATCAGATAGATTTTCAGATGTAAAAGAAAAGTGTGATGAGGGTTTGCCAGTCTAAGTGCACCCTAATAAAGAAGAAAAAATGGTAGGGTAAAGTAGGTAGGGTAGGTAGATGTTGTTGTAGAATTACATGTGATGGATAATGACTCTAGATGTGTTAAATTTTTACTTTCATCACAAGTGCAAAGGCAGACACTAAACTGGAAGAATTTCAAGCAAAGAAAAGTCAGATTATTAACTTCCCTGCTCATTTTTCCCTAAAAATTTCACTAATTTCCCCTAAGTACTAAGGCATTTGAAAATTAAAGGGGCTCAAGGCATTTCCTTGACTTTTGGAGGGACCAGACCCTCGGCCCAATAATTGGAAAATCCTAAGTACTTAAAATCATTCATCATGACATTCACTCACTTCTAAAAAATATTTTCCTAAATAAAATCCCATTTTTCTTAGGAAAATCATGTAATATTTCATAAAAACCCTATTAATAAAAGCATAAGTTAAATACATTACCTTGATGTTTTACACTTAGCGCTTCATTCATTTCCATATTAATTTTTAACTTATTATTTAAATCCCTATGAAAATTCCCTTTTTCCCCATATTAATTTAAATAATTCCCATACAATATATATTCTGCCCCGTTGGTTGAAAAATAACCATACATTTATTAAAAATTCATTAATTGGTTGAAATTTCCAATTAATAAATAAACCCAACCCTTTGTCATATAAAGGGATTAATTAACCCTATAGGTTAATTAATAACCTAATCCGCCAATCAAATCGTCCCCGATATGATTATTTTTAATAAATTACATTGGGCCCGCCATGTTAATTCCCCGTCATCTTCCTTTCCCGACCCCCGTTCGATTGAGCAACTCAAGATCTACAGTTGTCATCCATATCGCTGCCCATCCCCGTCCGAAATTTAACGCGTGATGGCCAAGAATTTTTCTAAACAGTGCCGCGCCACGCGTCATCCATCGTATGGAATCGCTCGCCCTCTGCTGAAAACCACTCTACCCAAAAATTTGTGTGATGGAAACCACTTACCGCCTACCTCCCGTGACGAAGCCTCCGTACTTGTTGACGTCATCCATTAAAAAATAAAAAAAACCCGCCAACCTTTGACTTTGTGAATAAAACAAAAGAACCCGCATCATTTTCACATTATTTCATATAGCGACCAGTGTCCCATGCAACGAATTTCGAAATCAACTGTCGAATTTTTCCAACCGTTATCTTGCTAAAGAAAGTTGCATTCAAGTAATTCAAAGTTCATCCGCCATAACCAGCACCTGTTTTCATCACTGTTTAGTTCCCAGAAAATAGGTATTTACCCAAATTCCCACTGAGCTCTGTAAAAATCTTGGTTTTTATTTTAAATTCCAAACAAAAAACTAAACAGGGTTCAAGATTTCTCTTTAGTTCATTCCTCAATTCCCAAAACTACAATTGCATTCCTAAACCTTTGATTGTGCCTGTTTTTTCATCAAAACCCGCAATTCATTTCTGAATCCTCAAGAACCAGAAATGGAGATTCCTGTGGCTCTAAATGTCGCACCCCTGAATGCCCCTCATGGAGATTTAGATTATTTTCCTTTAGTAGACAAAGCTTTCTAAATTAAAGACCTGGTTCTCAGTGAAAATCCCCTTTGAATTTTTTGCTACTGCAGAGATAATTACTTAAAAGGTTCTGACATTTTTGGATTATGGGAATCCAATCTTCCCATGTATCTTCTCCCTTCAGTCCATATTTTTCCTGAGATAGTCCATTACTGCCATGCAAATTATGATCCCAATCAATGAGCAATTTTTTCCCTGGGTCAAACCGTCCTTTTTCCCATAACTGTTCAGTCTATCAACGAGATGTTGCAATTTCAACCTGGTCAAGCCCTCACTCCCCTTTCCATGGGAGAATTACTTGAGAAATCTGCCAAATTGTCCCATGAAGAGTTAAATCGTCTCTACCAGACCTTCATGTTGCCAGAACATCAGCCCAAAGGCCCTCCCCCTTATGGTTATACCTTTCTCACTGATGTGGGCAGGCTTATTCTGAATATGATATCCTCTATAATGGGTTTCAATACTAGTGAATATGTTGACCAATTAAGCCTAGTATTGTTGTCAATTTTTACCCCTAGACCACCCCCTGCTGTCAAGTATAATTTTGCTTCCTACATTGCAGATAAAATCCATGATCAGTTCATGAGATTAGAGAATGAAAGAGTGTTCAAATATTCTTCTGTTATATACCATCTCATGCTTTACTTTCAATCAGAGAGTTTCCCTTTCCATGCTAAAAAACTTGATGCTAAAGGAAATCCTAGGTCTGTAATATTTTGGTCTACCATCACTCATAATTCCCCTGATTATCCTTATTCCTACAATGAGTTTATTGACCTATTTGTACACCCTGCAACCACTTTGTTGACAGGAGTCTCCCCTCTGAGGTTCAATAGGGAAATCAAGAAAATTCTTCAACTCTCAAAGCAATACTAGATAGGTGACTGGTACCTATACCGAAATCACACAGAAATCAGAATCTATGGATGTGAGTTATGCCCATTCAAGTTACCAAAATATGTCCTAATGAGACTCTTTGCATTAGAGTATTTCAGACAGATGATTAATTCAGATATAGTTCATTTTTGCAATGCAAAGAAAAAGGCTCAACTCAGGATTAAAAGTCAATTAGGTCCCTTTGTTTGTAACTCTAAAGATGCTGGGAAGGAAGCTGAAAGAATCTTAGAAGACTATCTTAAATTAAAGAAAAGTTTCTATTGGGTACCTTATGACCCAAACAACTTTATTTGTGATAGAATATTGAAAAAAAAATTATCACCATACATTCATCACAGAATCCTAGAAATTGAACAATATACCAATATGGATGAATGGATGGAAGGAACATTGATAGAACAAGATAGTGAGCAGGTCAATGTTGAAAATGTAATGAAATACCT
Source organism: Pinus albicaulis (assembly GCA_034641835.2). Classification (NCBI taxonomy): domain Eukaryota; kingdom Viridiplantae; phylum Streptophyta; class Pinopsida; order Pinales; family Pinaceae; genus Pinus; species Pinus albicaulis. Next base: position 1,357,136,981 of record CM076577.1, on the reverse strand, counting down.
TGAAAAAATACTTGACCTAGACTCTTTTGGATGGGTACAAATACCAAGTATTGGTTCTTCTTTAGCTGGGACTTCTCAACAAAATTTACAAGAAATTAGTGCATTGGCTACGGTAGCATCTAAAGGAAAGGAGAAAGAGGCTGATATACAAGTTACAGAGAAACTTACAATGACAGAATTTCCTGAAACTTCTAATGAATAGGGTCAAGTACATATTTCTCCTACTCAAACCAATGTGGTAAAAATGTCAATTTTACAAACTCCTCTTAATGTAGAAAAGGGTAAAAAGAGAGATGATGAAGAAGCTACTCTTGTTAGTGGATTTTCTGAACAGCCTGATGTTAAAAGACAAAAAATTAATCCTATTACAGAAGTGGAATCTGTACACGAAATCCCTGATAGTCAGACGCAAGAAGAATTGGGTAGTCAGAAAACATGTACAATCAGTGGGACATCCAATACTTTACAGAGAAAAGAGTTGCAAAGGCAGCAAAGTGCAGAAGTGTCATATTTCAAACCACCAGTGAAAGATGTCAGGGACATTAAAAGAACATTCATAAACATAAAGGCCAGAAATGATCCTCTCAGACTTCAAGTGTACAATCAATGTTTGAAGATGCCTCCTAAGAATCAACAAAGATTGATGTCAGCCTATGACATTCAACAGGGTAAAATGATAATGAGTCACTTCAAATCCAAAGTGCAGCAACCTCAAACAGCTGCAGATTATATTAGGACTAACTTTGAAGTCTTATCAAAGGATATTCATCCTTTGGATCAAATTTAGCTGCATAAATAGACAGGTGAAATGATTTATTCTACTCTGACAGATAAATCAATGATGACCCAGAAATTGCAGGATTCTTTGGAGAATAGTAATGCTCAACTAAGTCTTGAAAAATCATCTTCTCAGGCTAAAGACAATAGGATAAATACTTTGGAGGAAATCATTATTGGATTGGGTCATAATCCCAAGGATGTCAAAGGTATAGAAACTTTGATCAAGAAAAAAGATGATGATATTGCAGCCTTGAGAAAACAACTAAAGTTATGAGCCTCAAGACATCCACAGACTGCAGAAATTATAAAGCAAAATTCTGAAGAAGAATTGATGGATTTGCTCTTGAAATTGAATGAGCAACTTAATGAAACTGAAAAAGAGCTTGAAAAGGCATTGAAAGACAAGCAGCCTAGTGCTCCAGCATCTACAACTGAAGTGATTGCAGGTACTACAACAACAGTTCAACCAGCAGAGTTGTCACAGGTACATACTTCAAATTTAAGTACAGAATAATTAATAAAGTCAATGGAGGAATTGAAACTCCAAGTGACAGAGCTACAGAGAACAAAGGTGCAACTCACCACTTTGGAACAAAAATATGATCTCTCGAAGATGAATGTTGCAAATCAAACAAGAGAGGTCAACAGATTAGAAAATTTGGTCAACAAATTGGAGAAGGATCTCACATTGGAGAAGCCTTTAAAGGAAATAAATGAAATTCTTTGGGACAACATCATCCAGTCAATAAGAGATGTCTGGCCGTCAATTCAAATAATGTATGAACAGACTGATTTAGTCAAATTGGCTCTGGAAGAAGTCCTAAGGGCAAGAGAATAATTGGGATACATGTCTGAAGAAGCCAATGAAACAAGCATCAACTTGAAGAACTTGGCATTCAAGACAGGACAGGAACAATTTTGGAAATAAAAAGAGTTTTTACTAAAAGAAATCTGATGCAGAATCTAGAACGAAGATGTTCTGATATGCAAGAATAAAGCATTGCCTTCATGAAAAGATTTGATATTTTGTTGAATAAAGGATTGCCCAGTCCTTTAGTTTCAGAAGATAAATTGATGGACCTTGAAAGTTATGTTGAGAAATTGGACAAGCATGCTGACAATCAGGCCAGTACCTCAACTAATTCATCAACAACATCATTGCCTACAGGAAAAAGTCTTCATGATATATTGGAAAATTTGTTTTATCTCGAGCATGAAGTAAAGCATTTGTTCCCAAGTCAACCTAATTTCTTTAGGTATACAGAGACTGATGAAACTCTCAGAAAGCTGAAAAGAACCAGAATACCGGAAGATAAATGGTGGGAAGAAATGTTAGTACTTTTTTAAAAACTATCCTTACATGAATTTTTGATTATGTACTACAGTAAGTCATGTTAAAGAAGGATAAAAGAGTATCAGTGCAGTTAAAGAGTATCAGTTAAATGGAGCAGCCAGCACATAATTACTGAAGAGGACAGCAGCAAGCCAAATCATAGGGCCTGCCTCCAGCACATTCTCAAAAGAAGGAAACAGCACAACTTCAGTTATCATTTCTCTTATCTATGAGACCATCTGTCTCTATTTTGTTGTAAAATACTTATAAGTCATCCTAGATTATATCTCAAGTTGTTATGAGATATTTTTTATAACTTTTTATATAAATACTCCCTCAATCAGAGTATTGAGGGGGTGGAATTTTTAGACTTGGTTGTAACATTGACTATTTTGGAATAAAGTGTTGTTGGAGAAATTTTGTGTGGCTATCTGGATGAGGAATTGATGCGAAAGACTTTTTACAGGATTCTTGTGTCAGACTACAGATCAATAAGTCATCTATCTCTTATGTGTTGAAGTCTTTATATTTGTTTACTATATCATCTGTGTTTCATTTCCGAATGATTAACAAAAAGGAATAAATCAGAAAGTGCTTAAGTGTAATCTGATTTTAATCGTTTTTATTCTAAATGTTTCTTCTAAACTGGTTTAAACAGTGAATTCTTAATTGCTCTTGTTTTTCTATTTTAAGCTTTTTGATTATTTAGTAAAGAATACTTAATTGCTCTTTATCGATAATCACTCAATTTCCCTCTTTCGAATGTGTTGAAGGATCCTTAATTTCCCTTCATCCATTTGAATTCATCCCATTCACTTTAAATCTATAATTGTTCCCTGTTTGATTATCTTTCCCTGTGAAACCATATTTTGTTAAGAGACTTAATCCAGTTAAGTTATCTTCTTTGACTCCATTAGCCCAATGGCCTAAATTACTCAATCTTATCCTTAGCTATTGAATTCCATCACCCAAACTCAAATCAAAACACTTGGACTTTATAACTAGCCTGATATCTTCTAAAAACAAAGCTAAATTTTACAGAGAGAGCCCTCTCTAGGTACAGATTGGATAGATTATGTACCTAAAAGTTGGTTTGTGGTTACCTCGGACTCCTTTCCTCTTCCCAACAACTTCAAGGAAAATCTGAGTGATAACATAGTGGCGACTCCATTGGGGATCTGAATAATTTTACTGTTGTTTACTTTATAAACTACAGATGGAGCCTGAAGTTAGCCAGGTATCCTTTGAACTACTTTTTCTCTACAATTGCATAGTAAATAAATGCTACTTCAGTCTATCTCCGTTCTAGTTTATGAACTGAACTTTGGTTTCAAACATCTGATCAGTTCCTCTAGTCAAATAAATCTTTAAGAAAATTTAAATCCAATATCTGAAACTTCTTAAAGAGATTGTTGAAGTTGTATTGTTCATTCCATTTAAGCCAAAAAGCTAAAAAATATCACCTAGAAAACTGGCTTCAAAAAGGACTTGTTACACTAGGGCTAATCCTGATCCAAATCCACCACCTTTGTTTGAAAATCCGAATTTGATCCCCAGAATTCTTAGCAGACAAGATAGTCAAGAAAGCTTTGGTAGTTCTCTACCTCTCTATAGATCAATATCCTGTCCTGTTAAGTGGATTTATCTTGAGGACGAACCTTTTGACGAGCAGTTTGAAACATATCTATTTGTAAATTTTTCTGAATCTGAGTTGTCCAATTTGGTTCCAGACCTAGTATTTCTTGAATATTTACAATTTGAATTTGTTACTTCACATCTTGATAAACATTTGTGAAATTCCATACAATTTGAGTTTACCTCTGAAGGAACTTCAAATATTTCCGTGATCACTTCAGCTTCTCCAAGTTCATCAACATTTCCTCAAACATCTCAACCTCAAATTACCCCTCCTACTCCTCCACCCACTACTCATAGACCAACCTCACCTGTTATTTCATCACTACCTCCTGCAATGGCAAACATATATGCTCCTTTGGTATTACCAGCTAATCTAGGGGCTATGCCCCAACACTATCAAAGTAAAATCACTCCTTTTGATGGTTCTGGTACTTACACTGCACAACAACATAATAAAAAGATGACCGATTATTTTGAAATTTATGAAATAGATGTTGATGATGTAAGAATGAGAATATTTGTCCAAAGTCTTACTGGGGAAGTCAGAACCTAGTTTAGAGCCCTTCCTGCAAACAATGTTACTGACTTACAAGCTCTTTATAGATCATTTTTAAACAAATGGGAAAAGAAGAAAGATCCTCTTCAAATCTTATCAGACTTTGGAAAACTAAAGAGAGGAACAAATGAGACTGTGTAAGATTACGTCACCAGGTTCAATGAGGCTTACAATGCTATTCCCCAAAATCTTAGACCTCCTCCAGATTCAGTATTAATCAAATTCCCTGATGGATTTGATTCTGATATGGCGTATCAGCTTAGGGAAAGAGCTCCTCAAACCTTAGAAGAAATGCAAAGTATAGTTGTTAGTGTTGAAGCCAACCTGATAGAGAAACGAGCTAGAGCCAGAGCTGAAAGGAGAATGCCTTTAAACGAAGAACCCATAGCTTTTGAAAAGAAGCTAGATGCTATTATCAAAGGAATGGAAAGGCTAGGAGATAGAGTAGAAAAAATTGAAAATAAATCTCCTTGGGATGGTCAACCGAACAATACTACGAGAAATCCAAACTTCAGAAGGAACCAAAATAAAAATACTAGAAAAACTGGTCCTGACAAAAATATTAGGCCCCCATTCCAGGAAAATTATATTGAATCCTCAACTTCTGAGGAACCAACTGAAGATGTTCAAATAAACAATTTTACTGAACGTGAGAATGAACCAGAAGTTTTCTTGACCCAAGAGGATCAAGAAGCTCATATTCTTAAGCAATTTCAAACCCATTCAGAAGAATCTTTTGACTTTAAGGAAGGATATGATACAACCATTTATGAAGTTCACAAGCAATATAATTTAAGGAGTAGAAGAATTGATGTTCCGGAAACAAGTAAATATAAAGTTACAAAACAACCCCTCAAAGGTAAAACCAATACTACCCCTGTACATATTCTTTATAGATCAGATCCTAATCCTGCCAACCCAATAATTGATGATGTATCCGATACTCAACTGAATAACAGACAACTTTCCAATACTCTTCCTCCCAAAGGAAATGTAGAGAAACCTCTAGAAGTTGATTCGGAAAAAACTTTAGCACACAACCCCACTCCTAAAAAGGAGAAAAATACCGAAAACATAGAAGAAAAAGAGAATCCAACTGTTCGAAATACAAGAACTCAGGCTGAAAAACCTTTTAATCTGGAAGCTGAAGTAGGCAAATTAAAAATAGTTGTTCCATTGTCTGAATTAGCTAAACATGATGTCTACCGAAGTCAAATCAATAGATCACTTAATATTACTGGAAGTGATGACTCAGTAAATGTTTTCGATGATCAACCTAGATTCTTATTTTTCCCTAAAGTAAATGGAAAACCAGGAAGTGGAGGAACTCCTCCATTCTATGTGAGTTTGAATATACATGATAAAATACTTTATAATGCCATGCTTGATTCTGGGGCATGTCACAATTTAATGCCCAAAGCTGTAATGGAGAGATTAAACCTAGACATCACCAGACCATACAAAGATCTCTTTTCTTTTGACTCTAATCAGGTGAGATGTTTAGGATTAATCAAATATTTGTGTGTTTCATTGGTTCAATACCATGCAAAAAGAATTTTGATGGATATAGTAGTAGCAGATATTCCTCCAAAATATGGTATGATATTGTCCACTTCTTGGGGTGCAAAGCTCGGAGTATCTCTTCAATTGGATATGTCATATGCTACTATTTCATTATTTGGCCAACCTAAGAGACTATACAGAGAAACTTTAATGAAATACCTAGTCAGTAGTTAGGCGAAACCTAAAAATTTCCCCATCTACTCAGTACACTCTGATATGGACTCATTTATTCTTTATAATGCTGAATCTGATATTCCCACTGAATTAGAAGTTAAAGCAACAGAACCAAAAGAAATTGCAAATAAATATAGTGTTCAAATCCAGGAAATCTCTGAGGAAAAAGAAACATCAGATACCCAAGAGAAACCAGAAGAAAGTAAAAAACCAGATCTCACTGTTAAAAAAGTTCCTGAAACGCCTGATACCAATTATGAACATGAAATTCTTTGGCATTTAGAATTTGATGGTTCAGTTAACAAGTTAGGAGCAGGAGCTGGAATTTGGATACACAACCTTAAAAATGATCATGCTGAAGGCCATGCTTACAGATTGAACTTTAAATGCACTAATAATATGGAAGAATATGAAGCTCTTTTGTTAGGGCTTAAACTTGTCAAAAGATTAGGGGCAATTAGAGTATCTGTCATAGGTGATTCTGATTTAATCATTCAACAGATCAATGGTGACTTTCTGACAAAAGATCCTAGACTAAGAGAATATAGAGGAACAATTGTAGAGATTCTCAATACTTTTCTACAGGCTCAGCTTGTCAAAATCCCAAGAAAACAAAATTTGCATGCTCATAGTCTTGCAATGTTTTCTAGCACTTGTAAATTACCATTTGAACCTAATCATCAGTTCACAACTGAGATTAGACACAGACCTGCTATACCAGACAATTTTAAGAATTGGCAAGTGTTTGCAAATGACCATCAGATTAACAATTTTCTGACTCTAGAGAATGAATTTTCTAACAGTAACATAGATGCAGATACAGTCATTGAATCTGATCAAATAAATGAACAAGAAATAGACATTTCAGAAGAAAGTGCAATTCAAATGCTTCATCCAACAAATTTCACCAAAAAATAAATGAAGGACCTTAAACAAATGGAGGTTGATGAGATTATAGAAGATGAATCTGAAATCATTAATTTGAAAGATAATCATTTTCCTAAAGGATTAACTCCTTTGGAAGATCTTTTCGACTCTAATGATATTCCAAAGAAACCCAAAATGGGACCATTGAAAGCTGATATTGAGGAATATAATCTAGGGACTGAAGAAAATCCTAAAATAGTAAAGTTCTCTAAATATTTGCCTCCTGATAAAAAATCAAAATATGTTGAACTAACAAGAGAATTCCAGGATGTATTTTCCTGGAGTTATGAAGAATTGAAAGCATATGATACCTCTATTGTTCAACATACAATACCTCTGAAAGAAAATCAGAAACCATTTAAACAGAAACTCAGAAGAATCAACCTTGTACTGTTGCCTTCAATTGAAAAAGAAATCAAACGAATGTATGAAGCAGGGATAATTTCTCCTATTAGATTTCTAGAGTGGGTGTCTAACTTAGTCCCTACTAGGAAGAAAACTGGAGAGATCAGATTATGTGTTGATTTAAGAAATGTAAATAATGTTTCTTTGAAGGATAATTATCCTTTGACCAAAATGGATCACATTTTGCAAAGGGTGGTAGGTGCTTCAAGGATTTCTCTTTTAGATGGGTTCTCAGGGTATAACCAGATTCTGGTTCACCCTGATGATCAGGAAAAAACAACTTTTACAACACCATGGGGTACATTCAAGTACGTTAAAATGCCATTTGGACTTAAAAATGCTGGAGCAACCTTCCAAAGAGCAATGGACATTGCATTTGCAAAAGAAATTCATGAATTTATTGTTATATATCTGGATGATTTAACTATTTTTTCTAAATCACATCAACATCATTTAGATCATTTCAGACAAGTATTCATAAAAAGTAGAAAGTATGGTATCTCTTTGAATCCAAAAAAGTCCTTGTTTGGTCTTGAAGAAGGTAAACTTTTGGGCCATATCATTTCCAAAGATGGTATTAGAATCGATCCTGCCAGAATAGAAGCTATATTGCAGATACCTCACCCTAGAAATGTTAAAGAACTTCAAGCTTTCATAGGAAAAATCAATTTTTTGAGAAGATTCATATCTAGCTTAGCTGAATTAATTAGATTGCTTACTAATATGTTAAGAAAGGATTCAAGTATTAAATGGACAGTAGAAGCCAAACAAGCATTTGAAGAAATTAAAATGGCTTTGACTAGAACACCAGTTCTTACCAGTCCACAATTTGATAGAGACTTCATAATATTTTCATTTGCATCAGAACACACTGTAGCAGCTGTTTTATTACAAAAGGATCATCAAGGATATGAGAAACCTATAGCCTTTTTTAGTAAAGCACTAAGAGATGCATCATTAAAATACAACATCATGGAAAAACAAGCTTTTGCACTCGTAAAAGCCATTAAAGATTTTAGAATCTATATATTGTATTCCCATGTGATAGCCTATGTACCAAATGTTGTTGTCAAAGACATCTTAACTCAAGATGGAATTGAGGGCAAAAGAGGTAAATGGATTGCTACCATATTAGAGTATGATATTGAAATAAAACCTACAAAGCTTATAAAAGGACAGGGATTGGCTCAACTCATGACAGAAACAAATTGTCAAGCCCTGGATATTAATGAACTGGATGACGAACAGGAGATGGCGACTCCACAAATCAGCCAGGCCTTCTTAGATTCACCTTGGTATGCTGATATAATTTATGTATTGTTAAACCTGCAAGCTCCTCCAGGGTTATCCAGAACAAAGAAAAGGTTTTTAAAGATGACATCTTTAAAGTTTTGTATTTTAGATAATGTTCTCTTTTGGAAAAATCATGATGGTATTCTATTGAATTGTTTGTTAAAAGATGAAGCTGACAAGGCTCTCAATGAATTCCATGTAGGAGACTGTGGTGGACACCTTTATTGGAAATCAACTGCAGATAAGATCCTAAGAGCTGGATTTTATTGGCCAACCTTGTTCTTTGATGTAAAGAAATTTGTCACTGCTTGCCATAAATGTCAAATTTTTGAAGGCAAGAGAAAACTATTACCTTTACCCTTGAAACCAATTTCCACTGAAAAACCTTTCCAACAATGGGGCCTGGATTTCATTGGAGAAATCCATCCTCCTTCTTCTGGCCAACACAAATGGATCCTCACTGCCACAGACTATTTTACTAAATGGATTGAAGCAATTCCTTCTAGACAAGCCAATGACACTGTGATTATAGGATTCCTAGAAACCAATATATTATCAAGATTTGGTTGTCCTGAGAAAATTATAACTGATAATGCTGCTGCCTTCAAATCTAAGAAGATGATAAGTTTCTGTAATAAATATCATATCACCTTAGGCCATTCCACAGCCTATTACCCTCAGGGTAATGGACTGGCTGAATCTTCCAACAAGAGTCTCATTAATATTATTAAGAAATTATTGGAGGAAAACAAGAAAAATTGGCACAAGAAACTTACAAATGCACTGTGGGCAGACAGACTCACCACCAAAAAATCTATTGGGACCAGTCCTTATGAGTTAGTCTATGGTATTGAGGATGTATTTCCTTCATCTTTAGGAGTTCCTGTAATGAAATTACTTCAAGAAGCTCAGGTTGAACCTAATGACATTCAAAGGAGAATAAATCAGACTATCAATTTGCAGCAAACCAGAGAGGAAGTTTATCAAAGATCCCAAGTATTGCAGGAGAAACTAAAGAATATATTTGATAAAAGGACCAAGGCAGAATATTTCCAACTGGGAAACAAAGTTTTAAGATGGGATTCCAGAAGAGAGGATAAGGGAAAACATGGGAAGTTTGACTTCCTATGGAAAGGACCTTATATTATTCATGCTTTACAAGGAAATAATACATATTTTCTGAAAAAATTGGATGGTACAGAAACTGAAGAAGGACCAGTTAATGGTCGAATGTTGAAACATTACTTTGATCCTATTTATTAGGATATCCTGATTTTTAACATGTACATACTATATCCTTTGTAATGTACATTTTGGAGTGGATAGTAACTTACTGGAGTTGAAGCCCAAGGAGAAGGCCCTAAGGTTCAGAAATATTGTTGTCATACATATAATAAAGCAACAAGCAAAAGAAGATTCCATGGTTCAGTCAAAATCATTCTGAGGGCAACTGACCTGTTGCTCTTGACTTTTCACCAGGAAAAGTCATCCCCAAGTGGAGCCAGTGTTAGACTCCTATACCAATAGGTGTCATATATCATGATTGACTTGATAAGCTATGTAATATGTTCATACATTTTCTTGTTGCAAAGGTTTTCCATATTGTCAAAAATTAAAAAAATTTAAAAAATGTAAAGAGGGTATACCCTAAAAAAAAAATAAAAGGGCGAAAAGAATAAAATGGCCAAAAAAGTGAAAGAAAATGAACCCCACCAAAAGAAAGGCCAAGGAAAGTGTGCAAGCCTAAATGCCACTACTTTTTTTGCTCTTATTTAATAAACAAATTGTGTGCAACTTGTAATTTATGCCACAATTTATGAATAGTCAAACTGTTTAAGCTTGGCTAGTTCATCTTTCAATTTTATGTTTTAGAAATAAAGAATAAAATCTGACCAAACTGTTTAATCTTTGCAGATAAGTAGATAGGTAGAGTAAATAAAAGAAGCTCAACAGTTTAATTTGAGCCCTTGGATGTAATAAGGTTAGAATTAGATAGATTTTCAGATGTAAAAGAAAAAAGTGTGATGAGGGTTTGCCAGTCTAAGTGCACCCTAATAAAGAAGAAAAAATCGTAGGGTAAAGTAGGTAGGGTAGGTAGATGTTGTTGCAGAATTATATGTGATGGATAATGACTCCAGATGTGTTAATTTTTACTTTCATCATAAGTGCAAAGGCATACACTTCACTGGAAGAATTTCAAGCAAAGAAAAGTCATATTATTAACTTCCCTTCTCATTTTTCCCTAAAAATTTTACTAATTTCCCCTAAGTACTAAGGTATTTGAAAATTAAAGGGGCTCAAGGCATTTCCTTGACTTTTGGAGGGACCGGACCCTCGGCCCAATAATTGGAAAATCCTAAGTACTTAAAATCATTCATCATGACATTCACTCACTTCTAAAAAATCTTTTCCTAAGTAAAATCCCATTTTACTTAGGAAAATCATGCAATATTTCATAAAAACCCTATTCATAAAAGCATAAGTTAAATACATTACCTTGATGTTTTACACTTAACGCTTCATTCATTTCCATATTAATTTTTAACTTATTATTTAAATCCCTATGCAAATTCCCTTTTTCCCCGTATTAATTTAAATAATTCCCATATAATATATATCCTGCCCCGTTGATTGAGAAATAACCATATATTTATTAAAATTCATTAATTGGTTGAATTTCCAATTGATAAAAAAATCGATACTCCGCCATATAAAGGGATTAATTAACCCCCATGGTTAATTAATAACCTAATCCACCAATCAAAATGCCCCCGATGCGATTATTTCATAATAAGTTACGTCGGGCCCGCCAGTTAATTCCCTGTCATCTTCCTTTCCCGACGACCGTCCGATCGACTAATCTCAGATCTACGGTTATTATCAATATCACTGGCCATCCTCGTATGAACGATAATGTGCGATGGCCAAGCGGTTTTCTGAACAGTGCCGTGCCATGCGTCGTTCATCGTATCGAATCGCTCGCCCTCTGCTGAAAACTTCCTTTCCCAAAAGCGGTGCGATGGAAACCTCTTGCCGCTTACCTCTCATGACGAAACCACCGTACCTGCTGGCGTCATCCATTAAAATAATAAAAACCCACCAAACTTTGACTTTGTGAATAAAAAAAAAGAACCTGCGTCATTTTCACATTATTTCATATAGCGACTAGTGTCCCATGCAACGAATTTCGAAATCAACTGTTGAAGTTTTCCAACCATTACCTTGCCGAAGAAAGTTGCAGTTGAGAAATTCAGAGTTCATCCGCCATAACCAGCACTTGTTTTCATCACTGTTTAGTTCCCGGAAAACAGGTATTTACCCATATTCCCGCTGAGCTCTGTAAAAATCCTGGTCTTGTTTTAAATTCCACACGAAAAACTGAAACAGGGTTCAAAATCGCTCTGTAGTTCATTTCCCAATTCCCAAAACTACAATTGCATTCCTAAACTGGTGACTGTGCTCATTTTTCATCAAAACCCGCAATTCATTTCTGAATCCACAAGAACCAGAAATGGAGATTCCCATGGCTCTAAATGTCACACCCCTGAATGCCTCTCACAGAGATTTAGATTATCTGCCTATAGTAGACAGAGATTTCCAAATTAAAGACCTGGTTCTTAGTGAAAATCCCCTTCGAATTTTTTGCTACTGCAGAGATAATTACTTAAAAGGTTCTGACATCTTTGGATTATGGGAATCCAATCTTCCCATGTATTTTCTCCCTTCAGTCCATATTTTTCCTGAGATAATTTATTATTGCCATGCAAATTATGATCCCAATCAAAGAGCAGTTTTGTCCCCGAGTCAAACCATTCTTTTCCCAATAACTGCTTAGTCTATCAACGAAATGTTACAATTTCAACCTGGTCAAGCCCTCACTCCCCTGTCCATGGGAGAATTACTTGATAAATCTGCCAATTTATCCTATGAGGAGTTAAATCGCCTCTGCCAAACCTTCATGTTGCTAGAACATCAGCCCAAAGGCCCTTCCCCTTAGTAGACATAGATTTCCAAATTAAAGACCTGGTTCTCAGTGAAAATCCTCTTCGAATTTTTTGCTACTACAGAGATAATTACTTGAAAGGTTCTGACATTTTTGGATTATGGGAATCCAATCTTCCCATGTATCTTCTCCCTTTAGTTCATATTTTTCCTGAGATAATCCATTACTGCCATGCAAATTATGATCCCAAACAACGAGCAGTTTTGTCCCTGAGTCAAACCATTCTTTTCCCAATAACTTCTTAGTCTATCAACGAAATGTTACAATTTCAACCTGGTCAAGCCCTCACTCCCCTGTCCATGGGAGAATTACTTGATAAATCTGCCAATTTATCCCATGAGGAGTTAAATCGCCTCTGCCAAACCTTCATGTTGCTAGAACATCAGCCCAAATGCCCTCCCCCTTATGGTTATACCTTTTTCACTGATGTGGGCAGGCTTATTCTGAATATGATATCCTCTATAATGGGTTTCAATACTAGTGAATATGTTGATCAATTAGCCCTAGTATTGTTGTCAATTTTTACCCCTGGACAACCCCCAGCTGTCAAGTATGATTTTGCTTCCTACATTGCAGATAAAATCCATGATCAGTTCATGAGATTAGAGAATGAAAGAGTGTTCAAGTATTCCTCTGTTATATACCATCTCATGCTTTACTTTCAATCAGAGAGTTTCCCTTTCCATGCTAAAAAACTTGATGCCAAAGGAAATCCCAGGTCTGTAATCTTTTGGTCTTCCATCACTCATAATTCCTCTGATTCTCCTTATTCCTACAGTGAGTTTATTGACCTATTTGTACATCCTGCAACCACCTTGTTGACAGGAGTCTCCCCTCCTAGGTTCAATAGTGAAATCAAGAAAATTCTTCAACTCTCAAAGCAATACCGGATAGGTGATTGGTACCTATACCGGAATCACACAGAAATCAAAATATATGGATGTGAGCTATGCCCATTCAAGTTACCAAAATATGTCCCAATGAGACTCTTTGCATTAGAGTATTTCAAACAGATGATTAATTCAGATATAGTCCATTTTTGCAATGCAAAGAAAAAGGCTCAACTCAGGATTAAAAGTCAATTAGGTCCCTTTGTTTGCAACTCTAGGGATGATGGAAAGGAAGCTGAAAAAATATTAGAAGACTATCTCAAATTACCAAAAATTTTCTATTGGGTACCTTATGACCAAAACGGATTTATTTGTGATAGAAGGATGAAAAATAAATTGTCACCATACATTCATCAAAGAATCCCAGAAATTGAACAATATGCCAATATGGATGAATGGATGGAAGGGACATTGATAGAACAAGATAATCAATAGGTCAGTGTTGAAAATATTATGAAAGACCTTGAAAAAATACTTGAGCTAGACTCTTTTGGACAGGTGCATATACTAGGTATTGGTTCTTCTTCTGCTGGGACTTCTCAACAAAATTTACAGAAAATCAGTGCATTAGCTACAGTAGCATCTAAGGGAAAGGAGAAAGAGGATGATATACAAGTTACAGAGAAATTTACAATGAAAGAACAACCTGAAACTTATAAAGAACAAGGTCAAGTACAAATTTCTCCTACTCAGACCAATGTGGCAGAAATGTCAATTTTACAATCTTCTCTTAATGTAGAAAAGGGTAAAAAGAGAGATGCTGAAGCAATTACTCCTGTCAGTGGATCTTCGGAACAGCCTGATGTTAAAAGACAAAAATTGAATCCTCTTCCAGAAGTGGAATCTGTTCATGAAATCCCTGGTAGTTAGACGCAAGAAGAATTGGGTAGTCAACAAACATGTACAATCAGTGGGGCATCCACTACTTTACAGAGAAAAGAGCTACAAAGGCAGCAAAGTGCAGAAGTATCATATTTCAAACCACCGGTGAAAGATGCCTACGACATTAAATGAACATTTATAAATATAAAGGCTAGAAATGATCCACTCAGACTTCAAGTTTACAATAAATATTTGAAGATGGCTCCTAAGAATCAACAAAGATTGATGTCAGCCTATGACATTCAACAGGGTAAAATGGTAATGAGTCACTTCAAACCCAAAGTGCAGCGACCCCAAACAGCTGTAGATTATATCAGAACTAATTTCAAAGTCATAGCAAAGGATATTCATCCTTTGGATCAAATTGAGCTGCATAAACAGATAGGTGAAATGATTTATTCTACTTTGACAGATAAATCAATGATGAACCAGAAATTGCAGGATTCTTTGGAGAATACTAATGCTCAATTAAATCTTGAAAAAGCCTCTTCTCAGGCTAAGGACAACAGGATAAATACTATGGAGGAAATAATTATTGGATTGGGTCATAATCCCAAGGATGTCAAGGGTATAGAAGCTTTGATCAAGAAAAAAGATGATGATATCGCAGCCTTGAGAAAACAACTGAAGTTACTAGTCTCAAGACATCCACAGACTGCAGAAATCATAAAGCAAAATTCTGAAGAAGAATTGATGGATTTGCTCTTGAAACTGAATGAGAAACTTAATGAAACTGAAAAACAGCTTGGAAAGGCATTGAAAGACAAGCAGCCGAATATTCCAGCATCTACAACTGAAGTGATTACAGGTACTACAACAACAGGTCAGCCAACAGAATTATCACAAGGCAATCATTCCAATTTAAGTACCGAAGAGTTAATAAATTCAATGGAGGAATTGAAACTACAAGTGACAGAGCTTCAAAGAACAAAGGTACAATTCACCACTTTAGAACAAAAATATGATCTCTCAAAGATGAATGTTGCAGATAAAACAAGAGAGGTCAACAGATCAGAAAAATTGGTCAACAAATTGGAAAAGGATCTCACATTGGAGAAGCCTTTAAAGGAAATAAATGAAATTCTTTGGGACAACATCATCCAGTCAATAAAATATGTCTAGCCCTCAATTCAAATAATGTATGAACAGAATGATTTAGTCAAATTGGCTCTGGAAGAAGTCCTAAAGGCAAGAGAAGAATTGGGAAACGTGCCTGAAGAAGCCAATGAACTTATCCATTTTTTAAATACTCAGAACAAGCATCAACTTGAAGAACTTGGAATTCAAGACAGGACAGGAACAATTTTGGAAATAAAAAGATTTTTTACCAAAATAACTCTGATGTAGAATCTAGAACGAAGATGCTCTGATATGCAAGAATTAATCAATGCCTTTATAAAAAGATTTGATATTTTGTTGAATAAAGGATTGCCCAGTCCTTTAATTTCAGAGGATAAATTGATGGACCTTGAAACTTATGTTGAGAAATTGGACAAGCATGCTGACAATGAGGCCAGTTCCTCAACTAGTTCGTCAGCAGCAGCATTGCCTACGAGAAAAAATCTTTATGATAGATTGGAAAATTTGTTTTATCTCGAGCATGAGGTAAAGCATTTGTTCCCAATTCAACCTAATTTATTTAGGTATACAGAGACTGATGAAACTCTCAGAAAGCTGCAATGAACCAGAATACCGGAAGATAAATGGTGGGAAGAAATGTTAGAACTTTCGTAAAAATTATCCTTACATGAATTTTTGATCATTGACTACAATAAAAGTTATAATAAGAAGGATATAAGGGTAGACAGAGGTTAAAGAGTATCAGTGCAGATAAAGAATATCAGTAAAATGGAGCAGCCAACACAGAATTACTAAAGAGAACAACAACGAGCCAAATCTTAGGGCCTGCATCCAGCACATTCTCAAAGGAGGGAAACAACACAACATCAGTTATCATTTCTCTTATCTACGAGACCATCTGTCTCTAGTTTCTTGTAAAATACTTATGAGTCATCCTAGATTATATCTCAATCCGTTATGAGATATTTTTATAATTTTTTGTATAAATACTCCCTCAATCGGAGTATTGAGGGGTGGATTCTTAGACTTTGCTGTAACATTGACTATTTTGGAATAAAGTGTTGTTGGAGAAATTTGGTGTGGCAAGCTGGATGATGAATTGATGCAAAATACTTTTCACAGGATTCTTGTGTCAGACAACGGATCAATAAGTCATCTATCTCTTATGTTTTGAAGTCTTTATATTTGTTTATTATATCATCTGTGTTTCATTTCTGAATGATTAACGAAAAGGAATAAATTAGAAAGTGCTTAAGTGTAATCTGATTTTAATCGTTGTTAGTCTAAATGTTTTCTTCTAAACTGGTTTAAACAGTGAATTCTTAATTGCTCTTGTTTTTCTAGTTTAAGCATTTTGATTATTTAGTAAAGAATACTTAATTGCTCTTTATTAATAATCACTCAATTTCCCTCTTTCAAACGTGTTGAAGGATTCTTAATTGCCATTCATCCAATTTGAGTTCATCCCATTCACTTTAGATCTATAATTGTTCCCTGTTTGATTACCTTGCCCTGTGAAAGCATATTTTGTTAAGAAACTTGATCCAGTTAAGCTATCCTTTTCGACTCCATTAGCCCAATGGCCTAAACTACTCAATCTTACCACAAGCTATTGAATTTCATCACCCAAACTCAATCAAAATCCTTGGACTTTATAACTAGCCTAATATCTTTCAAAACAAAGCTAAATTTTACAGAGAGAGCCCTCTCTGGGTACAAATTGGCTAGATTCTGTACCTAAAAGTTGGTTTGTGATTACCTCGGACCCCTTTCCTCTTCCCAACAACTTCAAGGAAAATCTGAGTGATAACATAGTGGCGACTGCACTGGGGATATGAATAATTTTCTTGTTACTATTGTTTACTTTATAAACTACAGACGGAGCTTGAATTTAGCCAGGTAGCCTTTGAACTTCTTTTGCTCTGCAATTGCATAAGTAAATAAATGCTACTTCAGTCTATATCTGGTTTAGTTTATGAACTAAACTTTGGTTTCAAACATTTGATCAGTTTCTCTAGTCAAATAAATCTTTAAGAAAATTTAAATCTAATATCTAAAACTTCTTAAAGAGATTGTTGAAGTTGTATTATTCATTTCATTTAGATAAAAACCAAAAAAATATCACCTAGAAACCTGGCTTCAGAAAGGACTCATTACACCAGGGCTAATCCTGATCCAAATCCACCGCCTGTGTTTGAAAATCCGAATCTGATCCCCAGAATTCTTAGGAGACAAGATAGTCAAGAAAGATTTGGTAGTTCTCGACCTCTCTATAGATCAACATCCTGTCCTGTGAAGTGGATTTATCTTGAGGACGAACCTTTTGATGAGCAGTTTGAAACTTCTTTATTTGTAAATTTTTCTGAATCTGAGTTGTCTAATTTGGTTCCAGACCTAGTATTTATTGAAGATTTACAACTTGAATTTGTTACTTCTCATATTGATAAACATTTGCGAAATTCCATACAATCTGAGCTTACCTCTAAAGGAACATCAAACATTTCTATGATCACTTCAACCTCTCCAAGTTCATCAACATTTCCTCAAACATCTCAACCTCAAACTACCCCTTCTACTCCTCCACCCATCACTCATAGACCAACCTCACCTGTTATTCCATCATTACCTCTTCCAATGGCAAACAGATATGCTCCCTTAAGGTTACCAACCAATCCAGCGGCTACGCCCCAAGACTGCCAAAGTAAAATCACTCCTTTTGATGGTTTTGGTACTTACACTGCACAACAACATACTCAAAAGATGACCGATTATTTTGAAATTTATGAAATAGATGTTGATGTTGTAAGAATGATAATATTTGTCCAAAGTCTTACTGGAGAAGTCAGAACCTGGTTTAGAGTCCTTCCTGCAAACAGTGTTACTAACTTACCAACTCTTTATAGAACATTTCTAAACAGATTGTAAAAGAAGAAAGATCCTCTTCAAATCTTATCAGACTTTGGGAAACTAAAGAGAGGACCAAATGAGACTGTGTAAGATTACATCACCAGATTCAATGAGGCTTACAATGTTGTTCCTCAAAATCTTAGACCTCCTCCAGATTCAGTATTAATCAAATTCCCTAATGGATTTGATTCTGATATGGCATATTAGCTTAGGGAAAGAGCTCCTCAAACTTTAGAAGAAATGAAAAGTATAATTGTTAGTGTTGAAGCCAACCTGATAGAGAAACGAGCTAGAGCGAGAGCTGGAAGGAGAATGAATTTAAATGAAGAACCCACAGCTTTTTAAAAGAAACTAGAGTCTATTATTAAAGGAATGGAAAGGCTAGGAGATAGAGTAGAAAAAATTGAAAGGAAATCTCCTTGGGATGGTCAAACGAGCAATACTATGAGAAATCCAAATTTCAGAAGGAACCAAAATCAAAATACTGGAAAAACTGGTCCTGACCAAAATATTAGGCCCCCATTCCAGGAAAATTGTATTGAAGCTTCAAATTCTGAAGAACCAACCGAAGATGATCAAATAAACAACTTGATTGAACACAAGAACGAACCAGAAGTTTTCTTGACCCAAGATGATCAAGAAGCTCACATTCTTGAGCAATTTCAAACCCATTCAGGAGAATCATTTGATTTTAAGGTAGGACATGATACAGCCATTTACGAAGTTCACAAGCAATATAATTTGAGGAGCAGAAGAATTGATGTCCCAGAAACGAATAAAAAGAAGACTACAAAGCAGCCGCTCAAAGATAAAACCAATACTACCCCTGTACATATTCTTTCTAGATCAGATCCTAATCCTGCCAATCCAATAATTGAATATGTATCCGATAGTCAACTGAATAACAAACAACTTTCCAATACCTTTTCTCCTAAAAGAAATGTAGAGGAACCTCCAGAAGTTGATTCGGAAACAACTTCAGTCCACAACCCCACTCCCGAGAAGGAGAAAAATACCAAAGACACAGAAGATAAAGAAAATCCAACTGTTCAAAATACAAGAACTCAAACTGAAAAACCTTTTAATCTGGAGGCTGAAATAGGAAAAATAAAAATAGCTGTTCCATTGTCTGAATTAACTAAACATGATGTCTACAGAAGCCAAATCAATAGATCACTCAATATTACTGGAATTGATGACTCAGTAAATTTTTTTGATGACCAACCTAGATTATTATTTGGCCCTGAAGTAAATGGAAAACCAGAAAGTGGAGGAACTCCTCCTTTCTATGTGAGTTTGAATATACATGATAAAATACTTCATAATGCCATGCTTGATTATGGGGCATCTCAAAATCTAATGCCCAAGGCTGTAATGGAAAAATTAAATTTAGACATCACGAGACCATACAAAGATCTTTTTTCTTTTGATTCAAGTCAGGTGAGATGTTTAGGATTAATTAAATATTTTTGTGTTAAATTGGTTCGATACCCTGCAAAAACAATTTTGATGGATACAGTAGTAGCAGATATTCCTCCAAAATATGGTATGCTATTGTCCAGATCTTGGGGTGCAAAACTTGGAGGATCTCTTAAATTAGACATGTCATATGCTACTATTTCAGTGTTCGGTCAACCTAAGAGATTATACAGAGAAACTTTAATGAAATATGTAGTCAGTAGTCAGGAGAAACCTGAAAATTTCCCCATCTACTCAGTACACTCTGATATGGACTCATTCATTCTTTATAATGCTGAAACTGATCTTCCCACTGAATTAGAAGTTCCAGCAACAGAACCAAAAGAAATTGCAAATCAAAAATCTAATGTTCAAATCCAGGAAATCTCTGAGGAAAATGAAACATCAGATACCCAAGAGAAATTAGAATAAAGTAAAAAACTAGATCTCACTGTTAAGAAAGTCTCTGAAACTCCTGATACCAATTATGAACATGAAATTCTTTGGCATTTAGAATTTGATGGTTCAGTTAACAAATTAGGAGCAGGAGCTGGAATTTGGATACACAATCTTGAAAATGATCATGCTGAAGGCCATGCTTACAGATTGAACTTTAAATGAACTAATAATATGGCAGAATATGAAGCTCTTTTGTTAGGGCTTAAACTTGTCAAAAAATTAGGGGCAATTAGAGTATCTCTCATAGGAGATTCTGATTTAATCATTCAACAGATCAATGGTGAATTTTCGACAAACAATCCCAGACTGAGAGAATATAGAGGAACAGCTGTAGAGATTCTCAATACTTTTTTGCAGGCTTGCTAAAATCCCAAGAAAACAAAATTTGCATGCTCATAGTATTGCAATGTTTGCTGACACTTGTAAATTACCATTCAAACCTAATAATTAGTTCACATCTGAGATTAGACACAGACTAGCCATACCAGACAATTTTAAGAATTGGCAAGTGTTTGCAAATGACAATTAGATTAACAATTTCATGACTTTAGAGAATGAATTTTCTAACAGTAACATAGATGAAGATACAATCATTGAATCTGATCAAATAAATGAATAAGAAACAGACATTTCAGAAGAAAGTGCAATTCAAATGCTTCATCTAACAAAGTTCACCAAAAAAGAAATGCAGGACCTCAAACAAATGGAGGTTGATGAGATTATAGAAGAAGAATCTGAGATCATTAATTTAAAAGATAATCATTTGCCTAAAGGATTAACTCCTTTGGAAGATCTTTTTGATTCTAACAATATTCCAAAGAAACCCAAAATGGAACCTTTGAAAGCTGATATTGAGGAATATAATTTGGGAACTGAAGAAAATCCTAAACTGATAAATTTATCTAAATCTTTGTCCCCTGATCAAAAACTAAAATATGTTGAACTAATAAGAGAATTCCAGGATGTCTTTGGTTGGAGTTATGAAGACTTGAAATATTATGACACCTCTATAATTCAGCATAAAATACCTTTGAAAGAAAATCAGAAACCATTTTTAAAAAAAACTTAGAAGAATCAACCCTGTACTGCTGCCTTTAATTGAAAAAGAAATCAAACGAATGTATGAAGCAGGGATAATTGCTCCTATTAGATTTTCAGAGTGGGTGTCTAATTTAGTCCCTACTAGGAAGAAAACTGGAGAGATCAGATTATGTGTTGATTTAAGAAATGTAAATAAGGTTTATTTGAAGGATAATTACCCTTTGCCTAAAATGGATCACATTTTACAAAGGGTAGTAGGTGCTTCTAAGATTTCTCTTCTAGATGGGTTCTCAGGATACAACCAGATTCTGGTTCATCATGAGGACTAGGAAAAAACAGCTTTTACAACACCATGGGGCACATTCAAGTATGTTAAAATTCCATTTGGACTTAAAAATGTTGGAGAAACATTCCAAAGAGCAATGGAAATTGCATTTTCAAAAGAAATTCATGAATTTCTTGTTATATATCTGGATGATTTAACTATTTTTTCTAAATCAGATCAACAGCATTTGGACCATCTCAGACAAGTATTCATAAAATGCAGAAAGTATGGTATCTCTTTAAATCCAAAGAATTCCCTGTTTAGTCTTGAAGAAGGTAAACTCTTGGGCCATATCATTTCCAAATATGGTATTAGAATTGATCCTGCTAGAATAGAAGCTATATTGCAGATACCTCGCCCTAGAAATGTTAAAGAACTTCAAGCTTTCCTAGAAAAAATTAATTTTTTGAGAAGATTCATATCTAGCTTAGCTAAACTAATTAGATTGTTTACTAACATGTTAAGAAAGGATTCAAGTATTAAATGGATAGTTGAAGCCAAACAAGCATTTGAAGAAATTAAAATGGCTTTGACCAGAACACCAGTTCTTACCAGTCCACAATTTGATAGAGATTTCAGAATATTTTCATTTGCATCAGAACACACTGTAGCAATTGTTTTATTACAAAAGGATGATCAAGGATGTGAAAAACCTATAGCCTTTTTTAGTAAAGCACTAATGGATGCATCATTAAAATACAACATCATGGAAAAACAAGCTTTTGCACTTGTAAAAGCCATTAAAGATTTTAGAATCTACATACTGTATTCCTATGTGATATCCTATGTAACAAATGTTGTTGTCAAAGACATATTAACTCGGGATGGAATTGAAGGCAAAAGAGGTAAATGGATTGCAACCATATTAGAGTATGATATTGAAATAAAACCTACAAAGCTTATAAAGGGACAGGGATTGGCTCAACTCATGACAGAAACAAATTGTCAAGCCCTGGATATTAATGAACTGGATGACGAACAGGAGATGGCGACTCCACAAATCAGCCAAGCCTTCTTAGATTCACCTTGGTATGCTGATATAATTTATGTATTGTTAAACCTGCAAGCTCCTCCAGGGTTATCCAGAACAAAGAAAAGGTTTTTAAAGATGACATCTTTAAAGTTTTGTATTTTAGATAATGCTCTCTTTTGGAAAAATCATGAAGGAATTTTATTGAATTGTTTGTTAAAAGATTAAGCTGACAAGGCTCTCAATGAATTCCATGCAAGAGACTGTGGTGGACACCTTTATTTGAAATAAACTACAGACAAGATTCTAAGAGCTGGATTTTATTGGCCAACCTTGTTTTCTGATGTAAAGAAATTTGTCACTGCTTGCCATAAATGTCAAATATTTGAAGGCAAGAGAAAACTATTACCTTTACCCTTGAAACCAATTTCCACTGAAAAACCTTTCCAACAATGGGGTCTGGATTTCATTGGAGAAATCCATCCTCCTTCTAGCCAACACAAATGGATCCTCACTTCCACAGACTATTTTACCAAATGGATAGAAGCAATTCCTTCCAGACAAGCCAATGACACTATGATCATAGGATTCCTAGAAACCAATATATTATCAAGATTTGGCTGTCCTGAGAAAATTATAACTGATAATGCTGCTGCCTTCAAATCTAAGAAGATGATAAGTTTCTGTAATAAATATCATATCACCTTAGGCCATTCCACAGCCTATTACCCTCAGGGTAATGGACTGGCTGAAACTTCCAACAAGAGTCTCATCAATATTATTAAGAAATTATTGGAGGAAAACAAGAAAAAGTGGCATAAGAAACTTACAAATGCATTGTGTGCAGACATAATCACCACCAAAAAATCTATTGGGACTAGTCCTTATGAGTTAGTTTATGGTATTGAAGTTGTATTCCCTTCATCTTTAGGAGTTCCTGTAATGAAATTTCTTCAATAAGCTTAGATTTAACCTAATGATATTCAAAGGAGAATAAATCAGACTATCAATTTGCAGCAGACCAGAGAAGAAGTTTATCAAAGATCCCAAATATTGCAAGAGAAAATAAAGAAGATATTTGATAAAAGGACCAAGGCAGAAGATTTCCAACTGGGAAACAAAGTTTTAAGATGGGATTCCAGAAGAGAGGATAAGGGAAAACATGGGAAGTTTGACTTCCTATGGAAAGGACCATATATTATTCATGCTTTACAATGAAATAATACATATTTTCTGAAAAACTTGGATGGTACAGAAACTGAAGAAGGGCCAGTTAATGGTCGAATGTTGAAAAATTACTTTGATCCTATTTGTTAGGATATCCTAATTTTTTAACATGTACATACTATATCCTTTGTAATGTATCAGTTTTGAGTGGATAGTAACTTGTTGGAGTTGAAGCTCGAGGAGAAGGTCCTAATATTCAGAAGTATTACTATCATACATACAATAAAGCAACAAGCAGAAGAAGATTCCATGGTTCACTCAAAATCATTTTGAGGCCAACTGACCTGCTGTTCTTGACTTTTCACCAGGAAAAGCCATCCCCAAGTGGAGCCAGTGTTAGACTCCTATACCAATAGATGTCATATTTCATGTTTGACTTGATGGGCTATGTAATATGTTCATACCTTTTCTTGTTGCAAAGGTTTTCCATATTCTCAAAAAATCAAAAAATTTAAAAATGTAAAGAGGGTATACCCTAAAAGAAAAATCAAAGGGTGAAAAGAATAAAAATGGAAAAAAAAGTAAAAGAAAATGAACCCCACCAAAAGAAAGGCCAAGGGAAGTGTGCAAGTCTAAATGGCACTACTTTTTTCTCTTATTTAATAAATAAAATTGTGTGCAAATTGTATTTTATGCCACAATTTATGAACAGTCAAGCAGTTCAAGCTTGGTTAGTTCGTCTTTCAATTTTATGTTTTAGAGATAGAGAATAAAATCTGACCAAATTGTTTAATCTTGGCAGATAAGTAGATAGGTAGAGTAAATAAAAGGAGCTCAACAGTTTAATCTGATCCCTTGGATGTAATAAGGATAGAATTAGATAGATTTCCAGATGTAAAAGAAAAAGTGTGATGAGGGTTTGCCAGTCTAAGTCCACCCTAATAAAGAAGAAAAAATGGTTGGGTAAAGTAGGTAGGGTAGGTAGATGTTGTTGCAGAATTACATGTGATGGATAATGAATCTAGATGTGTTAAATCTTTACTTTCATCACAAGTGCAAAGGCAGACACTACACTGGAAGAATTTCAAGTAAAGCAAAGTTAGATTATTAACTTCCCTTCTCATTTTTCACTAAAAATTTCACTAATTTCCCCTAAGTACTAAGGAATTTGAAAATTAAAGGGGCTCAAGGCATGTCCTTGAATTTTGGAGGGATTGGAACCTTGGCCCAATAATTGGAAAATCCTAAGTACTTAAAATCATTCATCATGACATTCACTCACTTCTAAAAAATATTTTCCTAAGTAAAATCCCATTTTAATTAGGAAAACTATGCAATATTTCATTAAAATCCCTATTCATAAAAGCATAAGTTAAATACATTATCTTGATGTTTTAAACTTAGCGCTTTATTCATTTTCCATATTAATTTTGAACTTATTATTTAAATCCTTATAAAATTTCCCCTGTTCCCGTATTATTTTAAATAAAAAATTCCCAATTAATATAATATCTCGCCCCGTTGGTTGAAATATAAGCTTAATACGTTGATTAATTAATCAAAACATAAATACACATCCCCGCCATATAAAAAAGGGTTAATTAATCCTCATGTTTAATTAATAACCTGTCCCACCAATAAAATTTCCCCCGATATGATTAATTATATTTTATTGTATCGGGCCCACCTTGTTATCTCCCCATCATCTTCCTTTCCCGACGACCGTTCGATCGATCAACCTCAATTTTGAGTAACCTGCTCCAAAAATAGAAGAAAAGAGATATCAACGCCTTAGAAATAAGCCACTTCAAGGGGGCAACCTCCAATACATTACATAAATGAACAATTCTTGGATGATACAATTTACAAAACCTCCTTTCTATATATAGGAGTCCATGGGGCCATAATGTAATCCTAGTGGGCCACAATGTAATCCTAGCAGACCTAACAATAATAATTTAAGGGCACAATAATAACAAAATGGGGGTTACAAGGGTACAATAATAACAATAAGGGGGTTACACTAACAACAATAAGGGACTATACTAGTAATATAGGGACCTAACATGCCCTCTCCTTCAAAAAAGTGTTGTCCTCAACGCTTGAGTAGCTCTGGGTGCTTCTGTATAAAATTCTCATCCTCCCATGTAGAATCTTCAGTGGGTAAGTTCTTCCACTTGACGAGATACTCTGAAATTGATCGATTCCGTAGCTGTCGAGTTCTTGTTTCCGTGACCTCTTCAGGTTCCAATATGATTTTTCCTTCCTCATCAAGTTCTGGAAATATTGTTTGAACTGGAATATTTTCACCTATAACCTTCTTTAAGCATGAAACATGGAAAAGTGGATGCACTCGTGAAGAAGCAGGAAGCTCCAATTTGTATGCCATAGTACCAATCTTTTGCAACACCTTGTAAGGACCATAGTACTTTGGCGATAATTTATTATCCTTCTTAGCTTGCTTGAGGGACATTTTTTTGTATGGTTGTAGCCATAAAAATACTCAGTCTCCCACATCAAAACTTCTCTCGTTGCGATGTTGATCTGCCTTTTGTTTCATTCGATTTTGTGCCAAATTCAGGTTGTCCTTTAAGAGTTGGAGAACTTCTTGTTGATGCTCGATGTGATCTTCCACTGCTTTAACCTTCGAATTTTCTCTTAAAGATGATGTGATGGATGGTGGATGATATCCATAAAGTTCCATAAATGGGGTCATTTTCGCTGCAGTATGGAAGGAAGTGTTATACCACCATTCAGCGAGAGGTAACCACTTGACCCATTGTGTTTGTTTATCAGATACAAAACAACGAAGATATCCTTCCAAACATTTATTTACTATCTCAGTTTGACCATCGGATTCAGGATGATAAGATGAGCCATGAGCTAATTGAGTACCCAAACAAGAAAATAACTTCGTCTAAAAATTTCCAGTAAAAATGGGATCTCTGTCGCTCACAATAACCCTTGGGTTTCCATGTAGCTTTTGAATTGTGTCCATAAATGTAGTAGCAACTGTACTTGCTTTAAATGGATGAGATAATGCACAAAAGTGTGCATACTTGGTAATTCTATCAACTACCACCATGATAACACTCTTTCCTTCAGACTTAGGTAAACCTGTGATAAAATCCATTGAAATATCCTCCCAACGTTGACTTGGAATGGATAAAGGTTGTAGAAGTCCCGGGGTCTTAATTGTTTCCACTTTATTCTGCTGGCAAACCAAACATTCCGCCACAAACTTTTGAATATCAGATTTAAGGCCATCCCCAAAAAATTCTTTCTTCACCCTGTGGTAAGTTTTTAAAAATCCCGAGTGTCCTCCTAAAGGAGAAGTGTGCAATTCCAGAAGAATCTTTTGTTTTAGTTGGGAATTCTTACAAAGATATAAGTGATCTTTGTACCACAAGGAATCATTTTTCCAACTAAATGTATCAGATGTACTAGGATCTTGTTGCAACTTTTGAATGAGTGTCCAAACATCTTTGTCCTTCTTCCATTCATCTCTTGCTTTGGTTATCCAATCTGGTTGGATAATAGAAGTGACACAAAGCAATGCTTCCACATCTTCATTATTTCTTGAGAGTGCATTTGCAACAACATTAAGCTTTCCTTTTTTGTATATTATTTCAAAGTCATAACCCAACATCTTTGTGACCCATTTTTGCTGGTCTTCTAAAGATAGTCTTTGTTCCAAAAAGTGTTTAAGAATATCATGATTAGTTTTTACCTTGAATTGTCTTCCCATTAGGTAAGTTCTCCATTTCTTTAGTGCATGCAATATTGCTAACATTTCCTTATCATAAATAGGCTTTTGTAAATACTTTCCTTTGATTGGACAACTTTCAAAAGCAATGGGTCTTCCTTCCTGCATTAAAACAACACCGTTTCCATTTCCTGAGGCATCACATTCCACAATAAAGGTTTTGGTGAAGTCTGGCGTAGCTAAGACCGGTGCTAGGCACATTGCCTCTTTAAGATGTTCAAAGGCCTTAGTTGCTTCAGGAGTCCATGAAAATGCATCTTTCTTCAATAATGTTGTTAGAGGTGCTGCTATTCTCCCATAATTCTTAACAAACTTGCGATAATACCCTGTTAACCCGAGAAATCCTCGCAACTACTTTATAGTTGTGGGGACTTTCCATTCCTTAATGGCTTTAATTTTGTTAGGGTCTACTTTAACACCCTCGTGAGATACAATATGACCCAGATATTCCACCTCTTGTACTCCAAAGAAACATTTGGATGTTTTTGCATATAATTGTTTCTCCTGCAATAGTTTGAGCACCCTGTCAACATGTCCAACATGATCCTTCCAAGACCTGTTGTAGATTAGTATATCATCAAAAAATACTAGCACAAATTTTCTAAGGAAGGGTTTGAAAATGGAATTCATCAACCCTTGAAATGTAGAAGGTGCATTGGTAAGGCCAAAAGGCATGACCAAAAATTCATAATGACCCTCATGAGTTCGAAATGTTGTTTTTGGAATATCTTGAGTCTTCATTCTAATTTGATGATATCCTGAACGAAGATCCAACTTGGTAAAATAAATTTCTCCATGTAATTCATCCAATAATTCATCAATCATGGGAATGGGAAATTTATCTTTAATGGTGAGATTATTGAGCTCCCTATAATCCGGACACATTCGCCATGATCCATCCTTATTGTGTACCAATACTACAGGAGCAGAGAAAGAACTTTGACTAGGTTGAATTATACCCGCCTCTAACATTTCTGCAATCATACGTTCAATTTCGCTCTTTTGGATATAAGGATATCTATAAGGCCTGATGTTTGGAGGAACACTTCCTGGAATCAAATGAATAGCATGATCATGATCACGAATAGGTGGGAATCCTTTGGGAGTTTCAAACACCTTGGAATGATTGTCCAAGACTTGTTGGAGATCTGCAGAAATAGATGATTTTGATGTTGGAAATTCTAGTGAGCATAATTGTGCAATTACGCCTTGTTGTTCTTTCTTTGACTTTGTCATGAAATTAGAGCTTATTATCTTTCCGAGCTTCACTTTGCAATACCAGTAATTAGGCTTCCTTTCCCTTACAGAAAAAAATTCAAGAAAATTTCTTGAAAGTCCCAGCTTCCCAGTCCCAAATATTTAGCAACCATTGTACTCCTAGTACAACATCAACACCTCCCATAGGAATGGAAAGCATTGGACTAGTCAATACATATTCCCCCATGGTTAGCTTGATATTATGGCATTTTCCAGAGCAATTTATAGTTCCTCCATTGTTGAGTAACCCGCTTCAAAAATAGAAGAAAAGAGATATAAACGCCTTAGAATTAAGCCACTTCAAGGGGGAAACCTCCAATACATTACATAAATGAACAATTCTTGGACGATACAATTTACAAAACCTCCTTTCTATATATAGGAGTCCATGGGCCATAATGTAATCCTAGTGGGCCATAATGTAATGCTAGCCGACCTAACAATAATAATTTAAGGGCACAATAATAACAAAATGGGGGTTACAAGGGTACAATAATAAAAATAAGGGGGTTACACTAACAACAATAAGGGGCTATACTAGTAATATAGGGACCTAACATGCCCCTCTCCTTCACAAAAGTGTTGTCCTCAACGCTTGAGTAGCTCTAGGTGCTTCTGTATAAAATTCTCATCCTCCCATGTAGAATCTTCAGTGGGTAAGTTCTTCCACTTGATGAGATACTCTGAAATTGATCGATTCCGTAGTTTTCGAGTTCTTGTTTCCGTGACCGCTTCAGGTTCCAATATGATTTTTCCTTCCTCATTAAGTTCTGGTAATATTGTTTGAACTGGAAGATTTTCACCGATAACCTTCTTTAAGCATGAAACATGGAAAATTGGATGTACTCGCGAAGAAGCAGGAAGCTCCAATTTGTATGCCATAGTACCAATCTTTGCAACACCTTGTAAGGACCATAGTACTTTGGCGATAATTTATTATCCTTCTTTGCTTGCTTGAGGGACATTTGTTTGTATGGTTGTAGCCGTAAACATACCCAATCTCCTACATCAAAACTTCTCTCGCTACGATGTTGATCTGCCTGTTGTTTCATTCGATTTTGTGCCAAATTCAGGTTATCCTTTAAGAGTTGAAGAACTTCTTGCTGATGCTCGATGTGATCTTCCACTGCTTGAACCTTCGAATTTTCCCTTAAAGATGATGTGATGGATGGTGGATGATATCCATAAAGTGCCATAAATGGGGTCATTTTTGCTGCAGTATGGAAGGAAGTGTTATACCACCATTCAGTGAGAGCTAACCACTTGACCCATTGTGTTTGTTTATCAGATACAAAACAACGAAGATATCCTTCCAAACATTTATTTACTATCTCAGTTTGACCATCAGATTGAGGATGATAAGATGAGCTATGAGCTAATTGAGTACCCAAACAAGAAAATAACTCCGTCCAAAAATTTCCATTAAAAATGGGATCTCTGTCGCTCACAATAACCCTTGGGCTTCCATGTAGCTTTTGAATTCTGTCCATAAATGTAGTAGCAACTGTACTTGCTTTAAATGGATGACATAATGCACAAAAGTGTGCATACTTGGTAAGTCTATCAACTACCACCATGATGACATTCTTTCCTTCGGACTTAGGTAAACCTGTGATAAAATCCATTGAAATCTCCTCCCAACGTTGACTTGGAATGGATAAAGGTTGTAGAAGTCCCGGGGTCTTAATTGTCTCCACTTTATTATGCTGGAAAACCAAACATTCCGCCACAAACTTTTGAATATCAGATTTAAGGCCATCCCAAAAAAATTCTTTCTTCACCCTGTGGTAAGTTTTTAAAAATCCTGAGTGTCCTCCTAAAGGAGAAGTGTGCAATTCCAGAAAAATATTTTGTTTTAGTTGGGAATTCTTACAAAGATATAAGCGATCTTTGTACCATAAGGAATCATTTTCCAACTAAATGTATCAGATGTACTAGGATCTTGCTGCAACTTTTGAATGAGTGTCCATACATCTTTGTCCTTCTTCCATTCATCTCTTGCTTCGGTTATCCAATACGGTTGGATAATAGAAATGGCACAAAGCAATGCTTCCACCTCTTCATTCTTTCTTGAGAGTGCATCTGCAACAACATTAAGCTTTCCTTTTTGTAGATTATTTCAAAGTCATAACCCAACATCTTTGTGACCCATTTTTGCTACTCTTCTGAAGATAGTCTTTGTTCCAAAAAGTGTTTAAGACTATCATGATCATTTTTTACCTTGAAGTGTCTTCCCATTAGGTAAGTTAGCCATTTCTTTAGTGCATGCAGTATTGCTAACATTTCCTTCTCATAAATAGGTTTCTGTAAATACTTTCCTTTGATTGGACGACTTTCAAAAGCAATGGGTCTTCCTTCCTGCATTAAAACCGCACCAATTCCATTTTCTGAGGCATCACATTCCACAATAAAGGTTTTTGTGAAGTCTGGCGTAGCTAAGACCGGTGCTAGACACATTGCCTCTTTAAGATGTTCAAAGGCCTTAGTTGCTTCAGGAGTCCATGAAAATGCATCTTTCTTCAATAATGTTGTTAGAGGTGCTGCTATTCTCCCATAATTCTTAACAAACTTGAGATAATACCCTGTTAACCCGAGAAATCCTTGCAACTGCTTTATGGTTGTGGGGACTTTCCATTCCTTAATGGCTTTAATTTTGTTAGGGTCTACCTTAACACCCTCGTGAGATATAATATGACCCAGATATTCCACCTCTTGTACTCCAAAGAAACATTTGGATGTTTTGCATATAATTGTTTCTCCTGCAATAGTTTGAGCACCCTGTCAACATGTTCAACATGATCCTTCCAAGACCTGCTGTAGATTAGTATATCATCAAAAAATACTAGCAAAAATTTTCTAAGGAAGGGATTGAAAATGGAATTCATCAACCCTTGAAATGTAGAAGGTGCATTGGTAAGGCCAAAAGGCATGACCAAAAATTCATAATGACCCTCATGAGTTAAAAATGTTGTTTTTGGAATATCTTCAGTCTTCATTCTAATTTGATGATATCCTGAACGAAGATCCAACTTGGTAAAATAAATTGCTCCATGTAATTCATCCAATAATTCATCAATCACAGGAATGGGAAATTTGTCTTTAATGGTGGGCTTATTGAGCTCCCTATAATCCGGACACATTCGCCATGATCTGTCCTTCTTGTGTACCAATACTACAGGAGCAGAGAAAGAACTTTGACTAGGTTGAATTATACCCGCCTCTAACATTTCTGCAATCATACGTTCAATTTCGCTCTTTTGGAAGTAAGGATATCTATAAGGCCTGATGTTTGGAGGAACACTTCCTGGAATCAAATGAATAGCATGATCATGATCACGAATAGGTGAGAGTCCTTTGGGAGTTTCAAACACCTTGGAATGATTGTCCAAGACTTGTTGGAGATCTGCAGAAATAGATGATTTTGATGTTGGAACTTCTAGTGAGCAAAATTGTGCAATTACGCCTCGTTGTTCTTTCTTTAGAAGCTTTGTCATGCCATTAGAGCTTATTATCCTTCCTGGCTTCCCTTCAATACCCCGTATTTCGACTTCCTTTCCTTCTGAAAAGAATTTCAAGAAAAGTTCTTGAAAATTAAAAGCTACCGTCCCCAAAGATTGTAACCATTGTACTCCTAGTACAACATCAGCACCTCCCATAGGAATAGAAAGCATTGGACTAGTCAATACATATTCCCCCATGGTTAGCTTGATATTATGGCATTTTCCAGAGCAATTTATAGTTCCTCCATTTGCAACCATCACTTGACATTCTGGTGCTGGGTATAGGAAACAATTTAATTCTTTGGCTACCTTACAATGAATAAAATTATGGGTGCTACCTAAATCAATCAACACTATTACCTTTTTCTTCTTGATATGTCCTTCTATCTTGAGAGTTTGAGGAGTGGTAATTCCTGCCAGTGCATTACACGATATGGTCGGATTCATTTCTTCCTCTTCTAGGGCTGGTTCCTGGTGTATATTCTCTTCTTGTTCATTTTCTTCTTCTTCTTCACAATCTATGTAAAATAATTTCTTCTCAGCACACTTATGACCTTTAGTGTATTTTCTATCACAACTGTAGCAAAGCCCTTTTGCTCTTTTTTCTTCCAATTGTTGTGGTGTCAACCTTGTAGGTTGTGGAAATCTAGGCATAGCAACACTTCCTTATTTATAGAATTGAGTGGTAGGCTTCCTTGTCGCCATAATTTTACATTCAACTTTTCTTGCCAACCTGAATGCCTTCTCCAATGAATCAGGTTCCAAAACACGAACTTCATGTTGGATGTTATCCTTTAGAGTGCCTATGAAGAGATCAATTCTGTGTTCCTCTGGAATATCAGTTACCCTTATATTCAATTTTTGGAAGTCCTCAATGTGCTGCCCCACTAAACCCTTTTGTTTGAGATTTATCAATTGGGTGAAGAAGGTGTTGCTCTTTGTATCCTCATAATGTGCTATCATTTCCTCCGTAAAAATTGACCAAGTGACAATTTTTTTACGGGAGCAAAGCCATTGATACCATACAAATGTATTTTGTTCTAAATGTAAGTTGCAATGCGTACCTTTTGTGTGTTTTGCACGTTATGGAGATCAAAATATTGCTCCATCTGTAGTATCCATGTTACAGGATCCTTTCCATCAAACTTCCTCATATCCATTTTTGGAATATGGTGGTTCTTCCCGCCAACATTAGAGTTTATGAAATCACAATTGACATTTATTTTGTTCTCATCATGAGGTTCTTCTACTATCTTTTCACCATTAGGAAACATTTCTTGTATCAACTTTGTCAAACCTTCGATGTCTGCTTTTAGATCATTCTTCATGTTTTCCATGTTGTCTTTCATGTCATCCATCTTAGCTTCCATGCCAGCTTCCATGCCATCCATCTTCGCTTCCACGCCTTTCTTCAAAACTTCCATTTCATTTTTTGTTGCTCTTTGCGAGAGTGAAATTTGTTGCACTTGCTCTTGTAATTTTGATAGATCATGTTGCAATTCTTCATCTTCATGAGTCATAGTAGAGCCTTATGAAGGCTTAATGGGTGTTGAATTATTTTTACGGGGCATCTTTGAGAACCCAATACTGATATCTATTCTACAATATTCCCTTGGAATCAATTTAGATTGATTCTTCAAACAAGACTTATACAATTCACAAAAAAAAAACACACCTTTTTCCTTCTTTTGAGGAGCTCGATATTGAAATTGGATTATCTCTGTAATTGAAGCACTTCAATATTTTAATTTTGGTACTGTTGTAGCCCTCTGAATTGTATTTCGAATACCACAGGTATGACTTGATTTGGATTCTCCAAGACAAAGTTGTGTCCAATCTCCCACAATGACCTAATTATGGACTGGTTCAGTACAACGAACTTGTACGACTTGCCACGTGTCACTGTTTTGTCCTTCGGCTCTAAAATTTATATTGAAGAAACTACAGTCTGTTTTCTAGTGACCAATTTTTACGACACTCCAATCCGATGCTCAGAGAGAGAGTTATGAAGCTTTTCCCATGATCACCTCTTTGAGATGAAATTCAGGAGCCTGAAAAAGCACTAACTTCCACAGATCATATCTCCAAAAATATTGCGAACCAAGATCTGAAAGTTTTTGCCAATGTGCCTCAGAATTTCAGCTTCGCACCCTATGAATTTCAGCTTCTGAGACTTCGTAGAAAAAAATTTATAGCGAAAATTCCACGATGACCTGTTTAGGAGCCTGAACAAAGACCTAACTTCCACAGATCATATCTCCGAAAATATTGCGAACCAAGCTTTGAAATTTTTAGAAACTCTTCCTCGGGATTTCAGCTTCGCACCCTAAAAATTTCCGCTTCTGAAACTTTGTAGAAAAAAAGTTATAGCGAAAATGCCACGATAACCTGTTTGGAGCAGCAAAACCCTAGAATCCAAAGCTCTGAATGTTGAGTAACCAACTCCAAAAATAGAAGAAAAGAGATATAAACGCCTTAGAAATAAGCCACTTCGAGGGGGAAACCTCCAATACATTACATAAATAAAAAATTCTTGGATGATACAATTTACAAAACCTCCTTTCTATATATAGGAGTCCATGGGGCCATAATGTAATCCTAGTGGGCCATAATGTAATCCTAGCCGACCTAACAATAATAATTTAAGGGCACAATAATAACAAAATTGGGGTTACAAGGGTACAATAATAACAATAAGGGGATTACACTAAAAATAATAAGGGGCTATACTAGTAATATAGGGACCTAACATCCATTTGCAACCATCACTTGAAATTCTGGTGTTGGGTATAGGAAACAATTTAATTCCTTGGCTACCTTACAATGAATAAAATTATGGGTGCTACCTGAATCAATCAACACTATTACCTTTTTCTTCTTGATTTGTCCTTCTATCTTCAGAGTTTGAGGAGTGGTAATTCCTGCCAGTGCATTACACGATATGGTTAGATTCATTTCTTCCTCTTCTAGGGCTGGATCCTGGTGTGTATCCTCTTCTTGTTCATTTTCTTCTTCCTCTTCACAATCTATGTAAAATAATTTCTTCTCAGCACACTTATGACCTTTAGTGTATTTGCTATCACAACTGAAGCAAAGCCCTTTTGCTCTTTTTTCTTCCAATTTTTGTGGTATCAACCTTGTAGGTTGTGGAAATCTAGACGTAGCAACACTTCCTTCTTTATAGAATTGAGTGGTAGGCTTCCTTGTCGCCATTATTTTACATTCAACTTTTCTTGCCAACCTGAATGCCTTCTCCAATGAATCCGGGTCCAAAACGCGAACTTCATGTTGGATGTTATCCTTTAAAGTGCCTGTGAAGAGATCGATCCCGTGTTCCTCTGGAATATCAGTTACCCTTATATTCAATTTTTGGAAGTCCTCAATGTGCTGCCCCACTAAACCCTTTTGTTTGAGATTTATCAATTGGCTAAAGAAGGTGTTGCTCTTTGTATCCTCATAATTTGCTATCATTTCCTCCGTAAAAATTGACCAAGTGACAATTTTTTTACGGGAGCAAAGCCATCGATACCATACAAATGTATTTGGTTCCAAATGTAAAGTTGCAATGCGTACCTTTTGTGTGTTTTGCACATTATGGAGATCAAAATATTGCTCCATCTGTAGTATCCATGTTACAGGATCCTTTCCATCAAACTTCCTCATATCCATTTTTGGAATATGGTGGTTCTTCCCGTCAACATTAGAGTTTATGAAATCATGATTAACATTTAT
Source organism: Pinus albicaulis (assembly GCA_034641835.2). Taxonomy (NCBI): domain Eukaryota; kingdom Viridiplantae; phylum Streptophyta; class Pinopsida; order Pinales; family Pinaceae; genus Pinus; species Pinus albicaulis. The sequence continues at coordinate 1,357,100,875 of CM076577.1, read as the reverse complement.
TTTGTTCTCATCATGAGGTTCTTCTACTATCTTTTCACCATTAGGAAACATTTCTTGTATCAACTTTGTCAAACCTTCGATGTCTTCTTTTAGATCATTCTTCATGTTTTCCATGTTTTCTTTCATGTCATCCATCTTAGCTTCCATGCTAGCTTCCATGCCATCCATCTTAGCTTCCACGCCTTTCTTCAAACCGTCCATCTTCGCTTCCATGCCTTTCTTCAAAACTTCCATTTCATTTTTTGTTGCTCTTTGCGAGAGTGAAATTTGTTGCACTTGCTCTTGTAATTTTGATAGATCATTTTGCAATTCTTCATCTTCATGAGTCATAGTAGAGCCTTCTGAAGGCTTAATGGGTGTTGAATTATTTTTACGGGGCATATTTTAGAACCCAATACTTCTATATATTCTACAATATGCCCTTGGAATCAATTCAAATTGATTCTTCAAATAAGACTTATGCAATTTGGAAAGAAAAAAAATTATGCACACCTTTTTCTTGCTTTTGAGGAGCTCGATATTGAAATTGGATAATGTCTATGATTGCAGCACTTCAATATTTGAATTTCAGTATCAACATATCCCTCTGAATTATCTTTCGAATGCCACAAGTCTGACCTAATTTGGATTCTCCAAGACAAAGTTGTGTCCAATCTCCCACAATGACCTAATTCTGGACTAGTTCAGTAGAGAAAACTTGTACGACTTGCCACGTGTCCCTATTTCATCCTTTTTCTATGAAATTAATAGCCAAGAAATTACAGTTCATGTGATTGTGACCAATTGTTACGGCACTCCAATCCGATGCCCAGAGAGAGAGTTATTGAACTTTTCCCATGATCACCTCTTTGAGATGAAATTCAGGAGCCTGAAAAAGCACTACCTTCCACAGATCATATCTCCAAAAATATTGCGTACCAAGCTCTGAAATGTTTTGAAGAATTTCCTCAGGATTTCAACTTCGCACCTTATTAATTTCAGATTCTGAACCTTCGTAGAAAAAAATGTTATCGCGCAAATACCACGATGACTTGTTTAGGAGCTGAAAAATTACTAAGGATGATACCTCTGAAAATATTCGAGCCATCCAGAAGCTCCCAGAATTTGAAAATGTTCCTGAGAGTTTATTCAGCCCTGTTTCATTCTGAAACTTTAATGAAAAAAATTGTGAAATTTCCACGTTGATGACCCGGGCAGGCGAAACCTAGAATCCAAACCTCGTGCAAATGTTGAGTAACTGACTCGAAAAATAGAAGAAAGAATGTCTGCCTTGAAAATAAGCCACTTCAAGGGGGCAACCTCCAATACATTACATAAATGAACAATTCTTGGATGATACAATTTACAAAACCTCCTTTCTATATATAGGAGTCCATGTGGCCATAATGTAATCCAAGTGGGCCACAATGTAATCCTAGCCGACCTATCAATAATAATTTAGGGGCACAATAATAACAAAATGGGGGTTACAAGGGTAAAATAATAACAATAAGGGGGTTACACTAATAACAATAAGGGACTATACTAGTAATATAGGGACCTAACAATCAGATCTATGGTTGTCGTCCATATTGCTGCCCATCCACGTTCGAATGATAACGCACGATGGCCAAGAGGTTTTCTGAACAGTGCCACGCCACGCGTCGTCCATCGTATGGAATCGCTCGCCCTCCGCTGAAAACCACTCTTTCCCAAAAGATGTGTGATGGAAACTGCTTACCACCTGCCTCCCGTGATGAAGCCTCCGTACTTGCTGACGTCATCCATTAAAAAAATAAAAAAAACCGCCAACCTTTGACTTTGTGAATAAAATAAAAGAACCCACGTCATTTTCGTTATTTCATACAATGACTAGTGTCCCATGCAACGAATTTCGAAATCAACTGTCTAAGTTTTCCAACCGTTACCTTGTTGAAGAAAATTGCAGTCGAGTAATCCAGAGTTCATCCGCCACAGTCAGTACCTGTTTAGTCATTATTCATTTTCCGAAAAATAGGTATTTACCTAAATTCCCACTGAGCTCTGTAAAAATCCTAGTTTTTTCTTTAAATTCCACACAAAAAATTGAAACAGGGTTCAAGATTTCTCTTTAGTTCATTCCTCAATTCCCAAAACTACAATTGCATTCCCAAACCTGTGATTATGCCTATTTTTTCATCAAAACCAGCAATTCATTTCTGAATCCACCAGAACCAGAAATGGAAATTCCCGTGGCTCTGAATGTCTCACTCCTGAATGCCCCTCACAGAGATTTAGATTATCTTCCTTTAGTAGACAGAGATTTCCAAATTAAAGATCTGTTTCTCAGTGAAATCCTCTTTGAATTTTTTGCTACTACAGAGATAATTACTTGAAAGGTTCTGACATTTTTGGATTATGGGAATCCAATATTCCCATGTATCTTCTCCCTTCAGTCCATATTTTTCCTAAGATAATCCATTACTACCATGCAAATTATGATCCCAATCAACGAGCAGTTTTGTCCCCGAGTCAAACCATTATTTTCCCAATAACTGCTTAGTCTATCAACGAAATGTTACAATTTCAACCTGGTCAAGCCCTCACTCCCCTGTCCATGGGAGAATTACTTGAGAAATATGCCAATTTATCCCATGAGGAGTTAAATCGCCTCTGCCAAACCTTCATGTTGCCAGAACATCAGCCCAAAGGCCCTCCCCCTTATGGTTATACCTTTTTCACTGATGTGGGAAGGCTTATTCTGAATATGATATCCTCTATAATAGGTTTCAATACTAGTGAATATGTTGATCAATTAACCCTAGTATTGTTGTCAATTTTTACCCCTGGACAACCCCCTGCTGTCAAGTATGATTTTGCTTCCTACATTGCAGATAAAATCCATGATCAGTTCATGAGATTAGAGAATGAAAGAGTGTTCAAGTATTCCTTTGTTATATACCATCTCATGCTTTACTTTCAATCAGATATTTTCCCTTTCCATGCTGAAAAATTTGATGCCAAAGGAAATCCTAGGTCTGTAATCTTTTGGTTTGCCATCACTTATAATTCCATTGATTCTCCTTATTCCTACAATGAGTTTATTGACCTATTTGTACACCCTGCAACCACCTTGTTGACAGGAGTCTCCCCTCTTAGGGTCAATAGTGAAATCAAGAAAATTCTTCAACTCTCAAAACAATACCGGATAGGTGATTGGTACCTATACCGGAATCACACAAAAATAAAAATATACGGATGTGAGCTATGCCCATTCAAGTTACCAAAACATGTCCCAATGAGACTCTTTGCATTAGATTATTTCAGACAGATGATTAATTCAAATATAGACCATTTTTTCAATGCAAAGAAAAAGGCTCAACTCAGGATTAAAAGTCAATTAGGTCTCTTTGTCTGCAACTCTAGGGATGCTGCAAAGGAAGCTGAAAGAATCTTAGAAGACTATCTCAAATTACAAAAAAGTTTCTATTGGGTAACTTATGACCCCAACGGATTTATTTGTGATAGAAGGATGAAAAATAAATTGTCACCATACATTCATCAAAGAATCCTAGAAATTGAACAATATGCCAATATGGATGAATGGATGGAAGGGACATTTATAGAACAAGATAATCAACAGGTCAGTGTTGAAAATTTTATGAAAGACCTTGAAAAAATACTTGACCTGGACTCTTTTGGACAGGTGCAGATACCAGGTATTGGTTCTTCTTATGCTGGGACTTCTCAACAAAATTTACAAGAAATCAATGCATTAGCTATAGTAGCATCTAAAGGAAAGGATAAAGAGGCTGATATACAAGTTACAAAGAAATTTACAATGACAGAACAACCTGAAACTTCTAAAGAACAGGGTCAAGTACAAATTTCTCCTACTCAGACCAATGTGGCAGAAATGTCAATTTTACAAACTCCTGTTAATGTAGAAAAGGGTAAAAAGAGAGATGCTGAAGCAACTACTCTTGTTAGTGGATCTTCGGAACAGCCTGATGTTAAAATACAAAAATTGAATCCTCTTCCAGAAGTGGAATCTGTTCACAAAATCCCTGATAGTCAGATGCAAGAAGAATTGGGTAGTCAGAAAACATGTACAATCAGTGTGACATCTACTACTTTACAGAGAAAAGAGCTGCAAAGGCAGCAAAGTGCAGAAGTATCATCTTTCAAACCACTAGTGAAAGATGTTTGCGACATTAAAAGAACATTTATAAATATAAAGGCCAGAAATGTTCCACTCAACTTCAAGTTTACAATCAATATTTGAAGATGGCTCCTAAGAATCAACAAAGATTGATGTCAGCCTATGACATTCAACAGGGTAAAATGGTAATGAGTCACTTCAAACCCAAAGTGCAGCAACCTAAAACAGCTACAGATTATATCAGAACTAATTTTGAAGTAATAGAAAAGGATATTCATCCTTTGGATCTAATTGAGCTTCATAAACAGACAGGTGAAATGATTTATTCTACTCTGACAGATAAATCAATGATGACCAAAAATTGCAGGATTCTTTGGAGAATAGTAATGCTCAATTAAATCTTGAAAAAGTCTCTTCTCAGGCTAAGGACAACAGGATAAAGACTTTGGAGGAAATAATTATTGGATTGGGTCATAATCCCAATGATGTCAAGGGTATAGAAGCTTTGATCAAGAAAAAAGATGATGATATCGTAGCCTTGAGAAAAAAACTGAAGTTACCAGCCTCAAGACATCCACAGATTGTAGAAATCATAAAGAAAAATTATGAAGAATTGATGGATTTTCTCTTGAAAATGAATGAGCAACTTAATGAAACTGAAAAAGTGCTTGAAATGGCATTGAAAGACAAGCAGCCTAATATTCCAACATCTACAACTGAAGTGATTACAGGTACTACAACAACAGGTCAGCCAGCAGAATTATCACAAGGAAATGCTTCCAATTTAAGTACCGAAGAGTTAATAAAGTCAATGGAGGAATTTAAACTCCAAGTGACAGAACTTCAAAGAACATATGTACAATTCACCACTTTAGAACAAAAATATGATCTCTCAAAGATGAATGTTGCAGATAAAACAAGAGAGGTCAACAGATTAGAAAAGTTGGTCAAAAAATTGGATAAGGATCTCACATTAGAGGAGCCTTTAAAGGAAATAAATGAAATTATTTGGGACAACATCATCCAGTCAATGAAAGAAGTCTGGCCCTCAATTCAAATAATGTATGAACAGAATGATTTAGTCAAATTGGCTCTGGAAGAAGTCCTAAAGGCAAGAGAAGAATTGGGAGACATGCCTGAAGAAGCCAATGAAATTATCCGCTTTTTAAATACTCAGAACAAGCATCAACTTGAAGAACTTGGCATTCAAGACAGGACAGGAACAATTTTGGAAATAAAAAGAGTTTTTACCAAAAGAACTTTGATGCAGAATCTAGAACGAAGATGATATGATATGCAAGAAGAAATCAATGCCTTTATAAAAAGATTTGATATTTTGTTGAATAAAGGATTGCCCAGTCCTTTAATTTCAAAGGATAAATTGATGGACCTTGAAACTTATGTTGAGAAATTGGACAATCATGCTAACAATCAGGCTAGTTCCTCAACTAGTTCATCAACAACGGCATTGCCTACAGGAAAAAATCTTCATGATAGATTGGAAAATTTGTTTTATCTCGAGCATGAGGTAAAGCATTTGTTCCCAATTCAACCTACTTTATTTAGGTATACAGAGAATGATGAAACTCTCAGAAAGCTGCAAAGAACCAGAATACCGGAAGATAAATGGTGGGAAGAAATGTTAGAACTTTTGTAAAAATTATCCTTACATGAATTTTTGATCATTGACTACAGTAAAAGTTATAATAAGAAGGATATAAGGGTAGACAGAGGTTAAATAGTATTAGTGTAGATAAAGAATATCAGTAAAACGGAGCAGCCAAGACAAAATTACTAAAGAGAACAGCAACGAGCCAAATCGTAGGGCCTGCATCCAACACATTCTCAAAAGAAGGAAACAACACAACATCAGTTATCATTTCTCTTATCTACGAGACCATCTATCTCTAGTTTGTTGTAAAATACTTATGAGTCATCCTAGATTATATCTCAATCTGTTATGAGATATTTTTATATTTTTTTTTTTAAAATACTCCCTCAATCGGAGTATTGAGGGGTGGATTCTTAGACTTTGCTGTAACATTGACTATTTTGGAATAAAGTCCTGTTGGAGAAATTTGGTGTGGCAAGCTAGATGATGAATTGATGCAAAAGAATTTTTACAGGATTCTTGTGTCAGACAACGGATCAATAAGTAATCTATCTCTTATGTTTTGAAGTCTTTATATTTGTTTATTATATCATCTGTGTTTCATTTCTGAATGATTAACGAAAAGGAATAAATCAGAAAGTGCTTAAGTGTAATCTGATTTTAATCGTTATTATTCTAAATTTTTTCTTCTAAACTGGTTTAAACAGTGAATTCTTAATTGCTCCTATTTTTATAGTTTAAGCATTTTGATTATTTAGTAAAGAATACTTAATTGCTCTTTATTAATAATCACTCAATTTCCCTCTTTCAAATGTGTTGAAGGATTCTTAATTTCCCTTCATCCAATTTGAGTTCATCCCATTAACTTTAGATCTATAATTTTTCCCTGTTTGATTACCTTGCCCTGTGAAACCATCTTTTGTTAAGAAACTTGATCCAATTAAGCTATCCTTTTCGACTCCATTAGCCCAATGGCCTAAAATACTCAATCTTACCACAAGCTATTGAATTTCATCACCCAAACTCAAGAAAAACCCTTGGACTTTATAACTAGCCTAATATCTTTCAAAACAAAGCTAAATTTTATAGAGAGAGCCCTCTTTGGGTACAGATTGGCTAGATTCTGTACCTAAAAGTTGGTTTGTGGTTACCTCGGACCCCTTTCCTCTTCCCAACAACTTCAAGGAAAATCTGAGTGATAACAGGAGGCAATCAGACGATGAGGATCGAATCGCAGATCTGAAGGGGAAGAGACGGATAGCTGAGATGACATTGCAAGTCAAACAATATATCTTGCAATGCGATGAGGAGAAGGGCCACGTGTTAAGTTTATGTGTTAAGGATTTTGCAAGTCAAATAAGGCAAGTTGCGATGTGGTAAGAATTGAAACTTGCGATGCGATAAAGGGAGAAGCCACGTGTTGTCACCACGATTGAGTGCATATCACACATCAGCAGGTTTAGAGTTTTGCATTAATACTTCGAAAGGTAAAGTATTTTGGTTGCGATGCAACAAGGACGGGAGATGGCAGTGTGAGACAGTACAACAGGGTCGTTGGATCTGGGGAAGATCTACGATTGAGATTATGTCACAACTTCGCATTTTCGTTTGTATTGTTTACCATTTAAGTTATATGTTAAGTTCTCCGATATGTGATGCATCATGATTGGTCAGCACATTGTGGGACCCTACAACCACTGTTCTGTGTATATGTCCATGCTATTGTTTAAAATGCAGTTTCATGATGCAGTGGGGCCTAATCGCATAAGCACACATCACAAGATTTAAAAGATAAGTGCTAAGGAAAAGTTAAAAACAACGTCATGCGAAGTGCGATGTTGGGTAGATGCGATGTGGTTTTATAAAGAAAACTCCAAAGGTCTTGAAATTCGGAGGTAAGGCATTCACATGTTAAATCACATCGAAGGAAAGAAGGAGGATTATAACATAAAGATGGCGAGACGCCTTGATAATGGAGGAAAGTTTGAACGTGGGCAAAGAGACTCGGGTAAATGACCTGACACAGAGCAAAGGGGAAGAGAAGACTAAACATAGTAGACACATGCAGAAGAGATAGAGTCAGGTAGCAGGTGACATGATGACATCATTCGAAACACAAAATCATGGGCAGAGTCGGGTGGAGATGCGTTTATGTAGAATATTGGGAGAACATAGCCGAAACAGAAGGAGACAAATAAGCAACAACTCAGACTCAGCAAAGGGATTGTATTCCAAGTGAATTTTGTTTTCTTTGTTAAGATTGAAGCTAAAATGGTGTCCTCGATTGCAATGTAATAAGTAGTTTAACAGCCTAGGCATTTTAGGATGTGCAAGAAGCTCGAGCGGTTACAAACTGCTTTTGTTTGTATTTAAGGAAGGGAGAAAGGGTGAAGGGGGGTTCCGAGTTCTGGAATTCTTGAGGATTACATTTTGTACTTATTTTTCGGATGGGTAAATGAAAGAAGCGGTAAATTTCTTGCAACTGCTGATGGTGATTCGTGTTTCTTGTGCCATTTTGTGTCCTTTATTCTTTGAATGAAGTGAAGTAATATAGCATCCGGTCTCTTAATTACATATTTGAGTAAGAGTTAAATAACCTTAATTCAGGCTCCTTCACTCCATCTCTTCTCCCTTCACAAATTCTCTCTGAAACTTAAAATTAATAAATTCTACGTTTGCAACATATTATTTTGAGTTTCCCCTCTCTTCACAAAATCTTGATGAAACTTTAAAGTAATAGATTCTATGTTTACATCATATTATTTCGAGTTTCCTCTCTCTCCATGAATTTCCTCTTAAACTTAAAAGTGGTAGATTATGTTTTTACAACATATTACTTTGAGTTTCCCCTGTAGTTTTTCTTTTCATTTATATATCAGCAGTGAATAGCATTATTAAATCTTTTATTATTCTCGATCATTAAGGGTTTAGAAAACTAGTCTCCAAAGGGATAGAACAAAGACCTCATGATAAAATCATTTCTATGACACACTTTTAAAATGTCTTAAGTACTTACTCCTTTCACAACCGAGGGATTGTATCTTAAGATACAACACAAGGCATGATGGGAAACCAAAAGGAAAGTTGGGTCGCAAGTTGAGTGAGTGACCCCTACAACCAAGGACAAGTCAAAGTATTATAACAAAATTCCAAAGAGGAGCAAGAAGGCTATCAAGTAGGGTATTCAAAAATAGTGATGGAGCTACAAGTCATCCTAGGATGCCTATTCACTCTAAGAAAACCAAGATCTTTAAATTTTCCTGAGAAAACGATAATGGTAGAGTCTAACAAAAGAAAAATGTTAGATTTGTATACTAGGAACAAGAAAATCATGGCATTCCTAGTCCACCCTAAGTTACCAGGCCATGGAAGAAAGTTCTTTGGAATACCATAAATGGCTAGAGGCAATTAGTGGTTGAGCGGATAAAGTTGCTTCCTCCAAAGCCAGAGACATACAAATGTGAGAGCATGAAACAATGTGAGGAGACATAGACCATGGTGAGGGCTAAGGAAACATACTAGCTAGGTTGAATTTTCCAACCTACACTTCTGGGAAGCTCTCCAGCTTTACAAATTGAAACCCTATCACAACATGTTGAAATGAGGTACTTGAATAATTTTCTATGATAGCTAACAACAAGAAAAATAAAAAATCTCGAGTGCCTGAAAAATCTCATGGCCTGAGTGATCAAACCATCCCTTGCTCAATTGTGAGATATGAACCAATAAATATGAAACTACTAGAGGAGGACCCTACCTTCACTCAAGCATTTTCTAGCGTGGGATACCTTCATTTCTCATGTTAGAAGCTACAGGGTTACCATGGGTAGATTTCCAAGGACTTTTCCATTAATTTTACATGGTCAAAATATAAGGTGGGCATGCTCAACTTTGCAGTGTCTCCCAACACCATTTCTCGTGCTACATAAATCCCTAAGTCTAGATAAATGTGGTTTAAAGTGTAGAAGTTTCGGTTTGAAAATTTTGATGAGTTTCTTAAGGAAGAGCACAAAGGGATTGATATGACTATAGACATCTCCAGAACATTCCTCAAAAAACATTTTCTAAACTCCTTATGGTCATCGAGAAGTACTTCACATGTGAAGGCAACCTCACCGTGGTCTACCAATACCCTTTCAAATTGCTACTGCATTTCATGAGTAAAAAACCCCTAGACAATCCTTTTTAGTTGTTTAGAAATTTGGGAAAGATGGCTGATAAGGTCCAAGCCAAGCCTAACGCCAGTAACACCTATGTTTTCCATAATAGTATTATTAAATTGTTGGCTTTGGAAGAGTTAAATAGGATGAACAAAGATTGGCTCACCATTTTATTTTAAGCGGATATGAGTTAGATACTTCCACACCTAGGAAAACTCCAAAGTCCCAATCCATAACCCTTAGGGAGGAGAAGCAGCCTGAGGCTGAGCCTATGGCTGAACTTGAAATAGAACCTGTGATAGAACCTATGAAAGCAGTAAAGACTTCTACAAGCACTAAGAGGACGATGACTAGAAGTCAAAGGAAAGGAAAGGGAAAACTATATGATATCCTAGAGGCCATTGATATTTAAGAAAGGAGATAGTTTCAGCCTGTAGAAATGGGAAAGAAATAAACTAAAAAGACGACCAGGAGATCCAAGAAGTTGGATTTTACACAAGAAGAATCGTGTTTGTTTTTAAGACCTAGGAAGCATGTTGCAATATCATAACAACTAGCTGAAAAAATGCCTAAGGTGCCTTCAGTAAAGGTAGAGCCAACAAGGAAAAGGAATGGAAAAGAGCCTATACAAGAAAAAAGTGAAGTGGAGGTTTTACAAGAACAATTAAGAGAATATAGGAAGGAGGTGATAGAATCTAAAATACCGTTTGAGGAGTTAAAATAAGATATATCAAATTAGCTTGATTTCTAAGAAAGGGTTGGAGAAGAATCTAGAAAAATGGTGAAGAGGACATTACATTTGCATAGAATGATGAAACACTTGTGCAGAAGGAACAACTAATTACAAGTATGCAGTAAAGAGTTGCGAAAAAAAATACAATAATTCAATATCAAATTCAAGTTTTAATAAATAAAATTAATATTCCAATTTAATATTAGATTTAAATACGAGTTATTTTTTAAGAAATTAATTTTCATTATTACTTGAAATCAAAGATTTACATCCATAAGTGTTTAAGCTCGTTATGGTCTCTCATTGGGGAAACCAAACTAGATACAAAATTTTAATTGTTTCAAAATTATATCAAGATAAAAGACAATGTTCAAATTTTTAGAAATAAAAACATAGATTCTAACTATTGGGTCACCATGACCATTCTCAACAAAAAAAAACTGTGGAAATGATGTAGAAAATAAATAAAGACAAAAAATAGAAAGGCAAAATAATAACTTCATTGATTTCACTCTTGTATGTGAGAACCTTATCTAGTAGAAAATTAACATGCTAGTAGATGTCTATGATGTACATATATTGATTATAAAAACCTTTGTTGTGACCTACAATAGAAAACAAGTTTTTCACCACAACAAGTACCTTTATATCCATAAGGGTGTGCCTCTCACTATCCGGTTCCATTACCACTTATGTAATTTACTTTTGAATTGGATTGGGAGTCAGATCTCTAAGTATTGTAGCTGAACGTTTAGTTCGTATCTAATCCCTTGAGAGGCCTTATTGTTGGTAATAAGTAGTGCCCCTATGCACTCTAGCTATTTGTCAAGGCATGATGGGAAAGCAAAAATAAAGTTGGGCTGCAAGTTGAGTGAGTGACCCCTACAACCAAGGACAAGTCAAATTATTACAACAAAAGTCCAAAGAGGAGCAAGAATACTATCAAGCAGGGTATTCCAAAAGAGCGATGGAGCTACAAGTCATCCCATGATGCCTCTTCACTCTAAGAAAGCCAAGAGATTCAAATTTTCTTGATAAATGATAATAACAAAGTCTAACACAAGATAAATGTTATATTTGTACACTAGGAACAAGAAAATCATGGCATTCCTAGACTACCCTAAGTTACTAGGCCATGGAAGAAACTTGATTGGAAGACCTGAAATGGATAGAGGAAATTAGTGGTTCAGTCGATAAGGTAGCTTCCTCAAAAGCCAGGGACATGCAAATGTGAGAGCATGAAACAATGTGAGGAGACGTAGACCATGGTGAGGGCTAAGGAAACATACTAGCTAGGTCAATTTTTCCTACCTACAATTCTGGGAAGCTCTCCAACTTTACGAATTGAAACTATATCATAACAGGTTGAAATGAGGGGGTTGAATAATTTTCTATGATACCTAACAACGAGAAAAATAAAAATTCTTGAGTGCCTGAAAAATCTCATGCCCTAAATGATCAAGCCATCCCTTGCGGCATACAAGGCTTAATGATGTGGTTGTTGGGTATGTGTTATATTCTTTCCACAATTAGTCACACGCCTAGGGGGGTTAGGAAAAACATTTTGGACCCTATTTTTTGGTGGGCGGACCTGCCCATGGTTTTTTGCATGGATTTGCACATGGTTTTGGGGCATGATGGTTTTCAGCCCCTGGTATTTTGTAGATCTGGTCAAGGGAACTACGATTATGTTCTAATTCCAGGTTAATGGATTTGGGTTTATATATGCTTTGGCATGTATATATATATATATGTGTTGTAACACTAAAAGGAATATAATGAAAATCAAGCTAGTAGTCCCGATTTGGGATCTAGGGGAAAATCTCTGTGTATATCTGTTTTATGTTTTATGCTCTCGCTATTGTTTATTTTATATTTTTAAGATTCGTTTGGAGATAGTTTCTATATGCGGTTAAAACCTACATTTGGTATCAGAGCTGTTTCAGCTTCAAGGGGATGCCTTTGCTGCTAAGGGTTTTTTTTCTCGGGCCTGTGGTAGATCGTATTCAGTGGGAGATCTGTGAGATCGATTCTTGCAGTGAAAGAAGATGGTGAGAAGTGGAAAGATAGAGATCGAGAAATTTAATGAAAATAATTTTGAGTTGTGGAAGCTCAAGATGGAGGAATGCTAGTGGATAAATATCAATGGATTGCAGAATATCTGGGTACTAAACCAATGGAAATTTCAGGTGAAGATTGGAAGAAGCTAGATCAGAAGACAAAGAGAAAAATACATTTGTGTGTCTTAGATTTAGTATTTTTGAATGTATCTATGGAAGCTTTGTTGAAGGCTTTGTGGGACAAGTTAGGGACTTTGTACCAATCTAAGTCTCTGGTGAATAAATTGTTCCCATGGAAAAAGTTGTATAACCTGAGGATGAAGGATTAAGACTCGGTGACATAGCATATGAACGCCTTCAATACTATGGTAATTTAACTATTATCTGTTGATATTAAAATTTGAGATGAAGATAAGTGCATCAGTTTGTTGTGTTCTCTACCAGATTTGTGGGACAGTCTGGTTATTGCAATAGGTATCAATATAACTATCTTGAATTTTGATGACATTGTCTCAGCCTTGCTGTCGTAGGAAATGAGACAGAGAAATATGGAGGGCCATAATGGAGATGCCTTATCTGTACGAGGAAGGTCCCAAAACATAAAAAAGAATAAGGTTTCGAGTGGGAGATCTAAATCTAGAGGGAGATCTAAATATCCAAGAAAGTTTTTAAAGATGTGTTGGAAATGCAAAAAGGAAGTGCACTACAAAAGGGGTTGTATATCTAAAGCTCCTGAGAAAGAAAAGGGATCTGATGATGCTTCTTCTACAGAGGAAAAAACCATCTCGAATGAAGGTGGGGATGTGTATTTGGCTTCTTTCTCAAATACACGTGTAGATCATGAGGCATGGTTGATTGACTCAGGTGCATCCCTTCTTCACTCCCCATAGGGAGTGGTTATATGAGTATGAGAAGTATGATGGTGGGGATGTCTTCTTAGGGGATTATAGGAAGGCCAGAATCATTAGACATGGAAAAGTCAAGCTGAAGCTGCAAGGTGGAAGGATTAGAACACTTCCTGGTGTTCTACATATTCCTGCATTGGCCAGAAATCTTATTTCTATAAGCAAGATGGATGATGAAGGTGTAAAAACAGTGTTCGAGAAAGATACCTGCAATATGGTTCAAGAGAACTAGTATTAATTTGAGGAGTTCAAGTTGGAACTCTATAAAAGCTTCAAGGTAGCACTGTTATTAATGGTTTCAACAGTTCTGTGGTTCCTGAAAGTGGAGCAGAAAGCCTAGTGGTCTCTGGAGAAAAGACCATACTATGGCATCAAAGGCTTGGACATATTGGAGAGAAGGGCCTTCGGATACTACATGGAAATGGTATGGTATAAGGTATGTCTAATTTCTCTCTGGATTTTGATTTCTGTGAACATTGTGTATATGGGAAGTAGAATGAGGTGATTTTTCCTTCTGGTGCTAAGAAGGCGAACAAGATATTAGATTTTGTGCATAGTGATGTGTTTGGACCTGTGTTGGTTCCATCACTGGGAAAGTTTGTGTAGTATGTTTAATTCATAGATGACTTCTCAAGGAATACATGGATATATTTCTTGAGGAAGAAATATGAAGTATTTGATAGATTTAAATAATTTAAGGCTCTGGTGGAAAACCAGACAGAGAAGAAGATAAAGGTGTTGAGGATAGATAATGGTGGAGATTTCTGCAAGAAATATTTTGAAGAGTTTTGTAATAAGGGTGGTATAGCACGAAAAAATACTAATCCATACACACCTCAGAAAAATGGAGTTGTGGAAAGAAAGAATAGAACGTTGATGGAAAAGGAAAGAAGCATGCTCAATGGTACTGGGTTAGGATAGGAATTCTTGGTAGAGGTCGTGGAGACTACATGTTACCTGGTTAACAGATCACCTTCATCAGCGTTGGAGGATAAGACTCCACATGAAGTATGGGCTAGTAAGAAACCCTCTCTTTCACACATGAGGGTATTTGGATGTGATGCATATGTACATGTTCCAAAAGAGAAAAGGACCAAGTTGGATAATAAATCTGAAAGGTGCATCTTTATTAGGTATAAGGATTGTTTAAAAGGTTACAATCTTTGTAACCCAGAAACAAGGAAGGTTGTGTACAACCAAGATCTGGTGTTTATAGAGGTGAGAGATGTTGTTAAAAATGATGCCCTACTAGAGGAACCTGAGAATATAGAGTTTGAGCTAGAGGATGATGAATCAAACTCTACAACCGAAGAAAATTCAAAAGAGGAAGAGCCACAAAATCTAGTTGTGAGAAGATCAGTTCGAGAAAGAAGGCATCCAGAAAGGTATAGTCCATCTGATTTTTGTTAAAATTTAGCTTTAACTATCAATGATGATGATCCCAGAACTATCAGGGAGGTGGTGGATTAAGAGGTTGGAAAATTTTGGAAGGAGGCCATGGTTGATGAAATGGTATCCTTACACAAAAATGAGGCATGAGATCTAGTGGAGTTGTCGGTGTTAGAAAATTATATATTATGGAGCAATGAAACACATAAAATATGTGGAAAATAAAAGCACACAAAACACATAAAACTAGAGAGACACAGATATACGTGGTTCACCCAGTTTGGGCTACGTCCACCTCGAACAGCCAATCCTTCCTTTTTATTATCCAGCAAAAATGAAGAGACAAAACCTACAGCAGATCCACTGTAATATCCTCTATTCTCTCTCACAGTCTCCCTCTCTGTTTCTCGCTCCGAGAATACACATACAATGCATAGCCGCAATACAATACCCTCATAAAAGCAAGGAGTTGCCTTCTAGGGAAAAAAAACCTATTATAAACATAACTTCTACCGTCAGATCATTTGCCTAATGAACGACCCAGATTGACTAGAAATTACTATACTTTTATAAGGCAATTTTACATATGTTTTTAGCTTCAGGGCTGTTGCCCCCGAAAACCCCCGCCAGGGGGGGGGCGGCAGCGATTAATTATGGGCGGCATTGTTGCCCCTTTTAAGGTAAATGGGTCCAATGCTATGATACAAAGTAAACAAGATAATCAGGCTCCACACCCAACAATCTCCCACTTGGAGACTGATTGTAGAAACTCCATTGCTACTTCATTTGCTGGACAATGACTCCTCTTTGGACCTGGCTATTCCTCATCTTCATCATCATCCTTGAAGACCAATTGAAACTGAGCACATTCTCAGTTTCTCCTTGGTTACAACTTTTTTTAGCATATCTGTAGGATTATGGCTAGTGTGTATCTTTTCCAGCTTCAACTCTCCATCTTCTAATACTAACCATATGAAATGGTACTTGAGATGTATGTGTTTATTTCTGGAATGAAATGTTGAGTTCTTTGCAAGATGAATAGCACTTTGGCTATCACTGTATAGTGTGCCCATATCATTCTTCTTACCCAATTCATCCATAAACCTTTGTAACCAAATCATTTCTTTACTAGCCTCTGTAGCAGCAACATACTCGGCTTCTGTTGTTGAAAGTGCAACAACACTTTTGATTTTTGAAACCCAACTGACAGTTGTTCCACCTACAGTAAATACATATCCTGTAGTGCTCCTCCTGTTATCTCTGTCACCTGCCATATCTGCATCAACATATCCCTATAGAGCAATGTTTGAACCACCAAAGCATAATGCTTGATTTGTGGTACCTCTCAAATATTTGAGAATCCATTTTACTGCCATCCAATGTTCTTTTCCTCGATTATTCATGTACCTGCTTACAACTCCCACTGCATGTGCAATATCAGGCCTTGTGCAGACCATTGCATACATTAAGCTTCCAACTACAGATGCATATGGAACTTTAGACATATATTCCATTTCTTCGTGGGTCTTGGGGCACATCTCCTTACTAAGTTTGAAATGGCTAGCAAAAGGTGTACTAACTGGTTTTGCATTCTGCATATTAAATCTTTTCAACACCTTCTCTATGTACTCATTCTGAGACAATGTTAATTTGCGATTTTTCCTGTCTCTAGTTATCCTCATACCAAGGATTTTTTTTGTAGCTCCCAAATCCTTCATTGCAAAGGAATTTGCCAATTTTCTTTTGAGCACATTTATTTCCTCCATGTTAGATCCTGCAATAAGCATGTCATCTACATACAATAACAATATAATATAGCTGCCATCATTTTTCCTTTTTAGATAAACACAATGATCAGAGTGACATCTAGTATAACCTTGTTCAGACATAAACTTGTCAAATTTTAGATACCATTGCCTTGGAGCCTGTTTTAAGCCATACAAGCTCTTCTTTAACTTGCACACCAATTTTTCTTTCCCTTTTACCTCATATCCTTCTGGTTGCTGCATGTATATCTCTTCCTCCAAATCTCCATGGAGAAATGCTGTATTTACATCTAACTGTTCAAGATGTAAATTTTCCGCGGCTACAAGACTTAAAATAGCTCTAATTGAATTCATTTTAACAACAGGAGAAAGTATTTCATCAAAATAAATACCTTTCTTCTGTGCAAACCCCTTCACCACAAGTCTAGCTTTGTACCTCTGTTTTCCTCCATCTTCTTCCTTCAGCCTGTAAACCCATTTATTCTGCAATGTAGTTTTACCTGCAC
Organism: Pinus albicaulis; assembly: GCA_034641835.2. NCBI lineage: Eukaryota > Viridiplantae > Streptophyta > Pinopsida > Pinales > Pinaceae > Pinus > Pinus albicaulis. Next base: position 1,357,083,624 of record CM076577.1, on the reverse strand, counting down.
ACAACCTGACTAAGTCCCAAGTCTGGTTATGCATTAAGGAGTCCATCTCTTCTTCCATGACTAGCTCCCACTTCTTCCTGCTTTCAACCTGCATTGCTTCTTCATAACATTCAGGTTCACCAGAATTAGTCAACAATAAATAATATAATAAAGGAGAGTATCGTTCAGGGGGTCTACTTATCCTGGTAGATCTTCTAACACCACTTTCAGGTGTTTTAGGTGCATGTTGCTGTTGTGGTGGTTGCTGCTGCTGTGGTTGTTGATTATTATTATTTTTAGGCACCTTTAATTTTTCAGTTATCTCATCAAGAACCGTGTATTCCTTGCTTTCTTTTTCCTGTTTCTTTTCCTGCAGCTGATTCTTATACAAGACCTTTTCATTGAATATTACGTCTCCGCTCCTAATGATTTTGTGATTTTCATAATCATATAAGCGATAACCAAAATCATTAGCACCATATCCAATAAAGGTACATTTCTTTGATTTTTCCTCAAGCTTTGTTCTGTTTTCTTTATTAATATGGACAAAGGCCTCACAACCAAAAGGCTTTAAAAAGAGTAGTTTACCTTTTTACCTGTCCATGCTTCCTCTGGAATACCACCATCCAAGGAACTTGAAGGCCCTCTGTTTATTAGATAAACAACAGTATCTACAGCATCTGCCCAAAATTGTAAAGGAAATCCTGCATGCAATCTCATGCACCTTGCACGCTCCATGATTGTTCTGTTCATCCTTTCTAACACACCATTTTCTTGTGGTGTTCTTGGAACTGTCTTCTCTCTAAGAATTCCATGCTCTGAACAGTACCTATCAAACTCTTTGCTGCAATATTCACCTCCATTGTCTGATCTGAGACACTTCAACTTCTTTCCTGTCTCAATCTCAACCAAAGCTTTCCATTTCTTGAAAATATCAAATACATCAGATTTATTCTGAATACAATAAATCCATGTTTTTCTAGTTGCATCATCAATAAAAGTAACATAATAACGAGCGCCACCGAGAGATGATACCTGAGCAGGTCCCCATACATCTGTATGCACAAGCTCCAATTTTTCGCTCTTCTTTTCTTTCCCAACTCTGAGAAATCTGACTCTCTTCTGTTTTCCATAAATGCAATTCTCACAGAAATCCAAATCAACATTCTTCAATCCTGCAACAAATTTCTTAAGTGAAGAATACTCATTCCCTTCTCACTCATGTGTTTGAGCCTATGATGCCATAATGCTGCATCTGCTCCTTTGGAAGTTTAGGGAATTAACAGAGTTAGAAATACCATTTCATAAATACAATGTACCAACCTTTTCACCTTTTTCTATTACCAGCGCTCCTTTGGTGGCCTTCCAAGTTTTATCTATGAAAGTTGTCACATAACCTTCACTTCCTAACTACCTTATTGAAATTAGATTTTTCTTTAGATCTGGAACATGCCTTACCTCCTTTAGTAGCCATTGGTTTCCATTCTGTTGTTTTACAAGAAATTTACCCATTCCAAAAATTTTATAGGGTTTATCATCACCCAAACGAACTTGTCCAAAATATCCTTGAACATAGTCATGAAAATATTTCTTATCAGGTGTGGCATGGAATGAAGCTCCCAAATCTACAACCCAAGAATCAATAACATTTTCGAAAGAAAGAATCAAAGCATCTTGTAACACATCAACTGTCACATTTTATTCATGATTGTTTTCTTGTTGTGTGTCTTTTTCTTTTCCCTTCCGAGATCTACAGTCTTTCTTTAGGTGTCCTTTCTTTCCGCAATTCTAGCACACTATCCCTGATCTGGACTTGGATCTACCTTTCCTTGATTTAATGCGATATCCCGAGCTCTTTCCTCTTTCCATTCTTCTTCCCCTAGACTCTGCACTCAAAGCATTACCTGATGTCTCACCAGAGCTTTTCCATCGCATTTCCTCACTAAGGATATCACCAACAACATCATCAAACTTTAAAGTACTAGATCCAGAGACAAAGTTACTAATGGCCATAACTAAACCATTCCAGCTTTCTGGTAATGAGCACAAGAATAACAGAGCTCTAACTTCATCATCAAAGTTTACCCCTACAGAACTTAACTGACTGGTAACTGTATTAAATTCATTTAAATGCTCTGCAACAGATCCACCTTCCGACATCTTCATATTAAATAGTCGTTTCATAATAAATACCTTGTTTGAGGCTGAGGGTTTTTCGTATAGTTTCGCCAACGTCTGCATCAAACCCTCTGTTGTTGTTTCCTTCAAAATATTGAAGGCGACTGACGCTACAAGACACAACCATACTGTTCCGAGTGCCTTTATATCGAGAATGTTCCATTCCACGTCTGTCATGGCCGCCAGCTTCTTTGTTTTTTCGCTCAATGGTAGGTATAGATCTTTCTGATACAGATGATATTCCATCTGCATCTTCCACAGCGGGAAGTTTTGGCTGTTAAATTTCTCGACCCTAAACTTACAATCATCCGCCATTGCTCCCACTCGAACTAGGAACCCTTCTTTCCTGCAAGTTTATCAGCCAAATATAACTTCGGCTCTGATACCAGTTGTTAGAAAATTATATATTATAGAGCAATGCAACACATAAAATATGTGGAAAATAAAAGCATACAAAACACATAAAACTAGAGAGACACAGATATACGTGGTTCACCCAGTTTGGGCTACGTCCACCCCAAACAGCCAATCCTTCCTTTTTATTATCTAGCAAAAATGAAGAGACAAAACCTACAGCAGATCCGTTGTAATATCCTCTGTTCTCTCTCATAGTCTCCCTCTCTGTTTCTCGCTCCGAGAATACACATACAATGCACAGCCGCAATACAATACCCTCATAAAAGCGAGGAGTTGCCTTCTAGGAAAAAAAACCCTATTCTAAACATAAATTCTACCGTCAGATCATTTGCCTAATGAACGGCCCAGATTGACTAGAAATTACTATACTTTTACAAGGCAATTTTACATCTATTTTTAGCTTCGGGGGCGCTGCCCCCGAAAACCCCTGCCAGGGGGGAGGCGGAAACAATTAATTACGGGCGGCATTGCCGCCCCTTTTAAGGTACAGGGGTCCAATGCTATGATACAAAGTAAACAAGATAATCAGGCTCCACACCCAACAGTCGGTTGGAAGGAATCCCATTGTGAGAAAATGGGTGGTTATGAAGAAGATTAATGTAGAAGGCAAGGTTGAGAAATATAAATATCGGTTGGTAGCAAAAGGTTATTCCTGGGTGCCGAGAATTGATTTGGGTGATATTTTTTCTCCTTTTGCCAAGGTTTCTTCTATTAGATTAATTCTATCTATTGTTGCTACATTTGATTTTGAGGTAGAACAGATGGATGTGAAGACAAAATTTCTTCACATGGATCTAGAAGAGGATATCTACATGAAGAAACTTGAAGGCTTTGCGTTCAAGGGTAAGAACGAACTGGTATGCATGTTAAAAAAGTCTCTATATGGGTTAAAACAATTACCAAGGATGTGCTATCATAATTTTGATACCTATATAAGGGGACTTGGCTTCACCAGAAGCAAAGAAGATCATTGCGTTTATTTTAAATTAATTGGTGACTATGTTATTTATTTGGTCTTGTATGTGGATGATATGTTGCTAATTGGAAATGACAGAGAAATTATCTACGATTTGAAGACCCAATTGTTCTCCAAATTTGAAATGAAGGATCTTGGTGCTGCAAACAATATTTTGGGCATGGAAATTAAGAGATATTGGGCAAAGAGGAAGCTCTGGTTAAACCAGAGGAAGTATGTCGATACTATATTGCAGAGGTTGAATATGCAGGATAGTAAAATGGTGAAGGTTCCTATTCATTTAGGTGTAAATATGTCTTCTAAACAGTGTCCCAAGACACAAGAAGAAGAGGAGGATATGTCCCATGTTCCATATGCAAGTGCAGTGGGTAGTCTGGTGTATGCAATGGTCTATACTAGAAAAGGCATTGCACATGCAGTGGAAGTATTGAGCAGGTTTATGTTGAAACCAGGGAAGGAGCATTGGATAGAAGTGAAGTGGGTTTTCAGATATTTGCATGGCACTAGTGATTATGGTTTATGCTACCAGGGAAGACTAGGATTGGACAGAGTTTTGGACATCCATGGTTTGTTGATGTAGACTGGGTTGGAGATTTGGACCAATGAAGATCTACAAGTGGGTATGTTTTTAGCCTATTTGGAGGTGCATTTAGTTGGATGAGTAAAATATTGTCTATAGTGGCTCTTTCAACTACAGAGGTAGAATACATGGCAGCCACTCATGCAAGCATGGAAGCAGTTTGGTTGTAGATATTGTGTTCAAGTATGGGGTTTATTCAGCGAGATATAAGGATATACTGTGATAGTGAAAGTGCAATTTTCTTGGCTAAGAACCCTAATTATCATTCAAAGGAAATGCACATTGATGTTCAATATCACTTTGTGAGAGATACGGTTGAGAATAAAAGGGTGTTGGTGGTAATGGTGGACACTTTGAAGATTGTTGCAGATGCATTGATGAAGTCTGTGAGTACTCAAAAGTTATCTTGGTGTAGAGAGCAATGGGTGTTGCAAAGCTGGGCTAATGACTAATCTCTCTTGTGGACCCTTACAGAAAGAAAACAACAAGTGGGAGAATGTTGGGTATGTGTTATATTATTTCCACGATTAGTAGGATGCGTGAGGGGGTTACAATGGTGGTGATAGCCCTCCCTGTACATTGCGTTGGGCACAGCAGGGGGGTCACAGGGGGGGTGGCAACCCCCCATGTTCGGGGTCTGGGGCAACAGCTTGGGAAATTTTTTTTGGACCCTATTTTTCGGTGCACGGACGGGCACATGGTTTTGTGCATGGGTTTGCACATGGTTTTGGGGCATGATGGTTTTCAGCCTCTGGTATTTTTTAGATCCGGTCAAGGGAAATACGGTTATTTTCTAATCCAGGGTTAATGTATTGGGGTTTATGTATGCTTTGACATGTATATATATGTGTGTTGTAACACTAAAAGGAATATAATGAAAAATCAAGCTAGTAATCACGATTTGGGATCGAGGGGAAAATATCTATGTATATCTTTTTTATGTTTTATGCTCTCGCTATTGTTTATTCTCTGTTTTTAAGGTTCATTTGAAGATAATTTCTGTACAGGGTTAAAACCTATAGTGGTCTCCTCCCATAGGCCAACATTTATAAACAAAATCCTGGTGAATGTAGCCTAATGGATGTCAAATGGGTGAAGAAACAATGTTGGTTTGGCTCTCCAATGAGAATGGTACATTCCCCCTTGAAACCCTGACACTTTCCTCCATAAGTTTCCCATCCATTAATCGATTGGAACTTGGAATAAATATCGAACTAGTGCGTTGGTTGGTAAACTGATTTGACATCCTATGTGTGTTTCTTGTATTAGAGGAAAATTATGGGGGGGTGTTTACATGTTCCATTGTCATGTGGGATGGTGGGATAATGACAACATGCCCCCCACCTTCTCACTGAGTCACTACATGTGCACCCCATTCAAGGAACTATAATTTTAAAATTCCAATCTAAACAAACTTTTAATTTTTTGAAAACCAACATATGGCTATTGTGTATCTTAATTATTGAATTATTAGTTAATGTTGTTTATCAAGGGAAAATTTATATTTCAATATTCCCTTAATTATCCTCTTCCCTTAATTATCATTATAGTGAGTTGATTCAAATTAGTATTAATTATAAAAAAAACTGTACATTTTTGAAATAAAGATGTTGGAGTTGATTATTAAGGATAATTCCATTCCTCAATCTTCCCTCATTCATTCTTACACCTTTAGTTAAGGGAAATGGTTTGTTTCAATTAGTATTATATTATAAACAAAACTATAATTTTTTGAAAAAGAAAAAAACACTATAAAGTAATATAACTTATAGAAGTTATTATGTATATAAATTCGTTAGCATATGATGGTATTTTTTGTTTTCCCTTTTATGTTTATTTAGTTTTTAAGAAAATTGTATATAAATTTATTAGTATCATGTGATTTTGTGTTTTATTTATTTTTCTTTTTACTCTGAAGGGAAATATATTTTGATTTAAGAATTTGAAATCAATAGTCATTACTAGAGCATTAGATGTTATTTATGATATTTTATAATAAGGGGTGTGAGGTCACCTAACCTGTTTTAGAATCCCTTTCTCACCTATTTTAGGACAAAGAAATCATTGTTTTGTAGTTTTAACCCTAATGGGGGAGAGACAATCTACAATTTCACTGAGACTAAACTCCTATCATGGGATTTTAAAATACTCTTACACTCTTGTGTGACTAAAATACCTTTTCATTGTTGGGAGCTTGAAAAAATTGAGTTTGGGGGGGGGGGGGAGGGCGGCATGGGGGAGGGGTGGAGGGTGAATCGGTATTGTACTATATGAATCATCTTAACCGCTTTTTCCATTTCTTTACAATTAACTGAATCATTCACTAATCAATAGAACAACATATAAGTGGTAGATCTAAACATAAGTATGATCAATGCATAAGAGTAGGAATACACACGAACAAATAACCATGGGAGTAAACACAATTGAACACAAGAGGACACGAGATATCAAGTGGAAACTTTTCCAGGAGAAAAACCATTGTATCGTTTGTCTTTCTCTTCTTCTTATTAAAAATATTAGTTTACATCAATCAATTTCCACAATGAGTTTGCAAGCCCCAACTTGAAATGTATGTGACCAACCACTCACTCCAGACCACTACCTAACAGAAACCACCATTTCCACAACTATGCATGCCCAAACTTGTTGGAGGCCCTAATCTTCAATAATTTATTAGGCCACCACCTAAAGGAAGCTACAACTTCCTCAACAAGCCACCACTTTCCACCAAAGGACCCAACCATCAAACTCTTATGGACCAGCTTTCATATAGTTTAAAATTGGGCCCAGTAATATCAAAACAACAACTATAGGCCACATTTCATCAATTTTCATACGAGACCCACAAAGACTCTCTACTAAATCAATACCACATAAAATACCTCTACAACATAAATCTTTTATTACCAATCAAATCTTCTCATATAGTCACCGACACACTACCAAACCCGAATGGCATACTCTAACATAATATTTTCTCCTCATACCAATAATAGCATTATACACTCAACCTCATTAGCAATGGTCTCAAGAAACGTGACAAGGTATACATAGCATCAAGACACATATCTAATGCCAGCAACAGAACTATCTAGCATAATCAGCAATACAACAATATATTGGCAATGTCAAACCATTCACCACTACAAAAAAACTGTTAGCAACATGAATATACGACAACAACAAACATACAAGCAATAGAAATTTATGATAGATAAAAAATAATGCATGGTGATATACCCATACAATACAACTCTACCTTTGTATCAAAATCATCCCATATACTTGTCATTTTACATATCCTCCAAATTTCAGTTACTACAACAAATAAATCTCTAAAATTATATGAGTACTCACTAAAATGCACAAGTTCCACAACACACAAGTAATCTCATGCACCAACTCTTTGCCATTGCACCACCACTTAGTATACATGCACTATAACTCACATAGGTATGGAAAATCATATTCTACATGTTAATATATTCTACGTTTGATGTGAGTTGGCTCTCCATATCAACTACAATTCACATGCATTGATACATACAAGAATAAACAATCAACCTTATATATGCAACACACCAAATCACACTTCCCAATTGTTGGCCACCCAATGAAATCCGATTACATTTTTTAAATGAAATGGGACCCTCTCCTTATCTTCTTGTTTATTTTTAGTTTACTTTTTTTTATTTTTTGATATGGAATGCTTATTAAGATTTCCAAGAAAATATTTTATTCTTATGTGGTGAGCATGTTAATTTATTTTATACTTTTACATGGTTTTATTTCCATTGGCATATTATTTTATGATTGTTATGAAAACAACTCCAAAAATAGAAGAAAAGAGAGATCAACGCCTTAGAAATCAGCTACTTTGAGGGGGAAACCTCCAATACATTACATAAATGAACAATTCTTGGATGATTCAAATGACAAAACCTCCTTTCTATATATAGGAGTTCATGGGGTCATAATATAATCCTAGATGACCTAACAATAATAATGTAAGGGCACAAAAATAACAATAATCGAGTTTATAGGGCACAATATTAACAATACGGGGGCTACATGGGTACAACAATAACAATAAGGGGGCTACACTACCAACAATATGGGGCTACACTAGTAATATAGGGATCTATTAAGCCCCTCTCATTCAAAAAAGTGTTTTCCTCAATGCTTGAGTAGCTCACGATGCTTCTGTACAAAATTATCATCCTCCCATGTAGAATCTTCAGTGGGTAAGTTCTTCCACTTGATGAGATAATCTAGAATTGATTGATTTCGTAGCTGTAGAGTTCTTGTTTCCATGACTACTTCAGGTTCGAATATTATTTTTCCTTCCTCATAAAGTTTTGGTAATATTGATTGAACAAGAAGTTTGTAACCTATAACCTTCTTTAAGCATGAAACATGGAAAACTGGATGCACTCACGAAGAAGCAGGAAGCTCCAATTTGTATGCCATAGTACCAATATTTTGCAACACCTTGTAAGGACCATAGTACTTTGGCGATAATTTATTATCCTTCTTAGCTTGCTTGAGGGACATTTTTTTGTATGGTTGTAGCTGTAAAAATACCCAGGCTACTACATCAAAAATTCTCTCACTACGATGTTGATCTGCCTATTGTTTCACTCAATTTTTTGCGAAATTTAGGTTATCCTTTAAGAGTTGGAGAACTCCATGAATAAAAAATATTTGACAAAAATAATGACTCTGAATATCATGAGGTGGAGTCTAATCCACATGTTTATGCAATTATCGAGAGCATAAGTTGATTCTCCCATAATCCAATTGAAAGATATTTGATTGGATCCATTTCTAAGATGGTCACGACAATGGAGGATACAGCCATGGATATTTTTCAGAGGTGGCTCATGTTTGAATATGAGTGCATTTTGGTGGATGTAGAGGATCATGTCGATGGACATGACTCAAAATACAATGCTGAGTTTGTGCAACTTGGTTGCATGCTATATAAGGGTCTTTTTCTTGGAAAGAGAGGAGAGCATGAATTAGATTACCTTGTCTTCATTGTTTAGGATGTTTCTTTGCATCCCAATCCCGAATAAGTTGCTGATGTAATCAAAGAGGAGTTGAAGGAGCTCATAAGGAAGGAAAGAAAGGTTAAGATGAAACTGCATCAACAAATGAATGAGCATGGACCCTTTCGCAAGAAGGAAAAAATGAAAGCCCTATTGTCAGGTTTTTTTATGTACTCTTGTAAGGCTAGTTGAAACTTAGACTAGCAGGAAAGTTAATAATTAAGGTCACGATTAAGGGGGGGTATTAGAGTATTAATCACTCCCTCTGTTCATACGAAAACAATGCACAGTTAGTCGGCACATTAGTTATTATTCGACAAAAAGTTTGAATGTTTAGGTGATAAAATAAATGTATGTTGACAAGTTTCATTGTTGAATCTCTTACGGGTTTATGTATAAATAACCATCTTTGCAATGTAATTGATAAGATCTCTGAGAGAGTCTTAATTTTCTATGAGTATCGAAATCCATCAACATATTTTGGACAAATTTTTCAATGTGTGGTCTACAAAGAGCATACTTGGGATGGTTGGCAGAAAATTCATTACATTATAGACATAATTCGACGTAATAAACCTAGATTGTATCAAGTTGTTGAGAATCTTAGACCTCAGTTAAAACTGTGGATGGGATTTCATTGTTGGTGTGATGGCACTTATAATTTATTTTTATCTTCAAATAGAATTTCATTTATGCTATAATATTACCTTATGCCAAAAAAAAAGCAAAAAATATATATACTAAACTAATACATAGAAATATCAATCATCTTTCAAACCAAACTTATTTTACATATAAATATCTCTTTCGAAAGCAACTAACTATGATTAAATTATTCTCTGGAGAATATTTTATCGATCATTGAAGGTTAAGACTCAATAAAGAATGTTTTAACATGTTGTAAACCTATTTAAAATTCCTACCGGCATTTTTTCAACTATGTTTCTTTAGACTTTTAACTCTCCACAATGGGATGATTTGACTCATAAACAAGATATTTCAACGATTGTATTCTAAGTTATAACAATAAAAATTACATTTTTTTTATCATTATGTTTGAAAAAAAAAGTGTTATCTATGATTGCATTCCCCAAATAGTTTATTGGGGAATTATTAATAGAATTAATCAAATTACTAATAAGATTTCTTTACATCTACCTTTATACACCTTTATACAGTAACTATTAAGCAAACCTTTTTAAATATATTTGATATAATTAGATTAATCGAAACAGAATAGATACCTTCTAATGGAATGGATCCATGTTCCTAACTCACTAGCACCAGAATAGAAAAACATAGTGATTAGTATGGTATTTTTAATAATCACATTTTATTTTAACTTAAAAAATCTTCAAATTAATAACATGCCTTCATGCTCTCTAGTCTTTGTTTTATTTATGAACAATCTTCTTTTGATTTTAAGTTATATAGTTATCTATATCATATTATATAAGTGAACATTTTTTATTTTATTTTTGGCTATATATTTATCTATATCATATTAAATAAGTGAAGTTTATCGCTAAGTTTATTTATATGAATAATTGATAATCTTTTAACGCTTTTATTTTTTCTATTTTTTTCAAATAAATATTATTGATGAAATCCCACTAAATAGTATCATGTTCTTTTAACTTGATACTTGCAATTTCTCCTCTTAACTTTCTTTTGTTGTATTCAATGTAAATTAGTTTTGTAATTTTAAAAGTTAAGGAATACAGTCTCTACATTTAGAATTATTGGATAACATGAGATTTTTCTTATAACTTTTTAATTTTTAATAACTTATGAACTTATGTTAGGATATTTTCTTCACTTCTTTCTTTTTATTTTTTTTTCTAATTCAAATAAATTTGTCTCAAATTCTCTAATTTTTCATTTTTTTTTTCTAATTCCTTGAATTTTTTTTAACAATTACATTGATTTTTACTTATAACTATTCTCTCTACACTTTTCTAATTATTTGTGCCTCTCATGACATGAAAATACTAACCCATTTTCTTTGTTCTTTCTATTCACTTAGTTATTTTCAATAACTTCAAGTTGTTTGATGAAATGACATTAAAAAAGAATGATGCAAAGGACTCACTTATAATCTTAAAATCCTTATAATTAAACTTTATATACAATTTATATACTTAAATGCTTATAAATAACTAATAGATAGGTGATAGGACTAGAGCACTTATAAGTTAATATGTTTACTAATTGCCATTAATAAAAGGAACAATGCATTAATATATTCAGAATTATGTCTTTATGCTTTATTGTAGAAGATTAGATATAACTAATTATATATTTGTTATTAGTTTAGGGAAAATTTGCAACACTAAATTTTCTAATTAAGTTAATTTTCGATTCATTTTTTATAAAATGATTGACTAATTTTCAGCATTTCTAAAAAGAAGATTCACCTAAATTTAAAAAGATGTAATTATTCTATAATAAAAATCACTAAAATTTATAAAGATTATATAAAATCATTAAAAATTTAAATATTTTTACAAAAATATCACCAAATATTTTATAATATAAATAGTAACAACTAATAAAACATGATAATTTTTACACTTTAATATAAATTTTCATTATTAAAATTTTTCATATTAAATATAAACTTACTTAATAAATTCAAATAAAAAAACTATTTTTTATTTTTTATTACTAACTATCCATATTATTTAACTATTAATCTAACTCAAAAAAATCCAAGGCATACGTATTTCTATTCAAATACATTTCTCTATTTCTAATACCCTTCGCTAATATTTCTATTATCCTTCACTAATATGTCATATCACTTGTGACATTATATTTGCACATTACTTTTGGCATCCTAGAATTCTTTTCATTAACAACAATGAATAGAAAAAGGATTGTGTCAACATCTATTTACCACTTAGTTTTCTAATTTTTTCCTCGCTTCTTTATCATGAATATGTCATGTGACATGTTTTCCAATCATGGTCTTCTCACTATTCACAAGAATTTATTAGCTTAAATCTTATAATATTTTTTCCAATGCCAAATTCATCTATGTAGAGCACAGTTGATATACTTATAAATTTATATGTTTTGACAATGCCTTTGTTGTATTTTTCTTAACCTTCTTTACCCATTGTCTCTTTAGGTATATAGCATTCCAACATTACAAATAGAAATGTGGGACTCCTCTTCACATGCGTTGTATGTGTACTTTATAAGGTATATAAGATCCAAGCATTCAAACAAAGGAAATGGAAGAAAATGGAAAGATGGATTAAAAGTACTTTATAAGTTATATTCTACAGAAGAGGGTTCTCCTTTGACGATTTCAATTAATAGTAGTTGAGGACATTTATATTTGACGAAATTATCATATGAGAAATGGAGGAGGATACATTTTTTTTTTTTTTTTTTATATTTGAAATGTGAGTTTATTTTATTTGTTATTTTTTTAAGTAATAATTTAGTTTATTGTTGAACTCTTAGGTGAGAATATTTAACCTAAACTTAAAATAGACAAGCATCTTCTCCGAGTGCATATTTCTTCAATTATTTGGGTTTAGATTTTTAAATTTTATTTTGTAGATGATATAACATTCAAAACTCTAGTATTATCTAAACAATGAGTGAAAATTGTATTCTCGTTTCATGTTTCATTTGTAAAGTGTAATTGATTTTCACATTTTAGTTAAATTCGCTAAGGTAAATTAAACCAAACATAATCTAACCATTATTATATATTATTTCATAACTTATCTATATTAATAAAACAGTTTACATCTATCTATCATAGTACCTATTAAGTACATACATTATCAAGTACATTTGGTGTCATTACATCATATATAGTACACCACATAAGATTTTTTTATGAAACCAGCTCCAAAAATAGAAGAACAGAGAGATCAATGCCTTAATAATCAACCACTTCGAGGGGGAAACCTCCAATACATTACATAAATGAACAGTTCTCGGACGATACAAATGACAAAACTTCCTTCTATATATAGGAGTCCATGGGATCACAATATAATCCTAGCTGACCTAACAATAATAATGTAACGACACAATAATAACAATATTGAGGTTACAGTGGTACACCAATAACAATAAGGGGGTTACACTAACAACAATAAGGGACTATACTAGTAATATATGGACCTAACATGCCCCTATCCTTCAAAAAAGTGTTGTCCTCAATGCTTGAGTAGCTCCGGATGCTTCCATATAAAATTCTCATCCTCCCATGTAGAATCTTCAGTGGGTAAGTCCTTCCACTTGATGAGATACTCTGAAATTGATCGATTTCGTAGCTGTTGAGTTCTTATTTCCATGAATACTTCAGGTTCCACTATGATTTTTCCTTCCTCATCAAGTTTTGGAAATATTGTTTGAATTGGAAGTTTGTCACCTATAACCTTCTTTAAGCATGAAACATGGAAAACTGGATGCACTCGTGAAGAAGCAGGAAGCTCCAATTTGTATGCCATAGTACCAATCTTTAGCAACACCTTGTAAGGACCATAGTACTTTGGAAATAATTTATTATCCTGCTTATCTTGCTTGAGGGACATTTGTTTGTATGGTTGTAGCCCTAAAAATACCCAGTCTCCTACATCAAAACTTATCTCATTTCGATGTTGATCTGCCTGTTGTTTCATTCGATTTTGTGCCAAATTTAGGTTATCCTTTAAGAGTTGGAGAACTTTTTGTTGATGCTCGATGTGACATTCCACTGATTGAACGTTAGAATTTTCTCTTAAATATGATGTGATGGACGGTGGATGATATCTATAAAGGGCCATAAATGGGGTCATTTTTGTTGCAGTATGGAAGGAACTATTATACCACCATTTAGCGAGAGGTGACCACTTGACCCATTATGTTTTCTTATCAGATAAAAAAAAATGAAGATATCCTTCCAAAAATTTGTTCACTATCTCAGTTTGACCATCAGATTGAGGATGATAAGATGAGCATGAGATAGTTGAGTACCCAAACAAGAAAATAATTACGTCCAAAAATTTCCAATAAAAATTGGATCTCTATCGCTTGCAATAATATTTGGGTTTCCATGTAGATTTCGAATTGTTTCCATAAATGCAGTAGCAAATGTACTTGCTTTAAATGGATGAGATAATTCACAAAAGTGTGCATACTTGGTAAGTCTATCACCTACCACCATGATGACACTCTTTCCTTCGGACTTAGGTAGACTTATGATAAAATCCATTGAAATCTCCTCCCAACGTTGATTTGGAATGGATGAAGGCTGTAGAAGACTCAGGGTCTTAATTGTCTCAACTTTATTTTCTTGGCAAACCAAACATTCTACCATAAAATTTTAATATCCGATTTAAGGCCATCCCAAAAAAAATCTTTCTTCACCCTATGGTATGTTTTTAAAAATCCCGAGTGTCTTCCTAAAGGAGAAGTGTGCAATTCCAAAAGAATATATTTTTTTTAGTTAGGAATTCTTACAAAGATATAAGCGATCTTTGTACCATAATGAATTGTTTTTCCAACTAAATGTATTAGATGTACTAGGATCTTGCTACAAATTTTGAATTACTGTCCACACTTATTCGTCCTTATTCCATTTATCCCTTGCTTCGGTTATCCAATCTGGTTGGATAATATAAGTGACACAAATCAATGCTTCCACCTCTTCATCCTTTCTTGAGAGCACATCCGCAACAATATTTAGCTTCCATTTTTTGTAAATGATTTCAAAGTCATAACCCAAGATCTTTGTGACCCATTTTTGTTGCTCTTCTGAAGATAGTCTTTGTTCCAAAAAGTGTTTAAGACTATCATGACCAATTTTTACCTTGAAGTGTCTTCCCATTTTGTAAGGTCACCATTTCTTTAGTGCATGTAGTATTGCCAACATTTCCTTCTCATAAATAGATTTCTGTAAATACTTTCCTTTGATTAGAAAACTTTCGAAAGAAATGGATCTTCCTTCTTGCATTAAAACAACAACCATTCCATTTCTTGAGGCATCACATTCCAAAATAAATGTTTTTGTGAAGTCTGGCGTAGCTAAAACCAGTTTTAGGCACATTTCATTTTTAAGATGTTCAAAGGCCTTAGTTTCTTCAGTAGTCCATGAAAATGAATCTTTATTCAATAATGCTGTTAGAGGTGCTGCTATTCTCCCATAATTCTTATAAAATTTGCAATAAAACCCTGTTAACTCGAGAAATCCTCACAACTGCTTTATGGTTGTGGGGAATTTCCATTTCTTAATGGATTTAATTTTTTTAGGGTCTACCTTAACACCCTTGTGAGATACAATATGACCCAGAGATTCCACCTCTTCAACTCCAAAGAAACATTTGGATGTTTTTGCATAGAATTACTTCTCCTCCAATAGTTTGAGCACTCTGTCAATATGTTGAACATGATCCTTCTAAGACCTATTGTATATTAGTATATCATCAAAAAACACTAACACAAATTTCCTAAGAAAGGTTTTGAAAATGGAATTCATTAACCCTTGAAATGTAGAAGGTGCATTGATAAGGCCAAAAGGCATGACCAAAAATTCATAATGACCCTCATGAGTTCTAAATGTTGTTTTTGGAATACTTTTCAGTCTTCATTCTAATTTGATGATATCCTAAACAAAGATCTAACTTGGTAAAATAAATTTCTCCATGTAATTCATCCAATAATTCATCAATCACAGGAACAAAAAATTTATCTTTAATAGTGAGCTTATTGAGCTCCCTATAATCTGGACACATGTGCCATGATCCATCCTTCTTGTTCACCAATACTACTGGAGTAGAGAAATAACTTTGACTAGGTTCAATTATACCAGCCTCTAACATTTCTGCAATTATACGCTCAGTTCTTCTCTTTTGGACATAAGGATATCTATATGGCCTGATGTTTGGAGGAACAATTCCTGGAATCAAATGAATAGAATGATCATGATGACGAATAGGTGGGAGTCCATTGGGAGTTTCAAACACCTTGGAATGATTGTCCAAGACCTTTTGGAGATCTGGAGAAATAGATGATTTTGATGTTGGAACTTCTAGTGAGCATAATTGTGCAATTACACCTCACTGTTCTTTCTTCAGAATATTTATCATGAAATTAGAGCTTATTATCTTCCCCATCTTCCCTACGATACCCTATAATTCAACTTCCTTTCCTTTCAAAAACAATTCAAGAAAATTCCTTGAAAATTAAAAGTTATCATCCCCAAAGATTGTAACCATTGTTGTCCTAGTACAACATCATCACCTCCCATTAGAATGGAAAGAATTGGAATATTAAATACATATTCCCCCATGGCTAGCTTGATATTATCACGTTTTCTAGAGAAATTTATAGTTCCTCCATTTTCAACCATCACTTGACATTCTGGTGCCGGGTATAGGAAGCAGTTCAATTCCTTGGCTACCTTACAATGAATAAAATTATGGCCACTACCCAAATCAATCAGCACTATTAGATTTTTCTCCTTGATATGTCCTTCTATCTTGAGAGTTTGAGGAGTGGTAATTCCTACCAACGCATTACATGATATGGTCGGGCTCATTTATTATTTCTCTAGGGTAGGTTCCTGGTGTATATCCTCTTCTTTTGAAGTTTCTTGTTCATTTTCTTCTTCCTCTTCACAATCTATGTAAAACAATTTATTCTCAGCACACTAATGAACTTAATTTATTTTGCATATTACTGATATCAAAATATTTCTCCATCTGTAGTATCCATGTTATAGGATCCTTGCCATCAAACTTCCTCCTATCAATCTTTGGAATATAGTGGTTCTTCACTCCAATATTAGAGTTTATGAAATCACAATCAACATTTATTTTGTTATCACCATGAGTTTCCTCTACTATATTTCTGCCAATAGGAATCATTTCTTATATCAACCTTGTCATCAAACCTTGCATGTCTGCTTTTAGATCATTTTTCATGTCTTCGATGTTGACTTTCATTTTTTCATCAATCTTAGCTTCCATGTCATCCATATTAGCTTCCATGCCAGCTTCCATGCCATCCATGCCATTCTTCAAACCATCCATCTTAGCTTCCATGCCTTTCTTCAAACCATCCATCTTAGTTTCCACACCTTTCTTAAAAACTTCCATTTCATTTTTTTTTGCTCTTTGCGAGAATGAAATTTGGTGCAGTTGCTCTTGTAATTTTGATATGTCATGTTGCATTTCTTCTTCTTCATGAGTCATAGTAGATCCTTCTGAAAGCTTAATGGGTGTTGAATTATTTTTAGGTGGAATTTTAAAACCCAATACTAATATCGGTGCTTCAATATGCCCTTGGAATTACTTCAAACTAATTTTTCACAGAAGACTTATGCAATTTAAAAAAAAAAATACACACCCTTTTCTTGCTTTTGAGAAGTTCGATATTGAAACTGAATTATCTCTGTGATTTCAGATATTCACCATCTGAAATTCGGCCCTGTAGTAGTCCTCTAAATCTTCTTTCGAATTCCACGGGTCTGAACTGATTTGGATTCTTCAAGAAAAAATTATGCCTAATCTCCCACAATGACCTAATTATGGACTAGTTCAGTAGAGAAAAATTGTACGACGTGCCACATGTCATTGTTTCCTCCTTTAGCCCTGAAATTAATACACATGAAACTTCAATCCTTGTACTTATAGCCAATTTTTATAGAATTCTAATCTGATGCTCAGAGAGAGAGTTATGACAATTTTCCCACGATCACCTCTTTCAGATGAAATCCCAGAGCTTGAAAACACCCTAACTTCCACAGATAATATCTCTGAAAATATTACGAACCAAGATATTAAATTTTTACACGACGTTCCTTAGGATTTCGTCTTCGCTTTGTAACAATGTCTGCTTTTGAAACTTCGTAGAAAAAAATGTTATAGCGAAAATGTGACTGTTGGGCAAAAATTTTAATCTACGAATAAATTACGCTTCCCTAGATAGGTGCTAGTCTAGAACAACAAGTGAAAGACTATACAACTATTTATCCTAACTCAGAACAAAAACGCAAAGAGGATTGGAGGCTTACTCATTTAGTCGCTTCCAAATGGAAGCTTCTGTTGCTTTTTTTGCAGCTTCAAATTCAAGTGGTTTGTGAGCGGAATGCTTCCTACAAGAAAGAACACTGAAATAGTAGAATATGCAACAATATAGATATATATTAAAGCTAATTATCTAAATCAGTAAAGCATAAACCAGATACATCAATTAAGATCTTACAATATGGAAAATCAAAGCCAATACATATGCATGTAGGGAAAAATAAGAAGTACTCTTTATTGATGATAGAAGGAGAGGTTACAACCTAGTGACTGATTTGAAGTGACCTTCCAACAACATTCCCAAGCCTCATCATAGTATAAATCTCTCCAGCAGCAGCTTCACAAATCTAGCTCTCAATTGAAAATCCTCCATCATTTCTCTACTCAAATTCTTCCTTCTCAAACACTTAGATCTATGCTCAATTTATAGATGAACTACAGGTTGTTTTGCAATCAATAACTTTCCAAAAATAGGCAAGACATGTTTCCAATCATGTAGATGTCAAATGGACACTTGGATCCGAAGCTTGACACATGTGAACTCTTCTAGAAGGCACTGGTCAAGTGGAGATTCCGGAACAATGAGAATTTCGCTCCCAATGTGACCAACGCACCTATGAATGTCGAGAAGTGCTTTGCAAAGTTGCATTGCATGGGGCCACTTGCATATGAAACGCACTTAGGCCCCTTAGAGCCTGCGTTGGTGAGATTTCATATGCTATATAATAAGCTTCAAACGATGGAAACCTTTGCTTGATGAAAATATTGCTTGATTTATCTTGTTTCTTGTCTTAGGGCATGTAGCAACTGAAATGATAGGGAATAATAGACCATTTATCATTGGTCCTGGAGATGATTCCCAGTTAACCAAGTCATTGGGAATGGTGCCCAAATTGACCTATAACAATTGACCCCTAAAGCATGAGATCCAAATAATAAGAACAATTGATTGATATGATTTACACTGTCATGAGTCTAGAAAAGAAGTGGAGTGGTCACCTGCATAAATATTACAATACATTTCATCATGGTATATCCTCTTTTGATCATAATTTCTCAGGGTAGGCATTCCCATGTTGAGCACATAAAACAATCTAATAACATGTACATAATTCAGAAAGTCATCTACATTGGAATGTTGCCCAGATGCAGACATGGCTATAGATATAGGCCCATGTTTGAATGAAAATATGTATGTAAGGTCACTGTATAGATGATGTGCACAAAAATCCTGAAATCGCAGCCCAGATGGATGAAACTTGATCCGGGGACTTCTTATCTCGTTCACTCAATCATTCGGGTACAAGTCTAGCCATGCGAATATATGAGTTGTAGTCGAACATGGAAAGACATGGTTTGATTACCAGCCAATGATGTGAGCTATTAACAAATGCGAGAGAACCACCATTAATGTCAATGGCCCTCAAGGTACTGCAGTACATTTCGTAAGGCGTGAATAGATGATTTGATGTCAAATGCTAAACAAAATATTTCGGTCAAAGGTCCGAAAGCGAGGATCTTGTAGATGCTGTAACAAGCCTCATGGTACTGGAATCTGATGTTTCTAAGTGAAATTCCTAGATATTGATTTGTCGTCGACATGAAGTCACTTTATTGCAAAACAGGAGTTACTGATTTCAGAGACAAGGATATGACTTGATATAGTAGTATTCAGGGATGACAGCCATGAAAATGAAGGTTTATGAGTATTGTAGATGGATGAGTTTTTAATCACTGGATGACTTCTCTTGAACATATCGGCGACACTGTGATGAGTTGGCAGCATTGACCAAAAATCGAAGTGAAGGTATGATGAACCATCAAGATGATTACCCAACCCAAACAGTCTTGGAAATGGAGTGAAAGAAGTGTCATATTCAAGAGCGACTTGCTACCAAAAAGAAACTTTGCTTACTTTTCCCAAATTTTCCTCGGTCATTTGTCGACCAGTACCTCTTTATTTTTTAACAAGCTTAAGGAGGA
This sequence comes from Pinus albicaulis, assembly GCA_034641835.2. NCBI lineage: Eukaryota > Viridiplantae > Streptophyta > Pinopsida > Pinales > Pinaceae > Pinus > Pinus albicaulis. The sequence continues at coordinate 1,357,063,422 of CM076577.1, read as the reverse complement.
TACCATTTGCTTGATCTATAATTCAACCCTTCGGGCAAATAATATATCGCTATTTAATAATTTAACGAGTCTAGCGATGAATGTAACTCGATCCTTGCCATGATCGACAAGTCCGTCGCTATTTTATGTTTTAACGAGCTTAACGACAATGATAGCCCAGTCCTTTTTCATATTTAGAGAGTCTGAAAAAGAGGACGAAAGAGAACTCCATAAAGTACTTTTTTTGTAAATTTGTCACTCTAATCCGAAAAAGTGTAAGATAATATTTGAGAGAACTTCTTTGGTCATGTTTAACCAAGGTATTCCTTTTTCGTAAATAATCCATCTCAGTCTGGAAAAGGGTTAAACTTATACTGAGTAGATATCGATTCATTTGCTTTAACAAGCTCAGAAAGACAAGTGCTCGACAATCTTTTCACATTATCGGAGTCTGAAAAGAGCTGAAAGAAGACTCCAGGGTTTCCTTTTTCGCTGTTATCGAAGCTCGAAAAAGAGATAAAAGTGCGCTTCAAATCCTTTTTCATTTTTAACAAAGCTCAAAAAATAAGGAGAAAAAGTATGCTTTGTGGTCAAGTCATTCCTTGAATAGATCTGCAGGACTAATCTGTTCATCAGGTGTATTTCTTGTTCAGAACGACATAAAATGGATTAAAAATACCTATTTTATGATAAAAACATAATAAAACTATAGTCATAGCAATAAATTTAACTTGCAAACAATTAAATGACTATAAAAAATGGTCTCACTATTCATTTTTACAATTCCATAGTTACCATTTTCATTTTGGAGCTCTGAACCTGATTTTGCCCCCAAACTTCAATCGTTGATTGCGGTCATTTCTGTAGACATTTTTTGTCATCGTTTGATCTAGGTTAGTGCCGTGAACCTCCTCTTTCCTTCAGTATTCATTTCATTTCCATTATTTGTAATTTTTTAAGGTTTTGAGGCCCCTAGGGTAAATTCTGCCCAAAATGAGGGCAATTTGCCCATGAATGTCGAAACCTACATTGCATAGTAGGTACTATGAAGGGTAACTGCATGTGCAACACACTTTCTCAACCCAGGGAGTGCATTGGGCACAGTTCAAATTTTTAGTTTTCACGCTGTGTCCAAAATTTTCCTAGTTTTTTGCAATGATTGGAATCTAATGGATCTTATGGTTGATTTTTAGGTTTCCATCAGATTATAATGACGATTACATGGAGGGAAAGATAACATGAAGAACAAGATATGATTTCCTTCAATGATCCGGGTACTATAAGAGCCCTAAGAGATTATGTAATACTTAAGTACTTCAAATTTCAGGAATGAGGCAACAAATAGAACTCTTGGAGCTCTTAGTTCAAGCATGGGATCCAACAATAGAGGAATTTCACATTAAGAACAAGGTGGTTCCCATAACAGTTGAGGATGTGTATTTTCTCACAGGTTTGTTGAGGAAAGGTTTGCCCATTTCTCTCACAGGGTCTACCGTTGGAGGAGAGACAGTGAGGGATTATGTTATGCAGTATTTCTATCTAGGGTCAGAACCTAGCAAAGATGGAAAAATAAACATCCGAGATTCCAGGGATTTGCCTTTGAGAACCATCATTTTCACGATCGCTAAAATTGCTGGCACTGTTACACTACATGAAGCGAACCGATTGTATATGTAGTATGTGCTAGAGTGCTTAGAGCCAACAGTATTTAACTGGTCTAAATTTGTTCCATCTCAGATAAAGGAACAAATGAATAAAGTAAAGGAAGGAAGAAAAAATTCAGCTATGTTTAAATCCTTATCTCCTTCACTTTGGAACAGATGCCACTGATGCAACCACAACATGTAACATTGGATATATCTAGTCCTAGACATCCTCGAATGCAGAGATCGGTAGAACTCATGGGTCAGCATGCAGGTCAATCGACCTTCTTTTCTCGACTGCATTCTTTACTTGGTTCCAATGACAGATCGTTGCCATCGATGAGTATGCATACACATGTGTCGACTTCTGAGGAGATCCAGATCTAGTATTACCAGAAGGCGCTTAGTATGGTGCAATATGTAAGAATGATTCGACCATGTTTTTTTATTTTTATAAGGTTTATACAATGTTTTTGTGTTTTTACTTCTTTCCAAGACTAAACTAAATGTTTAACTTAATGCAGATATTGGTCCCATTCAAGCAGTAGAGGAACCAGAGCGCGAAGTAAATGCGCCAGCAGAGAGGGCTGTCAGACGAGTAGTCATTCAAGACCTTGATATGGCTGAGACTCTTACTGAGCTCCAACAGCACATAGAGGGATTTACCTTTGGGATTCTGGATTGCCAGATCGAAGAGCTTCCCATGCGACTGCAGCAACACACTATTGGGGTTCCTAACCGTTGGATGCGGTTGCTCCATAGGATTGCTAGATATATAGCATGTTACCATGAGAACCACTAGTTTACTTGTGAATTTTTGCATATATTTTGAGGTCAGATGACCAATGTGTCTTGGGCACAAATTTTGTTAAAAAACTATAACTATCTATCTAAATTTTTTCAAAGTTTTTCCTATTTTTAATGTGCAATCCTATTCAATGATGTGAATTTCTTCTTTACTTGTGTCGCAAATTTCTATCTAAAACTTGATTAGCTAATGAATTAGTTAAAGTGTTCAAATTTTTGGAAATATTTTGATATTGAATGAAATAAAAATGTCTCTCCAAAAGTCGAACTCTTAGGAACAATCTAAGAGGTGTTGGATTTATAATAGTATAAATACTAGTAAGTTGTAGTACCACCAGTTGTGAGTCTAACTTTATGATTATGCAGTTAATGCCAAATGAAATGGCATCAGAGAGAAGTTCAATCAACGCGCTATACTTAGCAATATTGTTCATCGATCTACCAATACAAATCCCTTGAAAACTCACTAACCCGCCATTCGGAGTGAAAATGGCCCACGCTGCAAAGGATAGATTCTGCGTACTACGACTAGCACCATCAACATATCCAACAAATGGTTCCGAAGATTTAGTCATCTATGATGAAATGTAAAGCGGATTACTAATGTCAAGAAAAATCTAAAAAACAAATTAAGATAGTGAATGCAAATCAACAACATATAAACAATATAATACAAAAAATTACTATGCTCATGATTAAGCATAGTAATGTTTCAAATACAACCCATTTCTAGGTTGTGCCAATGGAATTCCATCGTAATCAACTAACTCATAGGCACTCTTAGCAAGAAATATTTTGACAATATAGGGGCCATGCCATAATGGTTCGAATTTCCCTATAACTATTAAATCAACTTCTTGATAATAAAGAAGGACCAAGTCACCCTCTGAGTAGATGCAAGGCTAGACATTTTTGTCGTATTGCACCTTTATACGTCTCTTATGCGCTTCGTTGGCCAATTGGGCTCCACGACGTGTTTCATCTAGATGTATGAGGTGAAGGAGACACACTTCTTCTTCTAAGGTGTCAGGTAACAAGTCTATCGCGAGTTTTAACGATGATATTTCACATTGGATTGGTAAGATAGCTTCTAGACCATACACCAATTGAAAAGGAGTAAATCTGGTCGCATTTCTCACCGAGGTTCGATACACCCACAAGGTGGAGTACAGAACCAAGCGCAAGTTCCTTTTATAGACTCCTATCATTCATTGAAGCATTCATTTAAGAATTTTGTTAATAGCCTCAACTTGTCCATTTGATTGTGGATAATAAGGAGTAAAATTATCATGTGACAATCCTAACTTGGCAGTCAATTCAGACATCATATGGTTGCGAAAATGCTTCCCATGATCTGTAACTATAGCCTGTGGGACCGCAAACCGTGCTATAACGTGGTTGAAGAAAAACAATGCAGTTGTTTGTCCTGTGTTGTTGAATGTAGGCATCGCTTCGACCTATTTGGTAAAATAGTCGGCTGCGACAATAATATAACCATGCCCCCTGGACAAAGGAGGGTTACAAGTCATGAAGTCAATACCCCATTTTGTAAATGGTCCAACAGAGACAACAGGATGCATTGGCGCTAGTGGTTTGCAGATTTTACGATAAAAAATCTGGCATGCATGACCACTTTTGACTGCGAGGATGCAATCTTGAAAATAGTAGGCCAAAAGTAATCGACGCAGAGTATATCCAGATAAATTTCCACCACAAGCCCCAACATGGAAATCATTTAACACTTTTTTGGCCTCCTCATGAGTGAGGTACCTCCTTAAAATAGTATCGACACCGCGATGATAAAGTGTATCGACAATGATCAGATAATCTTTGGCTTGGTATTGAATACGTAGCTGATCAGAGAAAGAGGTATTAGGTTGAAAATTTTGGGTTTGGAGATAAATGATGAAATATCCATACTAGGGATCAGATGATCTGATCAGAAACAGAGACTCATCTGGAATATATGGTTCTGACGTAGTAGTAGTACTATTAGAGGGAAGGTCACAGAGAAGCTCAGCCAAAACTAAATATTTCTTTGACTTAGATTTTATGAATTCCAAATAAAATTCCTGAAAAATGACAATCCATTTTGAATATTTTCCCCCCAGCAATTGACGTCATAAGATGTAATTCATGGGGTTGCAATCCGAAACTATTGTTGTTTTTCAGAGCAGGATATAATGGCGAAATATTTGGATAGCTTGAACACCTGCCAAGACAATATTTTCCACGTATGAGTACTTAACTTCCGTATCATTGAGATTATGATACAAATAATAGATCGGATGTTCAATTCCATATTATACTTGGACTAAAACCATAGAGATGGTCGTTTCAACCGCGACAATATATAGGAAATAATCATTTTGATAATTAGGAGGATACATTAATGATGCTCAGAAAATATGGTCTTTGACAACATCAAAATAAGCTTGTGCAACTTGATCCCAATGGAAGGGAACCCCCTTTTCAATAATCGAGTAAATCCTTTAGCCATTTCAGTGTAGTTTGGAATGAACCTTCTCAGGAAGTTAGCCTTTCCTTGAAGTTTCTGTATATGAAGTAAGTTTGATGGTGCAGGCAAATCAAGAATGGCTTGTACCTTCAGTGGGTCTATTCGAATTCCTTCTTTTGAGACTATGAATCTTAGTAATCGACCAGAACCAACAAAAAACACAGATTTGTGTGGATTGAGGCGTATCTTGTATTTTCGGCAGCGTAAGAAAATGGCTCTCAAATGCATTGGGTGATCAGTTCGATTTCATGAATGCGCTCATAGATCATCTAGATATGGTTGAACAATGTGCTTGATTTCATTGAAAGCATAATCCATTTATCTCTGAAAATTTTCTCCAGCATTCTTTAAACCAAATAGAAGTTTCCTATATGCGAATGTGCCCCAAGGACAAATGAATGATCTCTTATGTTGGTCATATGGGTAGATATTGGTTTGATTGTAGCTGGAAAATACATCCATGAACGAAAAAATTTCATATGCAGCACAATCGTCAATAATTTGGTCGATAAAGGGAGTAGGATAGTTGTCTTTTGGACAAGCCTGATTGACATCCCGATAATCGATGCACACTCTAATGGTTCCTTGTTTTTTCATAACATGAACGATATTGGAAACCCACTCAGTTAGCGAAAGAGGGTAAATGAAACTAGCACGCAAAATTTTTTCAACTTCTGCTTTAATGGCAGTGGATTTCTTTGGATGAATAGGACGAAGCTGTTGACGCACCAGTTTGACATCAGGATATATATTAATAGTGTGTTCAACTATACTAGTATCTATGTCTGGAATTTCATCATAAGACCAAGCGAATACGTCACAAAATTCACGAAAAAGAGAGCGATATGAATCAAGTTCTGATGGAGAACAAGATACACCAACATTAATATTTTCCACAACGCCAGGTTTGGTCGAAATATCAATAGAAATCGTTTCTTTGATATTAGATCAATTTTTCTCAAATTCAATTGCATTAATCGGTAAAGAATTCAAAAAGAAAGTTTTTATGGATGGGTGATATAGTTCACTAAGATTAATTTCTTCATAATCAAGAATATGGGAATGATGATGATAATCTTCCCATGGTTCTCCTTCTGACATCATACCTTCCAAAATATTTTCATCTATCAAAAATTTTGAGGAAAATGGATCAGATGGAGTACCAAAATCTAATGAACGATCAACCCAAACACTCGACAATGCTAATTTCGGATTTTCCGCCCAAGAAAAAGATATTGATTGCTATTCCAGCTCAATAGGGTTGGGAGGTAAAACATCGTCCAACGTAGAAATATCAGAATCACCCGTACTCTCCCTTAAGCCAGATAGAGTGGAAGAGATCATGTAGAAGGTCTCTATTCTTGCAATTTCTACCAACATCGTGGGTAGAGGTAATGCAAATGTTCCCATAAGAGTGGAATCCTTTAAAATTACTACACCAATGTTATGAATTTCTAGTTAGGGTAAGTGAAAAAAAGAAACACTTCCAGTTACCTGCGAAGTTGAGGAAAAAAAGGATAATTGATTAATGATTGTGATTGTACCTTTACGTGGAAAGGAAATCATTCTAAATTATGTAGAAACAATGGTAGTCATTGCATATACCCATGGTCTTCTGAGTAAAATATTACAGTCAAGGGGTTTGTCAAAAACCTCAACATCAATACTTACTGTTTTTCCCCCTAATTCAACTTGTGGTTTATTGATAATACCACAAGGTTTATATGTTCTTCCATCAAAGGCCTTCAATGTCATTGATTATTGTGATAATCGTGGTGAGCCAAGTGACTTCCAACAGTTTAGAGACATAATTCACTTAGATTCTCCCTCATCAATAATAGTGCGATGAACAAGGTGATTGAGAACATTTACTTGTATGGATAATGCCAATTCTGCTGGTAATTGTGGCACAAGCCCATATGATTAAAGACAACAAGATTATAATTAGTTGGATCAATTCCACCAATGGCCGACAATAAAGCATGCTTCTGGGAGGGACAATTTTGTAATACTTGAAGAGAAGACATAGCTGAAGGGGATTGAGCCAAATATTCAACTATATTATAATTTTGTGTAGCTCTTGCTTAAGGATTATATGTCGATTTATGAATTACTTCCTTCGGTGGCTTAATTTTCAATTCAGGAATAACAGTAGGTGGTACTGATTCATTAGATGGATTCGTTGTCGAGGTAGTAGGTTGATCAGTGGCCGGACTACCATAGTATTTATTCCATGTTGACACCAAAATATCTTGTGAAGGTTTTTTGGTGGATAACATTAACACTTGGGAACTAGGAGTTGGATCCGTAACAACCAAATTTGTGTCCAGATTTGGAAATGGGCCTATCAACACAACTAATGCATGAGAATTCTTGATGATTTTTGAGACTTCAACACGGTGAGGACAATCCCTTACAAATTATTCATCGTTACAGATTATGCATGGATAACAAGGTTTATGTGGTCCAAAAGGTTGATCAGATGATCTTTCTTGCGGGTTAGAAGTTTTCTTTTTCTTTGATTTCCCATTTTTCTTACCTCCTGGTTTCTTGTCAATTTTTCCTTTGTCAAATGACACGACATTAATTTTAGAAGTAGGAGTAGGATTAGATGCAATAGTGTGGTGTGTGTTTGCAGTGCCTATCAAGCCATCTCCGACATGAGAGTCCTTTATTTGAGGAGGAACATTGAAATTAGATCGCGGCACATTAGGGATTTTTTTCATAGAGCATGCCAGACTGAGTGTAAATCAAGTCTAAGTATTGGGCACGAGTGATAACTTGCTCTCTTGTGACGATGCCAACTTTAGCCACATATTCAGTTATAGATGGTAACAAAGACTTAATGAACCATTGAGCAAGGAGCTGATCGGGAACAAATGTTTGAACCATTCGTCGATGGTGATGCCACTCATGAATATGATCAGAAATGTGAGTAGCATTAGTCTGTTTGAAGTTGGTCAAAAGTTCCATTCTAGTTTCATATCTGATTGGTAACTGGAAATGGGTCAAAAAGACAGTAGTTAAAGTAGTGAAATTGTCGAAAGAAGCTCTAGGTAACTCAATGTACCATTTAGTCGCCAGACCTGTGAGCGTACACTGGAAAAGATGTAGTCAAATAGAATCATCATTCAAGGAATTTGATGAACACCATAAATGATAAGTAATAGCATGAGTCAAAAGATCTTCTCCAAGGTTTCCATTGAATTTAGGAATGTCGTAGGGTAATTTATGAGGTATCATCAGCCACCAAGGAGCATAATTGATAGGATCATTGGTTAACTGGTTTAAATCTGGTAATTCCAAGGTTGCAACAAAAGGCAACTGTCTATTAAGGTCAGGTTGAGAATAGCCAGGGTAATATGGAATTACTTGGGCAACAGGTCTTTGAGCACCAACATACAGAATTTGTTGTTGGCAACCCAGATAGGGGTTGTTTTTCAAAGCAAATGCCTGAGAATTCTATTGACCAAAACCTGGATATGATACTTGTTGAAATGAAGTTTGAGGCATTTGCGCTTGTGGCTGCTAAGGGGTTTGTCCACCAATGTTATAACCCAAATTGGTGTAAGTTGGATTCGGTTGATATGTATAACCAGGTTGCATTTGCGACATCCCATAAAATGGTACACCAAATTGTGAATAAATGATCCCTGATACAGGTTGTTGTAAATTAACCAAAGGATTTTGAGTTTGCGGACCCAACATTTGATGATATTGAGTCGAAGAACCTGCTTGATAAGGTTGATGAACAATATTTTGATTCTGTGATACGGGTATAGATGTATTAACAAGTGGTAATGAAGTTGGTGTAACAGGTTGAATCAGTTGATACGAGTATACAACCGTTTGTGGTTGGATAGGAAGAGTGGGCTGCCATTGACAAACATTCATATCAACATTAGTTTGACCAAAAATTGACTGAGTACTGTCATATGGGGTGACCAAAGGTTGCCCCCTAGCATAAGGAGGATAATAAGATGGAAAATATTGTTCCCCGAATGTTGGGAGTCCAGTTGATATGGTATTTAAAGGAATTGACCCAAAAGGACCGACTTGATATTGCCCTGATGATGTATGTAATGAATCAAGTCATTCAGTACTAACTATAGGACTACGAGTTAAAACACCAGATGATGACATTGGAAAAGACCATGGTCTTGAAGATGTACCATAGAAAGTGCCATATAATGATTTGTAACATGTTGGCACTGAAGGGCCACCGTGAAAATATGAATTTGGTGAGGTTGTGAGCATCGACGGAGTAGCAAGGGTATGAGCTGATGTAATTGGAATAGAAGACCCAACTGAAGATGTTGGTTCAGACATGGTTGTGTGACCAAATGTGTACCCTCGAAAATCGACAGGAGATTGAATGGCAATATGATCAACAAAATCAGATGGAAAAAATTGAGGAAAAGACTAGTACAAGTAAAGGTCCCCCCCAAAATGGGTTGGAGTTAAAGGTGTATCGTCTTGTGGGATTTCTTCAATCAAAATTAAACCAGGAGGAAGAATTTCACCTTCAGGCCCAAAATATATTTCAGACGGTTGACAGTTTGATATAGGAGTTTCAGTGGCTACAGAAATTTGTGGAGTGACCAAGGTAGGAACAACTTTTGGTTGTTCGACTTTAGGATTCAAATTTTTTGGCAAAAAAGAGACAGGATCTGGATCAATTTTTTATTGAACAACGTCATGTCCAGGAGGTATGGTCTCAGTGATTGAATGGATCGTGACCATGGGTAGATGTGAAGAATCTATTTCGACAACATTAAATGAACCGGGATGTATGGAAACAATTTGAGCTAACTCTATTTTAAAATATGATTTTTCACCAGAGGTATGAATTGTGCTTGATTCGATAGATCGTGATCGCCTTCACCTACCAGAAGTAACTTCCGGTGGTAAAGGTGGTTTTAAAGCTAATCTACACAATCGATGGGGGATATTTTTTTTTCCCCCATGATTACTGATTTGTTTTATCCAAAAAAATAAATAAACAAAAAGAGGGTAATACTAGGAAAAAGGGTTTACCAAGAAACTATGAATTTCAAAATAACTCTTGGCGAACCAAGAAGTATGGGCATGGTAATGAATAATAAGATCGAGACCTCACAGTTTGAGCTATTAAACCAGAAGAAAGAGTCTAGGGAGCAGCCGTGGAAGAGGCAGTTTGAAAGTCTGTTTCTCTTTATAAGGAGTTTACAGAAGCGCTACGAATGATAATGATAAAGCCAACTCCTTCCCAGGATCCACCGAAGGTTCTCCCAACATGCCCTCACTTCATTCGAGGGTTATCCGGGGGGCTTAAGAGTCTTTACTGCCTGGTAACCAAGGCACATGCTTTACTATGAGGTCCTATCTTAACCGCTTACTGCAAGATGCTATCTTATCTCCCTTAACCGCTTACTGCAAGGTTCATACTTTGGGACTGACCGTGAGGTACACACGATCGAAAGACACTTCGAGACCGACTCCGAGGTGCTAACGAGTCGACTCTGAGGTGCTAACGGGACCGTGAGGGATAGGTTGATGCAAGAGGTTCACCCAAGCCGACAAGCAATAGAGGGGGCTATCCGAATAGTGTGTACTATCCCTTCGGTATCGCTCCAGGGAGAGAAGTGCGATATCGGTGGAGATATTGTATTGGGGGGGTTATCGGTAGAGAAAGGTAGTCTCTGGGATCACCTAATCTAGAGAAGGCAGTCTCGCAATCTACCAGAATGCTGTGTTCAGTGTATCAAAATTTCAAGGTGGCTGACTCGGTTCACTATGGATGGATAACACCTAAAATTTGTCCTCCCAAATATACCCGAAGGTACGTGGAGGCCCAAGTCTGTATTAGCGCTGTTTGATGTGAAACCCCACAATGAGAGCACCCCCTTTATACTTATCGTACTGTAACATAGCTCGATATACCCGAAAGGACATGGATGAGCTATGATATACTTACATACGTGGAGTGAGGTATCACACTCAGAATGTATCGCAGACAAGTTAATGACAACTGCTATGTTTTACGACACCGGAACACGTCTCTAGCCTAGGCCTTCTAAATGTTATAATTATGGTTCCAATGCATTGTTAAGTAAATTGAGATTTCTTTTCTGTTGATCTTGCTTAAAAAATTTCCTTTCAGGTTCACCGCGATGATGTATATGAAATTCCTAAAATGCAAGCTAAGAATGATAAACAAACTTTCACGTTCAAATTTTTTAATGAATAACCTAGCTACTAAGGGAAGAGATAAAATAGTTCGTGAGCAAACAAATCAATGAATCAAAAGCTAAATGCAGATTTCCTAATGTTCCTTTTGCAGAACACACACAATCCTACATGCAAATGCAAGTTTTTATTTTTAGTTTCCTTAATGTTATGAATGCAGAAAAGAAACTAGGTGCACTAGATCAATAATCCAAATGCTTTTTACTTTCAAGAAACGAAGAATACAAACAATAATTTCTCTTTTGAAGGGAAAGCGAGGATTTAAACAAAAATTTCTCCTATCAAGGAAATGAATATTTTATGACAATTTCCTATTTCGAAAGAAAATGATTCTTAATGTGACCATAAAAATTACTTTGAAATCAACTTGTCAATGATAAAGAAAAATTTTTCTAAACAAGCATTGAACAAATTTTCAGCCAAAGGAGGAAGAAGTATATAGATTCACTGGTCAATTGAGCATCAAATTTTTAGAACACAGCAGCAAACAAAACTGAAGCAAGTTACAAAGTCAAATTCAAGGGAATTTGGTCACTTTCAGGAGTCAACACAGTCTCCAAGGGGATACAGTTCTTTGCAACGCAGGCTAGGAAGGGAGACAGTGCTCTGCAAAGAAATGTGTCCAGTCTAAGGGTGCGTTGGGCGCAATAAACAAAGAAAAGTGCTACTATTTAACTCACTGTCTTTGAAAATTAGGCTCTGAAAAAGTTTAATCTTTATGTGTAATAGCTACTCGGTGGATAAACAAAGAAAATCAGAGGCTAAAACACCTAGAACTAAGATAAATTCTCCCCAGTGGAGTATCCAATTTGTTGGGCTAGAATTGTAATCTACGGATAAATTATGCTTCCCTAGACAGGTGCTAGTCTATAACAAAAGGTGAAATACTATACGACTATTTCTCCTAACTCAGAACAAATACACAGAGAGGATTGGAGGCTTACTTGTTCAGTCGCTTCCAAATGGCTCCTTCTGTCGCTTCTGTTATAGCTTCAAATTCAAACGGTTTGTGAGTTGAATGCTTCTTGCAAGAAAGAACACGGAAAAAATAGAAGATGCAGCAATATAGATATCTATTCAAGCTAGTTAGCCAAATCAGTAAAGCATAAACCACATACATCAACCAAGATCTTACAATATGGAAAATCAAAGCCAATATAGATGCATGTAGGAAAAAATAAGAAGTAATCTTTATTGATGATAGAAGGAGAGGTTACAACCTAGTGACTGATTTGAAGTGACCTTCCAGCAACATTCCCAAGCCTCATCATAGTATAAATCTCTCCAGCAGCAGCTTCACAAATATATCTCTCAATTGAAACTCCTCTAGCATTTCTCTACTCAAATTCTTCCTTCTCAAACACTTAGATCTGTGCTCAATTTATAGATGAAATATAGGTTGTTTTGCAATCAATAACTTTCCAAAAATAGGCAAGACATGTTTCCAATCATGTAGATGTCAAATGGACACTTGGATCCAAAGCTTGACACATGTGAACTCTTCTAGAAGGCACTAGCTAAGTGGAGATTCCGGAACAATGAGAATTTCTCTCCCAATGTGACCAACGCACCTGTGAATGCTGGGAAGTGCTTTGCAAAGCATCCTTTCATGGGGCTACCTGCATGTGAAACACACTTAGGCCCCTTATAACCTACATTGGTGAGCTCTCATATGCTATATAATAAGCTTCAAACCATGGAAACCTTTGCTTGATGAAAGTCTTGCTTGATTTGTCTTGTTTCTTGTGTTAGGGCATGTAGAAACTGAAATGATAGGGAATGATAGACCCTTTATCATTGGTCCTAGAGATGATGCCCAATTAACCAGGTCATTGGGAATGATGCCCAAATTGACCTATAACAACAACGATGACCTATTAAGGTGAAATTCAGGAGCCTGAGAAAATGCTAACTTCCACAGATCATATCTCTGAAAATATTGTGAATCAAGATCTGAATTTTTTCTAGACGTTCCTCAGGAATTCGGCTTCGCTCTGTAAAAATTTCAGCTTCTAAAACTTCATAGAAAAACAATTATAACAAAAATTCAACGATTACCTATTTGGAGCAGTGAAACCCCAGAACCCAAAGCTCTGATACCAAATGTTACGAAACCAACTCCAAAAATAGAAGAAAAGAGAGATCAATGCCTTAGAAATCAACCACTTCGAGGGGGAAACCTCCAATACATTACATAAATGAACAATTATTAGATGATTCAAATGAAAAAGCCTCCTTTCTATATATAGGATTCCATTGGGTCACAATATAATCCTAGCCAAGCTAACAATAATAATGTAAGGGCACAACAATAACAATAATGGGGTTTATGGGGCACAATAATAACAATATGGGGGCTATAGGGGTACAAAAATAACAATAAGGGGGCTACACTACCAAAAATATGGGGCTACAGTAGTAATATAGGGACCTATCAATGATGATCTCTAAAGAACTTAAAGGCACATCCCAAATCCTAATAACAATTGTGTAATGATTGTTTTCTCTACAAAGATAATGTTACACTATATTTATAAAATCATAGATATGACACTCCTTTTCTTATTATGAGAAAAATTTATAACATTGTACACCTATTTAATCAAGTCTACATGTAAACTTGGTGTTTTGATTTTTTTCTTATAGAATTCCTTGCCTTGGTTATGGATTGAAATTATGCTTATAACATAGTCTTTATATATGGTTTTGGGCTTTGAATGATTTCATTATTTTTGAGACCTTGTTATAAAATATAATGTGTTTATATTATACATTTTGTTCATATTCCATACCATACCTAAATTTTCAGCCTTAAGACTATATAACATCACCTAGAATTATTAAACCTTATGACTTACATTTCAGGTGGTTGATATTGTGGTTTTTTTGTCACTACAACAAATGACCCTCCAAAAATTTTTCCTCATTCGATTTTGGAGACTAGTTATGTTTTGATAAGATGTCACTCTTAGACATATTATGTCATATTAGCCTACCTAGTGTTCACTCTATTCACTCAACATGCATACCACATCAAATAAGGAAAGTGAATCCACTTTTCCTAGAGAAAGTGCACTTTCTAAAGTTAGTGACTTCACATGCACTATTGAAGGAAACTACATCATTTTGAGCCTAAGTGCAACTCTCTTTTCTAGTTGAGTGCACTTCTTTCTCTATTTGAGCGCAATCCCTGTCTACATTGAGAGAACACTCCTTTTCAATAACATGTATGAACTCCTTATTCTTAGAAACTATGCACTCCTTGTCTCTAGTAGGTGTGCACTTCCAGTATCTCACACATGCACACTTCCTTTCTTGCATGTGGAGCACACTCCTAGAAGAAAGGAATCCTCTCCCACTTAATTCAACTAACTGGTCACTTATCAAGCGACAAGTGGAAAGCATGCATGGAAACCATAACTTTCCCATGCATGTAGATTTCATTTATAAGGATCTCAGTTCATGGTTCATTCTCGCAATCACTATTCACTCTCAGTTGAGTATGTTATCTCATCATAAGGAGTTTCTATTCACTCTTGGTCACAAGTGCATTGATTCTTGGTATTTTTTTCAAAGTTTATTTTTTCTTTTTTTCTTTTTTAGTGGCACTTTTGTTTTCCTTAGTGGTGTTTTAACCTGTTTTTCATATTAAGTATACTTTTTATCGATTATTTCTCCTACAAGTTTCGACTTGTTGTAGAAAGTGAGATTTCTATTGACTCTTCACATTCCATGACTTTTCACCTTCTATTCATGACTGTGACAGGATGTATACACACTTGTATCTTGTTTCTCTTACATTTATTGTGCTCTTGACTATTACTGACCATTAAATAGCCATTTTTGAGATAATACTTCTCTCAATGAATGAAGCACACTGTAGGAAACAAGCACTCACTGTGATTTCAAATTGTTCCCAACTGAGAAGAAGGCCTCATCCATCATATATATCACACTTCTAGTCCACAATGAGGCATATCTACCCAATGTAGCTGTGACATGTGCCCTTATTGGGCCTTCTTAGTGCACTATGCAGTTTTAGTCAGAAATGTGCCTCTCCTTGTCTCTTATTGATGCCTACTGTGCCGAGAAGGATTCCCTCTCTCACAAGTGCACATTTATTCTAAGCAATAGTTATGAATTTCTTATGCATTTTGATCCTGACATGTGCCCTCTCTTCCTTTCCTTAGTGCAATGCACACTTCAAGTTACTAGTGAAGCCACTTTGTCTCATATTTAAAATCTTGTGGCATCCCTCTTAGTTACTGTTTTTCACATAGTTTGCATGCAATAGTTATGATATTTCTAGGTGTTTATATTTTTTCATATTGAGTTAGCTTCCACTTGTATTTTTTTCATATACAAGATTCATTAGTCTCTCATCATCTGCTAGGAAAATTCCCCTCGCCACTCGACAAGATACGTCAAAAGAATGTTCAGAATATATTATTACGAAGGTCATGGAATGCTCCAATCCTATTATAGGCATCTTAACAGACACACAATGCTTCATTGATAAATATCTCGAAGTGTCATGGAAAGACATAAACATGCCTTCATGAAGAAGGAATTCCTGGAAAAATTAGAATATAGGGAAG
Organism: Pinus albicaulis; assembly: GCA_034641835.2. NCBI lineage: Eukaryota > Viridiplantae > Streptophyta > Pinopsida > Pinales > Pinaceae > Pinus > Pinus albicaulis. The sequence goes on along the minus strand of CM076577.1, from coordinate 1,357,047,649 downwards.
TATACATAAAAATCAAAAGGTCTAGAATACATAGAGTGGCATTCAGAATCCTAGTAATACCCTGTTAAGAAGCCATTGGCCCTATCACCTACCTCGATGGCTTTATCACCTACCTGTAGATGTCATTGACCCTAGGGGAGGCCGTCGTCATAGGTAAAACCTTTTGGACGCCTTCATGAAGTTAAGTTCAACAATCATGATTTGGACAACTTTGAGGCCTTCCCTAAGCTAGCATCCGAGTTATACCTTGATACAGTTCATGGCACCGATGGGGTCAAAGTTGTCCCCCAACATTGAGTACGTGATTTGGTAGGGTACAGGCTCCTAAAACTTCTCAGGATGCCCCACTTTGGACACTACAATGTAACAGACTGGCTCGCACGACAATTTCTCATGCTAATTCACGACGGATGCCTATGGATCTAGGATAGGATCCCCATTGACGCTGTGCTAGTGCATCAGATTACTGGTCTCCCCATGAGCAGACCAAACCCCTTAGAGCACGTGGGTAAGAAATATGAGGGGGAGACTACTAAGTTCGTGCGCCAAAAGTATCATGTGGACCGTAATACTTGGGGGTTTATCATTGAGATCATCAGTGACCAAGGTACGCAGTTGGGCACCATCATTGTTAGCATATAAAATGATGAGGAAGTGTTAGGTCACCTCTGTTCTAGCCTACGTCATTCGGTTAGCCGGCCAATGTGCGAAAGGGGTATGTTTTAACTGGGCACAGTATTTGTGCGATGAGTTTCTAACTAACGTTCGTGAGTCCCAAGAGTAGGGCTGTGCCTTTTTTAACTCTTGGTTACTATTTCTTATAGTATTGGTTGCCTAGGAAGCTCCTGCAGAGTGATTCCTCCCTGAGATTATCCTAGACATGTCCAAAGGGGCTCGCTATGCACACTTATGGGATTCCACAGATCCACAACGGCTCGAGGACAACCAGGTGCTTTGGGTCCTCTTCCAGAGTAGCGTGGCCGCATCTATTAACTCCCGACTAGGGTTTTCCGCTACTGTTTATGATAGATACAATGGCATTGCCACATTGTAGGTCACTCTGCACAATGTTGAGATCAAAGTGCACAAGGAGAAAGCCTGCACTTCGCTTCCTTACATGGTGATGGATGATGGAATTGACAACGCCATTGCGCTCTGACCCCCTTACTAGAAAATTGGCTTCAAAACTAGCGTGAAGGGCATTGGAAGCACCAACACATCCCAAATCAACCCCCCCTGTCATCGTCCCGGATATCCGAGGTATGCCCAAGAGTACCAGAAAAGACACTGGTGCGGCTGCCCAAAAGAATGTGTAGCAGCAAAAGGATGTCGAGGCAAAGACCCAAACAGATTCACAGACTAGTTTAGGTATAGAAGGTCTAGATGTAGGTGAACCTGCCTCCCCCCGCGGTACGAAGCACACCAATGAGCCGGTCAGAATACCCCGCAAAAAGTGGAGATTTCAACAAGTGGAACGGGATGAAACAGTCACCTTAACTAATGGAGACCTGGAACAAGTCACGGATGCAATCACTCTGGATGGGAAGTATAGATGGGCCACCTTAGAAGAACAGTAGCGGGCCGCGGTCAACACAATTCGGGTTGAGTTGTGAGCACTACAATTAAAGATAGACACATTGTAGATTAGTGCCACCCCGGTATGCCCACCCTTTGCCACCAGTAGCGCAGCAATAGTTACAAATGATAGTTGCCTTTATTCTCTCCCTGGCGCAGCTCTAGTGCTCAGTCCACCTGACCTGGGACTTCAAGTCCATGCCAGTACAAAAGTATAGCTAAAATTAGCTCGGCTCCCCCATGAGGCCTTGCAGGGTCTCCACACCACTATATTTCAAGAAATCCACCATCAAGACCAACAAGTGCACCAACAGCTTGACGTAGCTGCATAAGCCATCCTTAAAAAGAATGTTGAGGTATGCCTCGCCACCACGAAGTGCACAGAACTCGAAGACACGATTCACTGACTTTACGCAGATGTTCCCACAGAGATCCCGACATCAGCCACCCCTCAGGAAAAGGTAGAAATATTGGTTGTAGCACTCAAGACCTCCCAGGATGAAGTTCAAGTTGTCAAGATACGCATGGAGTAGTAGATCACAGATCCGCAGGCTAAGTTATAGCCTGAAACACCTCCGAAGGTCCAGGCCTAACGAACTGCGCTGGTCACCACAACTACGAATGTCATCATAGGGCAGATCGCACAGGGAACCCAACTACTAGAAACCGCCATATCGCTATGGACTAAGGTCCAATGTAATCCAATCTTGCGAGGGATAAACTAGGGCCTACGACAAAAAGAGGAAGAGTTTGAGACAATCGAAGCCACCTTGCCCACTCTCGTATCTGCTCAACGCTTGCAATGACTGCGCACCAACCAAGTGATCCAAATAGATATTGATGACCTTTAGCAAAAGAAGAATATCCTTGGAAACCGACTGAAGCCGTGGGCTGACGAAGCTCTCAAACTTTCACAAGATGAAAATGTTTCTATCAAGTAGCTGAACCAAACTTTGGAAAGTGTCACTGCCACGACTAAAGGACTATTGTCAGAAAATTTGGTTGAAATTGCACAGAATGCAGTCATCCAAAGCGAAGGTGTGTTGCCTCTATTAGCCGAGGTGATTATAGTATTGCAAGTGCAGGTTGAAGCCCCATCTGCATAGTGACGTGGGATGAGTCATAAGATTGTGTTCAGGGACTGTTGGATTAGGGTCTCCAAAAGGCTATGAATTTTGTCCAGTTTTGTATAATTTTGTATTTTTTAAGTCTAACCCAGGGGTTTTGGGGTGGGTCAAAGCCCCTAACACATTGAAAATGGGTCAAGGGTAGACCAAGAGTCCGCAAACCATAGTTTTGGGACCATTGGATGTGTAGGCTAAACTGCTATAAATAGATGAACCTTTTTTGAGTCATAGATAGGAAGGAATAGAGATTAACACGAAGTATGAATTGTTAGATATGTAGTAGGGTTGTTTGGGTCAGGACTCCTACTAGCTGTGTGCATGGAGATCCTCTGTCCTGCTGTGTGCGGACCTTGCTCATTGTGGGCGCAGGTGGTAATTTGGGAATGTAAGAGGATTTTGGGTAATGATATATATATATGAGAAAGTATTTTGGACGTCTGATGTTATCTGGATCTATTTTGTTATTTTGATGTGACTTGAGTATATTATTACGTATCTTTTTGTAGCTGCAACCTGTCTATGTTCATGGTACATATTTCTGTGATCTGTTGATTTGATGCAATTATACTATTCTATGATTATAACTGATAGTGCGCACGTGGATGCGAACCTATTGAGTAGATCTAATAATATTTAGTCTAGTTATTTATTGGAACCTCTATGAAGAGCCCATTGTCATATGGATCTGATAGTTGTGGACCGGATTGACTTACCTGCTCTCTCCCACGGTGCGGAAACCTAGTTCCAGCACCCTCCCATATTGCTTCGGGTGAGACTTTGGCTTGCACAAGCAGGTCACTACCGAAACAACCAGTAGTATAAGGGTTTGTTGGCAAACCTTAACCTCCGAACCTGGGTCAGGACCCCTCGAGCCAACAGCTACCCACTTGAAGACTTCATGTGGTGAAATTCATGCTACCCTCTGTTGCACCTTGCTTTGCTTTCCTACCCTAGAAAGTCTGGTCCTTTGCAACCCTTGAAAACAGGTGATCTAGTTGTTTCTTGCCTTCTAGGATCTCGATATTGAATCTGGTGTATCTCTATTATTTCATATCCCCAATATGTGATTTTTAGTTCTTTAGTATTCCTTTGATTCTTCTTTCATATTCCATAAGTCTAACCCAATTTGGATTCTTCAAAAGATAGTTATGCCCCATCTCTCACAATGACCTAATTATGGACTAGTTCAGTTGAACAATTTGTACGGCGTGCCACGTGTCAATGTGTTTTAATTCAACTCTAAAATTGATACAGTGAAAACTAAAATCCATGAAATATTTGTCACTTTTTACAGAATTCCAATCCGATACTCAGAGAGTGAGTTATGACAATTTTACCAAGGTCACTTCTTTGAGATGAAGTTCAGGATCCTGCAAAAACACTGACTTCCACAAATCATATCTAAGAAACTATTGCGCAACATCATCTGAAATTTTTGCAAGAGGTTCCTCAGAATTTTTTTCTTCACCTTATAAAAATTTCAGCTTCTAAACCTTCGTATAAAGAATTTTATAGCATAAATTCCACAATGACCTGTTTCAGGTAGTGGAATCCCTACATGAGGAGGATATGAGGATCACAACTTATATAAATGCTTAGTTTCAGAGGGTCTTCAACAAGTGAATGTGGGAGGGATTTTAGGGGCTTAAAAATTATTAATTATTGACTTTTCAATGACCCATTCCACAACCCCATGGGGTTTTATCCCACTAACTGGGTTACAGACTTCAAACATGAATATCTCTCAAACTGTGAAGAATTACATGGTGTGCCATATATCAACATAAACATCTCAACAAGTAGAAACCATAAAAAATATTCTTGACTGATAATATAGTAATTTGGTAGGCCAAAATTACCATGCAAGATCAGGGTAGCCCCTGGTGCTGATTAGGTTGACATCAATGACAACTACTGATCAACAATATCTCCCTTTGGCATTGATGGAAACACAAGTACCCCCCCTGCGATCATGACACCTCTTCCTACAAAATTCTCTCACCCTTTGACATCAATGGGAAAGGGTAACTCCCCCTAACGCACAACCATTCAGCGAACCTGTACACACTTCCACTCCCCCTTTATATTACGAATAAGGAAAATCTAATGAGAAGTTGGGAGAATCCCAAGCTTCTGGCAAAGATATTCAAATGCTTCATGAGTAATCTTACGATCATTGATGCTTCCTGCCCAATATACATCTGTAAAGGCTTGAATAATGAAATTGTTACCCTTGGGATACCACAAGCCATATTCGGTTTTTCTCCTTAGATATAGAAGAATTATTTTGATGGAAATAATATGTGATTCTTTTGGTGTTTCTTGAAATCTTTCTACTTTTCCAACTGCTTGCATAACATCTAGCTCAGAGGCTGTTACATATAGAAGACTATCAATCATAGATTTGTACAACCTATGGTCCACATCCTTAGATGAGTCTTCTATGCTCAATTTGCAGCCTGTTACCATCAGAGTAAGGATGAGTTTGAAATATTTCATTTTGAATTTCTTGAGAATTTCCTTGATGTACTTGGCTTGACATATAAGTATTCCTTTCTCTTGCTGAGATATTTGAAGCCCTAGGAAGTATTTCAGCTCACCAAGTAAAGACATATCAAACTCAATTTAGATCTTTGTAGCAATTTTTTTACTTAGTCAATCATCATTTCTACCAAATATTATATCATCCTCTTTAGCTAGTAGACGTGCTTTAGTTGCTTCATCCAGAACATATATGTCGTTTGGAGCTTGACTTGATGTGGCCACAATTTCACCATACCTGCCTTTCCTGATTTCACATTTTGTGGAGTTGAATAGTATTGTGTGTCCTTGATCACACATTAGTCCAACACTGAGCAGATTGTGATTCATGTTTTAACTTTTCAACCAATAGAAAATTATTGTCTAGAGCATCTTTGCCTTCGAGAGTGATGATACCTGATCCTATAACATTTGAAGATCCATCATTTCCAAAGGACACAGTTCCATCCATCTTCTCTTTTAGAGATACAAATTTCTTTCTATCTCCAGTCATATGTGTTGAGAAACCACTATCAACATACCACACATCTTTGTTGTTTTGAGCCTTCGGAGTGAGAGCATAGTTATCAGTCTTCTTCTTCTTCCATGCTCGTTCGTTCTATGGCTTCGAAGGTTTTTCTAGAGGATTTTCAATTCTGCAGTCTCTGGCTATGTGTCCAAAGTTTCAACATTTGTAACATTCAATATTATTTATTAAATGTTCAAATCTATTGATGTTTCTTTGAGCCACGAGAGGTTCATATTTGACAGATCTCCTGGAATTGTATTAGTTACTAGGGTACATGTGACATTCTACAGCTTTATGACCAAATTTTCTACATGAATAACAATAGCCATAAAAAATATGTTGGTACTAGGATGGAAATCTGATCCAGGGTAAAATCTTGATACCCTTAACCAAGACCTTTTAATTCGGCTGATAAATAGAATTGCATTTACTTAAGACGTTAAAGAAATTAAATGAACAATTGTAGCTGTAAAAAAGAGTAATATAAATGAACAAGATCCGCAATCATGAGAACACGTCATTTGATGACGGAGTTCGTCCAGGAGGGACTACATCTCCGGGCCTCGGTGTCAAGATGGTGTAGGCCGCTGCATTATGTGTTGTGAGAAGAAGATGTACATGGATGTGTTTCACTATGACATACAAGGAAAAATTGCCCTCACGCAGGAGTGGCTTGACTTCTTTAAGATATGTTCTACTGCAGAACTCTCATACATAAAGAAAGACTCCTATCAGTATGACCATAACTGACATGTAGCAAACAAGAGTATCCCGCCAATCCTGGCAAACAAGGGATCTCAAAATACACATAGCAAATAAGAGCATCCCGCCAATGTGGCATAAAAGGGGCTCATACATGACACAAATCCATCGCTGAAAGTACATCAAAAATAACACAAAGCAAGATCCCACGACTCATGTATCAACTGGGATCTGCAAGACATAATGCATCTCAAAGAGAAATAACTGAAGAGAAGTACATGGAAATCATCTCATATACCTCATGCTGCCATTTGCTGAAGGCTGAGCAGCTCTGCGGCAGAATCTGAAAACACCATCAATCTTGTGGCGTCGAGAAAGTGGAAAACGACTGCTCACATGCAAAAATCTGACACCGGCATAGTCCACTTCCAAAAGTGGCTGAAAAATCAGAAACTCAGATGCAGAAACTGAGTACGCCATCAGACTCGTGGCGCTGAGTAGTGCTGAAACGACATAAAATTTGTCCCATTTGGACAAAGTCGAAATTTCACCCTCCTGAAAATTGAGCCTCAATCGAGGTTCCGCCTGCCTCTTTTCTGGCTCATGGTTCCGCTTCACCTGCAGTAAAAAATAATATTTCTCGATCTACGTGCGCGCTCCCTGCTGCTCCATGCTTGGGCGCACTTGTAAAAGACGAGTTTAAGTAATGCAAGGCGGGCGGACTTCACAAAGTAAAGTTTGTTGGCGCGTTGGTAAATTAAGCGGCTTGTTGAGGAGAGGTCGGGGGGTCAAATCCCGCCCCTCCCAACATAGCACGCGGTTCTTTTTGGGCGCGTTTTTTGTTTTAAAAAAACCATATAATATTGTATTTTGGGGGGGCCGGACCCGCATTGGGCGGCCCGCCCCCAACCACCTCCATATACAACATATTATATATATATATATATATATATTTCGTTTTAATGAGTTGTTTTAAGCCATATACGTATTATGGTGGATGGATCCCGTGGGGTCCGGCGGGGGTCATGGCCCGCCGGCCCATAAATATATTTTTTATATTTGTAAATATGTTGTGCCATGCGGTCAAGTGGGGTGGCGGGGGTGGTGGCCTGCCACCCCTTTTTTTAAATAATTTTTGTTATTAAAAACAACCCATGCCTTTTGAAATATTCGGTTTTGGACCGAAGGAGGCATTTTAAACAGGCGACAATTTCGCCCGGAATCTGGCCTGAGCTTGCCGGAATCCGGTGGCCGGAAAAAGTCCAATTTGTGTCCTCTTTAAGGCTGCCCAGTCACCAAGTCAACCCAAAACTTTGACCGCTCCTAACTCCTTCATTCAGACTCGGAATTGAGTGCCGTCTGCGCCGTTGGATTCAGAATTTCGAGATCTACAACTTGAACCTGGTTTGAGAGATTTTCAAACACTTTGATTTTTGAGCCTTGTACTCAGGCCACTTGTACCTGTACTTGATTATTCCACCTGGATCAAAATCTTTGTTGGGGAATTGTCTTCCAAGGCTGTTCGTGTGAATATTTTCCAACGAATTCTGCATGCATGTCAGATCTCATAGGTTCATTGTATTTTGTTGTAGAAGGTCCTTCTTCTTCTTCTTTGTAACCGAGGCCAATTATATCATTGTAAGATCGTTTATTGTTGATGAGTTCTGCAAATTCCCTTGAGATGTTGGCATAGCTTTGGATAGTTTTTCCCTTCTTCACTTCCTTTCGCAACGAGACTGCTTCGGCTTCTAATGTTTCCCTTTCTTGGTTGCTTTCTTCCAACTTCTTTTGAAGTGAATCTTCAATACTTTTGTGTTCTTCAACATCAATTTTGATACCTTGAACTTGTTCTTCAAGAGTATTGGAACATATATTCTCAGCCTTGAGCTCTTTTATAAGCTTCATTACCTCCTTAGAAAATTCTTCTATGGTCAACCCTTCTTCTTCATTTTTTGATACCTCTTTTTTAATGTGCTTGGCCATAAACAATACTCTCTCATTGGTTTCTTCTTCGTTGTCATTTTCTTCATTGGATGATGAAATATCTTCTTTAGAGAGAAATTTCTTTCTGAATCCTTTCTTTTTCTTTGCTTGTTGAATTTATTAAAGCCTTTCCTTTCTTTTGAGTTGCCATCACTTTTGTTTGGACATTTTGCTGCGAAATTCCTAACCTGACCATAGCTGAAACATATCAATGGAAGTCTACCCTTGAATTTTCCCTTACCAATTTTTAGTTTTCTCGTAAAGTAATCATATTCTCCATCTAAAAGACCTTCTTCATCATATTCCTTTTCTTCAGACTTGCAAGTGCAGGTCTGTGCCTTTGAAGGTTGTTTCTACTTATTGGTTTTCTTAGATGCAGCGAACGTGGTTTCTAGATGCGAAGTACCCTCTTGTTCATCAAGTCTCATTTCATATGCTATGAGAACACCATGTAATTCCTATTTCCTAAGTTTGTCCATATTTGCACTATATTCTAAGACTAATACCTTTGGGTTGAATCTCCCTCGTAATGTTCTAAGAATCTTTCGTATAATAGTCTTCTCGTTAGCTGGCTCTCCCAATCCTTCCAGAGTGTTGGTCATTTCATCAACGTATTGGAAGTATGTAGCAATGTTTCCATCTTCTTTCATTCAGAGTTGCTTAAATTGTTCTCTATAGATTTGAAGCTTTGCTTCTTTGACATTTGAGTCACCTGCATATATATTCTCAAGCTTGTCCCATATAGTTTTGGCGGTTTTACAACCCAACACCTTATGATAACCAGATTCAATAATTCCATTGATAATAATATTCTTTTCTTTTACATCATTTACCAAATTCTTCATACCTTGTTCATCTATGATTAATGTAAATCCATTTTGAACAGTGTCCCATATTTTGTAACCTTGTGCCATGAGATAGACCTCCATTCTTCCTTTCCAAAGCACATAATTATTTTCATTGAATAGAGGTACACCATTCTTGGTATGCTCCATGAACTCCTTTCAACTGTTAAACTTCTATTGAAGGAACCAAGCTCTGATACCAATTGTTGGAAATACTGAGAGGGGGGGTGAATCAGTATTCCTTACAATTAGTATTATTATTAATCGTTCAAAGCATTAGTTAATATTCAATTATTATTAGTGTTTGTATAATGATAGCAGTAAACAAAAGAAACACAACTACACACATTTTTTAAGGTGGAAACACTCTCCGAGACAAAAACTACCTGAATGCTTTTCTAATAATTCTTTAATATTCAACTCGAATTGAAAATAAAGCTCCAACTTCCTAGAATCTAGAAAATCATTCTTCTCTAGCTCCCATTGGATGGATGCTACAACGCCCGAGATCCTTCACTAGTCAACTGAACGGATGCCCCGACATCCAATGAGCTACAACTAACCCTAGCACCACCCTACCACTCTAAATTTTTCAAAGGCTTGAACCTATTGGTGACTTCATGCACCAACCTAGCACCACCCTACCACCTTATAGATGAATAAAAGAATAATGGACTCTTGTACCGGGGAAAATGGTCCACTTTACAATGATATAGAATGATGTAGAACAAGAATACACACTAGACCATAACCCAAACTATGACACAACCACGTAATGATGATCCTAGAACTACCAACATTGCCTCTTCAAATCTTGGCAGATAGACACTTGTATAATTTTTACAACGATACATTTACAATGACTTAGTACAATGATACCTTTATATTGACTGTATGCAATGTTGCCCACTTGAAGACTTCATGTGGTGAACTTCTTGTTTTTTTTATGCACCTTCATTGCTGCTCTTATCATGCTACCCTTTGCTGCACCTTGATTTTCTTTTCTTCCCTAGAAAGTCTAGTCCTTTGTAGCCCTTGACAACACATGATCTAGCTTTTTCTTGCCTTGTAGGATAATGATATTGAATCTGGTGTATCTCTATTATTTTAGATCCCCAATATGTGATTTTCCATTCTGTAGGATTCCTCTGAGTCTTCTTTTCGATGCCATATTTCTGACCCAATTTGGATTTTTCAAGGGAGAGTTATGCCCAATATCTCACAGTGACCTAATTATGGACTAGTTCAATAGAGTGAACTTATATGGCATACCATGTGTCAATGTTTCTTCATTTTTCTATAAAATTGATAAAACTAAAACTACATTTTGTGCACTATCTTCCACTTTTTATAGAATTCAAATTTGATATCCAGAGAGAGAGTTATGAAAATTTTCCCAAAGTCACTTATTTGAGATGAAGTTCAGGAGCCTACCAAAACACTGACTTCCACAGATCATATCTTTCAAAATGTTGTGCACCTTGATCTGAAATGTTTACAGGAGCACCCTTAGGATTTCCACTTCGCCACATAAAAATATTAGCTTCTGAACCTTCGTAGAAAAAAATTTATAGCTAAAATTCCACAATGACCTTTTTAAGGTAGCAGAATCCCTACATGAGGAGGATATGAGGATCACAATCTATATAAATGCTTAGGTTGAGAGGGTCCTCAAAACTTGAACGTGGAAAGGATTTTAGGGACTTAAACATGATCAATTATTGACTTTTCAATGACCCATGCCACAACCCCATGGGGTTTTAGCCCACTAACTGGGGTTACAGACTTTAAACATGAATATCTCTCAAACCGTGAAGAATTACGTGGCGTGTCATATATCAACGGAAACATCTCGACAAGTAGAAACCATCAAAAATATTTTTGACCCAAAATATAGTAATTTTGTAGGAAAAAATTACCATGCAAGATTGGGGTAGCCCCTGGTGCTTCTTGGGTTTAGATCAATGAAAACCACTGATCAAAATAATATAAGATTTAAGTAATAGAATAATAACAAGTTCACAATTAATTATCAAGAAGAGAAATTTGAATTAAACGCCCTAATTTCTCAACATGGTATCAGAGCTAAGGTGTCAGTCAAGGAATGTCATCGAGACACTCAAGGGACACATTTCAGTCAAAGAAAAGTGAAGTATTGAATAATAAAACTATAGATCAAAGAAGGAAGTATACAACGATAAACATTTTGGATCCTATAAAAGGACCACAGAGATCCTCATCTATAAAGCAATAAATTCTTTAAAGTTGAAAATTACATGAAAGAAGGCAGTGATGGATTCAAAATCCTATTCACACAGCAGTTCGAATCAATGTGTTGATGAAAAATATCAAGTTATAGTATACAAAGAAAGGATTTGTTTAGAAGAAATTCTAGTTCTCCACAGTGAAAGAAATCCTTATTATAAAAGTGAAAAATAAAGCATTACAACGTCTTGCAAATAAGACAACTTGGTGTTAAGACAATATTATAGTACCATATCAAGTGTATCATCATTTCATTGACATCTCAAGATATTTCCATCAAAAAATTCAAGGCAAGTTACCTATCATTACACTAACCTTATCTCTATCCTTAATCAGTCAAGGAAGCAGCAAAACATCCTCATCAATCACCACAAAATGGAAGCCATGTGTAAGGACTTTGACATCATAAAAGGAGTAATATCCTTCATTGAAGAAGGACCCTCCCCTTATTCTTGAGCAAGGTCATTCAAATAATTAATATTCTACAACAAAAAAATATAGTTGGTTCTAAAAATGATGTCACTCCTTTATTCAAGAAGGGTTTCTCATTCGGAAAAGGAACATCAACACATGTTCTTCAAATTCCATCAAAGTGCTAAATATGAAGTTTTTATCTTCACATATCAAGTAAGTATATATCATTCTATAATAAAAATTGGTAAAATGACTTCGTGTTTGCAAGGATATATGAAATTTGGTTAATTTAGATCATCGAAGTTCCTTACAGGAGAAGGGAGGATAGATATAGTCCTCGAAAGAGAAGTCATTAATATCTATGGAAAATGATATGAAGGTTAAGTATTGTTTGAATACCTAGAAAAGGATCAAAGGACTCAAAGGATTGGAGATATCAAAGAGATATGTAATAAACTATTCTTTGAAGATGAAATAAAGAAGGTCATACCACTTAGACATGGCTTACACAAAATTGAAGGGACATCTTCATATAATGTCACTAATGAGATCTGAAAGAAATTATAAAAGTATAATAATCATTATTCTAATGAGAAAGGTAACAAATGACCATGAGACTAGAAAGTTACCTTCTCTAACAACTTGTGTTTCTATGCTAAATAGATTAAGACAAGTCGAGGGAAATAATGTTGAAAAATAAACAACTCAGACATTACAATAAGAAATCTCATAACACCGAAAAGGATGGAGGAAGATGAATAAAGGAAGTTTAAGAAAAGAGGGAATAAAATATCTTTACTATGGTTAAGATAGTCTCCCTCACGAAATATATTTTCATGGCTCCTAAATCCTATATAGGATATGACTACAATATATAGATGTGGTATGAAATAATGAAAGAATTAAGAAGCAAGATCTTTTCACATTACCATGGGGAACCATGGAAGGACAAGGAGACACTAGTATAAAATTTCTAATTGTTCACTAAACAAATGACTAAAATTTCCATTTAAATGACCATTTTTCAGTTGGTGAGAAATAGTGGCTAATTTATAGTATCTTATAATGTGACAAACTTTTAGTCGTATTTAGCTTAGTCATTAATTGGTTGTCTCAAATTTATCATCTTTAATGACCAAATCAATGACTAAAGATACTACTATATGATCACCCGATAAAACCAATTAATGAATGAAGAAATATGACCCAAATGTTGGTTGCATTATAAGATACTATAAATTAGCTACTAATAGTCATATATACAAAAATTTTAGTCATCGTTTGAAACAAATTAATGACCAAAGAAATATGACTAAATTTTGGTCGTGTTATAAGATACTTTAAATTAGCTACTAATATTCATATATATGCAAAATTTAGTTGTCATTTGTAATCACAAATTTATCATTTGAAATAGTCATTTATCTTTTTTTAGTACTTTCATATTTATTATATAAACGATTGATTTAGTAGTTTATATTCATTTAATTTAATTTCAATAATAATCATTATAAACAACTAATTTATTCATTCTATATTAATTTTATTTGTGTTCATCTTTAATCAATATAGACTTCTAATTTAGTAGTTTTACATTGATTTTATGTGTTCATTATTAATAAAGATAAATTAATTAGTATGATTTTGTGGATAAATTAAAAAAATGTCATACAATGTGCATGTTTATCTAATATGAAAAATCAAAGTTACATATGTTAATGAAAATACTAAATAATATCAAGTACAACTATAAATAATTTCAAACACATAAATTATATTATATGAAATTCCAAGTATTACAATATGATTTTTCAACTTAATATTAGTTGGACTACAATTTACACATGAAATATTGTTTCATCACTTCAAAACATTAAACCAAGGCATTGCAGGTGAATTGAACAACTTGAAAGACATGACCATCAATCTCAATCTCGTGCAAGATATTGGATTTAAGGGTATTGTTAGTATGAATCCTTTGTCGAAGTGTACGAAAAAGGACCACTTTAGCTACGCATAACTAATAGCCCTAACAACAAAAGTGGCTGCCAATATCTTCAGATCTGTGATTAGTTAGACAAGAAAATAGCTGCAAAATACCAGATCTATGTATGGAAAGACATTAAGCAGTAAAAACAAGGGTTTGCTCCATATACCAATAGACAAGACAAGAACAATTTTTGAAAGAATTTTTGTATGAATGGGGCACCTGTGAGGAAAACCAAAAGGAGTATCCAATTCCCCTCAGTGGGATGGGTTCTTGGAAGTTCTCAACACTTCAGATCTAAGATTTCTCTCTCTAGTTGATGTAGAAAACCCAATGCAAAGAGTAGAGCTCAATGGGAGGAAATGGAAGAAAATGGTGACCAAGTGTATAGATCCAGAGTGATCTAATAGGCAACAAAAGGTGAAGAATGGTAGGGAAAACCCTCCTATTTATAACAAAATATTAGGTCATTCTAGATCTTGGTGCGTGGGTTAACCAGATCTAGATCCACTTTTTATGGAATATTTTATTATATTTGTTGGAGGGAAAAGGTATTTGACTTGGGTCAAATCCATTAATTTGTTAAAAATAAATAAATAAATGATTTATTTATATTTTTAAGGAAGTGGTTAAAAGATAATTAAATAAATAGTGATTTATTTAATTATTTGTGGGTGCTTTGGTCATATTTAACAAGGAATATAATCTAAATAAGGTTTAAATGATTATTCCTAGAAAATAATAAGATAAATAAAGGTTTATATAATTAATTTCTTTGATTTTGGGTTAAACATGACTGGGAATAATAATTAAAATATGGTTTAATTAATTATTCCATGAGGAAAATCAAACGAATATGGGTTTGTTTAATATTTCCTTTTGGGGTTTCCTGTTTTAACATAGTGAAAGTAGTTTTACTTAGGGTAAAACTGGTCTTACATGGTGTACTTGGGTCCATCTAATGATAATAAGTTAGATGACCAAAAAATGGTTTAACAGATTGCCCCCCAGCGTGCGAGTGTCAAGAGCAAATCGTATGACCGAAGTACGTTGTAAGAACCCAATCACTAGACAACAAAAGGGGTGTCAGAGAGAGAAATGTGAGGTAGATAGTGTGCTGAAGGACTAGACCCTGAGGAGACGAGACTCGCAGGTGAAACAAGTATCATTTTATGAGAGGGTACCTGTGCTGAAGGCGGCGGGGGAGGCATACCTATGCCCGCCGAGACAAAGTACAAAAGAATAGTGTGTCCAGTAAACAAGGGACCGAACCATAAGATACAATTGGAATAATCATGAGCCAGATAAAAATACAATGAGGAATCCCACATACATGTTGTGCCTGGGATAACAGCCAGGACTTGTACAATAATATCTGAGTACATGAGATACAAATACAACCGAAATGCCCCCTGTAAATGGGGAAGGGCTCACAAAATCTGACTGATACATGCAAATCGAAGAGGCACTGCAAGTGGCTATGGCCAACATCATCAAATATCTGGAGCTGCATCGAAGGCTGCAAAGAAGAGGTCATCCGGGCATGTGGGGGGCTACCTGCAGGGCCACCCCCTCATGAGGGTTGAAACATCTCACACACACCCGAGAATCATCAAGAGCTACTGCTGGATCATTGGACCATCAAGTATACGAATCTCGATCATGCTGAAGGAGCTGGAGAAACAATCAAGCCAAAGGGAAAGGAGATATCCCTTTGCCTGATCCGAGGCACCGAACAAGAGTGGAAGCTGGAACCAAGGTACACTGCCCTCTAGACCTGGCTTTTGGAATAAATGAGCTGATGTCGATAGAAGGAGGTCCGCCATAGTTGAGGCAATGAGAGACCCTCAACTAAGGCACGAGAGAAAAGAGTAGAGCGACGGACAGACTGACACTAATGATGATAGTGAAGTGAAAAGGACTGAGTAGCTAATGGACGACTTCCCTTGCTAGAGCATAAAGGGCATGAATGACATGGCATCGACTGACACAACATCATCAGGGATGGGGGACAGTGGAACTGAAGGTCATAATGCGCGACACAAGAGAGAGACCAATCAATGAAGGATGGAGGGCTATAGTGGGGTACAAAAGGACTCGGTATAGACTCCATGGAGGGAATGATGACTCAACTTGGATGCTCTAAACAAGGGTGACTTGATGGTGCTGCCACACAGTAAAGGCCCCAATGGGGGGACCGTGGAAACATGAGTACATGATGGGAACTCATGACGAAAATCGACACGAACAAGGACAAGTAAGGGGGCAAGATGGTGCCCCAAGTACAAGTGTCGTAAGTGAGGAAATTCGATTTTTAGGAGGGGTGAAGTGACCCTTCTTGGACAAAATGTGTCCTGGTGGAGTATCAGATCTCAAAAAACTAACAGATACCCATTTGAGGGCTCGGTGAGAGCTTTCCAACGGTGCAGACGGTTCATCAAACGGGGCTACGGTGTGGTCGCAGCAGTCGAAAGAAGAAACAGGGGTTCTCTTTTAATAAGGCAGTTTTCCCTCCAAAATCACTCATTTGCTATTGTTGCTGTGGTGAATGTGGAGAGGAGAGAAGGCCCTAAATCTTGCGGCAAACGTAGCGGACAAACCGACCGTTGGAATCGCGATCCGTCAGTTGCAGGTAAGAGGTCTAACCTTTCTCTTGCATTTTGATGGATTACATTTTCAGTTTAGGGCCCAGAATCCCAGGAACAGCCCCTCCTTCATCTCTACGGCCGGGTCGCACTTTTTGGGGAAAAAAGTGTGACCTAGGATGCAGGTATCAGGGCAAAAAGTGCGACCTGGTCCAGAAAAGAGAAGAAAACTGTGACCTGGGAGATGAGGGGGTTTTGGTGCTGTTTTATGGCTAGAAGTTGGGTTTTGGTGTTTGGTTATGGTTTTCCCGATCTGTACGTTGACAAAAATGATGTGTTTGTGCAGGTATGGCAGAGTTACGAGTCAACTGGAGGGAGAGAGATCTGGGGACACTACGGGCAGAGATCCAGGCGGATCAAGGTGTCCGCCGTGTATTGGCCAGATTTGGGGTTCTCAAGTTTTTGGAGAACCCTTTGATGACAGCAGGGGAACCATTACTGGCCCGGATTATCAGTTACTGGGATCCAGAGTAGGAGATCTTTGTAGTGCAGGGGCACAGGATCGAGCTGACGGTCCAGGACGTGTACTTCCTGACTGGTCTCCCGCCACTTGGGATGGTGGGAAACACACAGCCAGTGTTGCCGCAGGGGCAACATATCATGGAGTTCGTGGAACGCCATTGTCGACTGGGTCTCCAAGTCAAGGGGACTCGAATACCGATCGGGGATCTAGAGAGGCTAGAAACTCGTGCAGTGGTCGCAGCTGTGCTGCAAATCCTGGGCATCGAGGCATTCCATCACATCACTGGGGGGCAGATGATGATAGTGGAAAGTGTGTTGGGAGGGACCTACTATGGGTGGGCCCAGATGTTGTTGGTGTCGCTAAAGCGACAGTTGTCACTATGCAGGCGGCAGGTGAACCATGACTGCTCATATGGGACTTTGTTGTGCGCCTTCTTCTTTGAGAAGATCCCGACCTTGAGGCCTCGTGTACAACTTCCAGATGGGGGCCCGAGGGAGCCCAGGATGCGCCGTTGGGGACGGCTACTGTGCAGAGGAGGAGGAGGGGCGGTCGGGCGGGTGTTTCGACCAGAGTTTTTTGCCCATTGGGATCAGATGCCGCTGTACATAGACGACTACCCCTATAGTGGGATGAGCTACTGTGGGGATCCGGATCTGCCACTTCCGCCTGGTCGAGTTTGGGGGCCCGATGGTAAGTGAAAAATTGCTATTCTTGTGTGGGCATGTTAAAGTTTTTGAATAGTAATTGATGGTACTGATTCATGTACTTTTGGTATGCAGATATAGCACCAGTAAAACCAGCTGGATATATGGGACGACCGGCAGCGTCTGGAGCTACAGGTCTAAGTGGGTCGAGAGTGGCGCAAAATGAGGATGCAGCCGCCCTGCTGGAGGATATCCGCCGTAGATGCGAAAGGTTGTTGACCGGAGTATCAGAGTGCGGGTGGCAGGACTTAGACGACCAGTTCATAGAGCCATGTGTTAGTCTACCCTCGGAGTGGCGAGGTGTCATGCGGCGCATGGCGATGGCTGGTCAGGCTATGAGCGATCTACATGCTGCAGGGGCAGAGCCTTTGGCCCGGGAGCCTCCAGATAGTGATTAGGGGTGGGGCATGTGGTGCCCCCTATGATGTATGTAGGGGCGGGTGGTGCCCCCAGTTTTGGGTTTTGTTTGTAACATGCTATGGGCATGTCGTATGTATCAGAGTAAATGGACTCTAAACACATGTTTTGCGACACATATTATGGATATGCATCATTTTTTGATGGTTATTAATGTTATTGTCTTGTATGAAATGTGTGTGATAAATGCCAATCTAGAACATGGTTTCCAATACTATCTACATAGTGATTCCGTTCTCGAGGTACATGGTTGAAAGTTATGGTTTCAAATGCACGTATCAAGATTTTCACTCGTAAATAGCGTCTAAACAACACAGGGTTATGCACATGATAAACACCATTTAGTTGCATTACAAGAAGCAGGGAATCCAAACGAACGTGCAGATGGAGGATGCGATGAAAGAGGGCATCAGCTAATAGACCATGCACTGCATTATATTCGGCCTGATTGTTGGTGGCAGAACCAATGCATACCCCGTTAGAAAGAACAAGGGCATGCAAGCGGGTGAAGATGGCCCAACCTACCAAGGCTAGATTCCTGGAGTAGCGACTTGCACCATCGGCATAACCGATAAAGGGTGTGAACGGGGGGTCCTGCAGAATGGTGTGACAAGACAATAAATGAGGGGAGGAAAGGAAATGACGGTAGCGTGAGTGTACAGAAGTCACTGGGCGGCAACCACAGGAGGGAGTGCAAGGGGCAGGATGATATCTTCAGAAGTGTACGAAAAAGGACCACTTTAGCTACGCATAACTAATATCCCTAACAACAAAAGTGGCTGCCAATATCTTCAGATCTACGATTAGTTAGACAAGAAAATAGCTGCAAAATACCAGATCTATGTATGGAAAGACATTAAGCAGTAAAAACAAGGGTTTGCTCCATATACCAATAGACAAGACAAGAACAAATTTTGAAAGAATTTTTGTATTAATGGGGCACCTGTGAGGAAAACCAGAAGGAGTATCCAATTCCCCTCAGTGGGATGGGTTCTTGGAAGTCCTCAGCACTTCATATCTAAGATTTCTCTCTCTAGTTGATGTAGAAAACCCAATGCAAAGAGTAGAGCTCAATGGGAGCAAATGGCAGAAAATGGTGACCAAGTGTATAGATCCAGAGTGATCTAATAGGAAACAAAAGGTGAAGAATGGTAGGAAAACCCTCCTATTTATAACAAAATATTGGGTCATTCTAGATCTTGGTGCATGGGTTAACTAGATCTAGATCCACTTTTTATGGAATATTTTATTATATTTGTTGGAGGGAAAAGGTATTTGACTTGGGTCAAATCCCTTAATTTGTTAAAAATAAATAAATAAATGATTTATTTATCTTTTTAAGGAAGTGGTTAAAAGATAATTAAATAAATAGTGATTTATTTAATTATTTGTGGGTGATTTGGTCATATTTAACAAGGAATATTATCTAAATAAGGTTTAAATAATTATTCCTAGAAAATAATAAGATAAATAAAGGTTTATCTAATTAATTTCTTTGATTTTGAGTTAAACATGACTGGGAATAATAATTAAATTATGGTTTAATTAATTATTCCATGAGGAAAATCAAACAAATATGGGTTTGTTTAATATTTCCTTTTGGGGTTTCCTGTTTTAACATAGTGAAAGCAGTTTTACTTAGGGTAAAACTGGTCTTACATGGTGTACTTGGGTCCATCTAATGATAATAAGTTAGATGACCAAAAAATGGTGTAACAGGTATCACTACACTAGTTCTCTTTTCTCTCTCTTTATACATCCGTCGATCTAGTGTTATTGTTCTCATCTTTCTTCAATTCCCACTTTTTACCATTAATACTGAGTTCCTCTTCTAGAAATGAAAAAAGATATAATTCAAATTATGAGGAAATATGGACAATGAACATTGGAATATAAAATAAGGTAGACTATAAAGGAATTATACAACATATACCTCAACATCAACAATGTCAATGCCATTTTTGCCATAAAAGTAAGAAACTCGTACAAGTTTTCTTTAGTTGGGAGGTAGTGGCAACTATGTGGTGAGTTGACCTATATAAACAAAGAAAATAAAACAACACCATAGACAATAACATCTTAGGAACTTAATATTTAACCTTCAGGAACATCTAAACATAAATAAGTAATAATTTTCCTAGATACATTAATTCTCCAAGGAATACAATAAAATAACCCCCTTGACAACATCCTTACTATAAATAGGAATAAGTTGTTGAGATCTACTTACATATCGTAGAAGAATTAATAAAATATCCAAGGAAAACAAATTAAAATTTTTTCTTATGTAACCAAATCTATTAGACAAGCCAACAATGTTAAAATAATATAGTTACCCACTTGAGGGTGAAGAAGGACCCAAAACTCCAACCAAAAAATGGATCCAATTCAACACAGATTTATGTGATACCTCTGATACACGTGACATATTAATCAATCATTATGCAAGCTCAACGATTCAATGTAATAAAAATCCAACTCCATTAAATTAAATTGTCACACATCCTCCTTAATTCTCATGGGATAAGTAATGGAAATTTCAATTAGTTACAAATGTAAATAGAACTATTCAACAAAAAATCGACTTAGAATAATTTATGGTTATAAGATAATTGGAACCATCAAAAGAAAGTTAATTTAAAGACAACTATGAGCTTCAGAAAGTAAAATAAACAAGATAAATAGGAAGAGAAAGTTAGAAAAACCTGAACAAAATTATAGTGTATTTTAATGGAATTACATGAGAAAAAATTACCAACATGTACATACCCTCATTGATATTTGGCTAATGCCAATGTTTTCAACACTAGTCTCTACTATGTTGTTGAAAACCAATTTTCTCAGTTGCATGTCTTATGAATGCACCCACAATTTTTTTTTCCATAAATACCTTTTCCTTGACAAAGAAGTGCATTATAAATTTTTTCTAAACATGTCCATTTTTCGTTTTTCTTTATAGGCACGGTAAGCTAACATTTGTAGTAGAGATCATGCTGCAATATATATATATATATATATATATATATATATATATATATATATATATATATATATATATATATATATATATATATGTTGGCTTTAGGGACCTTGACCCAGGTTCAGTTTTAAGGTTTGCCAACAAACCCATGTACTACTGGCCCTTCTGGCAATGGCCTAGTTGCGCAGGTCAAGGTCTCACCTGAAGTAGTATGGGAGGGTGTTGGAACTAGGTTCTGCACACTCTGAGATAGAAGGTTAATTAAAGTGGGTCCCTTTAGATCTGCATAACTGTGTAAGAGCATCCATAATAAAGAAACCCTTAACAGTATAATGACAGAGTAACTTAAGCGGAATTCATAAATCAATGGGTAACATAAAGCCAAAGTAAGCATTTAAAACATATTTATGCATTCATAATATCGCATCCACATGCGCATCAGTAAAAAATCAATACTCATTGAGAAAATATGATCTCAGAATTAAGATAAATGTAGGTAGTAATCATTACATAGATACTTAAATAACACAGATAGTCTTCTCATTCATTCATATCCAGCTCCGACTTACATACTCTAATTATCACCCAGCACACCCAGCTAGCGGGGTCTGCACACAGCAGGACTCGGGGTCTCCGTGCACACAGCCAGCAAGAACCCTTACCCAGACAATCGACAAAAAATACTCACAAGATTGTATCTAGCTTAATTCCATACTTAGTCTCCTTCTAGACTCGATTTATCCATCTATTTAGAACGTATTAGTATGCACTACCCTATGGTGTGGAAACTGTGGTTTATGGACTCCTGGTCTACCCTTTGACCCTTTACAATTCATTGGAGGTTTTGATCCTCCCCAAAGCCACTGCACTAGACCAAAGATTAAAAAATATTACAAAAATGGACTAAAAGTAAGGTTAGCAGACCTTGCTCCAACATGCCCCAAACACAACCTTGTGACTCGTCCCAAGTCACAGTGTCAGTGGGGTCTTCATTATTTCCTAGAGTTGCATGATAGCGGAAACCAACGAGGGAAGAACAATTATGCTCTGCACGGTTGCATTTTGTGTAATATCTACCAACTTCTGTGAATTTTGGAATTTAGTAGTTTCGGTGACACTCTCCAAGTTTTGATTCAACTGCTTCATGACCCCATCTAATTCCTGCGAAAGCTTGAGAGATTCGTCAGCCCATGGTGTCAGATGGTCGTTGAGTACCTGCTTTTTGTGCTAGAGCCAAAAAAATTTTTGGGTGAGCGCATGGTTGATCTGAAGGAACGCTATTCATTTAGCTAGAATGAGGG
Source organism: Pinus albicaulis (assembly GCA_034641835.2). Lineage (NCBI taxonomy): Eukaryota > Viridiplantae > Streptophyta > Pinopsida > Pinales > Pinaceae > Pinus > Pinus albicaulis. The sequence continues at coordinate 1,357,025,192 of CM076577.1, read as the reverse complement.
TGGTCATAGTGGCTTCCATTTCTCCTTTTGGTGCAGCTCTTGATTGATTTGGGGAAAGAGAGGATCACGCAGTACCTAGGACCATAAATTCATAGAAAAAAAAAACTGTTCAGTGCCCTAAGTAATCAGCTGGGTAATATTATTTGTAGCTTCCATGACGAGTGTGGCTCGATGGCTGTGCACTTCTGGAGGGGTCTCAGGTTGTAGATTGCCCTGCAATGATGCTATCTAAAGCTCCAAATCGACCTTAAAAACCTGTACTTTGGTCTGCGATGCCTTTAAAGCAGTGACCAACCCTTCGACCTTGGCCTAGGGTGCAGTGGAAGTAGGAGTTACTTCTGGCATGTCTTTTTAGAGCCAGTCTATCAGTTGCTCTAATTCAACCTGCTGTGCGATGGGAGCGATATGGGTGGCCTGGGCTTGGGTAGTTTCGGTAGCTTTGGTCACAATAGTTTGCTCGGCCTCACTAAGTTGTTGTTGTGCTTGTAGTTCTCTGTGCTGAAGCTCACTGGTGATGGAGATAAATATGTCGTGCAGCTGCGCACCTGTCAAAACATCAAGGTTAACCGAAGAGCAGGCACGGAATTGGTTACACAATTCCACAGGTATCATTTCCAAAGTTGTGCCTGGGAGGGGACAGATTTGACTGTCTGCAACGATGGTCAAGGTTGCAACTATAGTTGGCTAGCTCGCTTGATTCTGCCTTGCCTAATCCACGCTCACTTGAAGTGTGTCAGCCTTCAGATGAAGGCCCTGCAGTTCATATTGCAAAGCTTCTACGGTGAGCTTGGGTTGTCCTTCGAATGCAGCCCATCAATATTCTAACGTGATGGTGACGACGTCCACAATTTTATCTTAGTCATCTCCTGTCAACATAACCTGAACCTCTCTATCTTGTGCTAGGTTTAATAGCATTGCGCTTCTTCCTAGGACCTTTAGGAGGCTCATTGGTGCGTTTGATACCATGTGGGGGCGTTGCATCTTTGCCATCAAGCCCGTTGAATCCCTGATCCTACTGCGATTCCAGCTCTATCCTTATGGTACTATCCTTAAGGGTGGTCGGGGTCGTACTTTTCATTGTAGCAGGTACTTCGGATTCCTTCACTGTCTCCATTGGAATAGTATCCTTTAGGGTTATGCTTCAACTGGATGTGCTTTTTGTACCCGATCTAGATGACTTGAGGCCAAGCTTCCACGCTGGTGGCTATGTTGCAACCACTTGAGAAATTTTTGCTTTTGTAGCCATATAAGGGAGATTATACCAGGCTGGATCATCATGGGCGCGAACTTGCACATTGTGCATAGTAACCTGAAATGCCGCAATATACTTGTATTTTTCATGTACGGTGGGCGGCAATCACAGCTGGGAATGAATTTCTGCTGCCAAGGCTCGATCAAGTAATACCCAGACGACCTTGTTCTCCTCACAGTCTTCCACTGAAAAATTTATGCAGTTGACAATTTCCTAAATCTACGCACCCCAAGCTAGTGCCGTACATTCCTGCTTAGAGAGGGACTCATTAAAAACTAGAGAATCTATATCTTGTAGGGCTTCATCAAGTTTCTCAGTTCCCACAACCGAATTTCACCATGAAATCCTCAGTCATTGTATCCCAGTGACGGGTGCATAGTGTAGTTCTGCATCCAGATACCAGGTGGTGGGGATTGGTCCTAAAGCGTGAATAAACATATGGATCCATACATTCCATGTGTTTTCATTCCATACCTCCATCCAGAGAGCCAAGTTCTTGTGTGGATCCCCTCGACCCAAGAAAAGATCCATATGCGGTTTGAATAGAGGGTCAAATCGTAGTATCATCATTTTTGACATTCTTCCCAGTCCTGAAATGCTCCTTTATGGGATTCCCACCATCACTCAGGAGTTGCGCACATAGCCAATTCAAGGGCCCAAAATTCCATTATTCAGGGACATCTACTTCAATTTATTTAAGAAAGTCCTTAAGATTACTAGAACCATCAAAGTACAGTAGTTCTCTTACCTCTGAGGAGATGCATCGAAAGCTCTTTGTTATTTTAAGACATCATAGTGCAGATACATCATGCAACCAGTTTTGAAAATTTTCTATCTCTCCATCTGAGTCTAAGAAGCATTCACTGTCTTTTTCCAAGCATAACATGCCATCTGCCATAGGGTTTATTCGATCGTCATCTCGGGTTGTTAGTTTGTAGATGTTATCAACATCCTCCGCCTCACATACTGGTTCCATGTACCGCTTGCCCTCTGCTAGATCCAAAGTAACTATCACCCATGTACCTTTGATTTCAAATATCATACTCCTCCTTTTCAAGTTAATGATACCTCCCATGTCAATATCCCAATCCAGACCTAAGAGCGTGGGGTAAGGGCCTACATCATCCACTATCTGGATTACTACAAAATTAGAATAAACCTTAACACCTGCGATGTCTACCACAACCTTTGGCAACCATCCCAGTGGGATGATATTTTGCTGATTAGCCATCTGTAATTGAATAGTAGACCATTCCATCTTAGGTTATTCCATTATTTTCTAGGTTTTCTTGGGTAGAAAATTTGCGTCCAATCCTAAGTCAAGGATGACTTAGTCCATTTCATAGTCTCCAATCTACTCAGTCATGTGCATTTCCCATCTAGTCCTTTTCTTGTTCTCGTATAGCTTGTTCATATTTTTAACCTTTGGTTGTGATGCAACATTTTCTATGAAGCTATCTATTATTTCCTGAAGATTCTCTACTACCTTCTGATTGCACAACAACTTCAAAGATGCTTAAAGGAATGGATTAATAGTTTCATCCACTTTTGAATCTACCGCAATCTTCGAGGTGGATGCTTCATCTTTCGCCATCTCCTTTCGAGCTTCCATGAAGGTTTCTTCCTCCTTTTTTAGATCTAAATTTTTTTTTTTCTCGGCATCTCTCTTGATTAGTGGTTTGGCCACAACTTTTTCCTCAACCCCTCTAGTGGCCATACCACTCTGTGTTATCACATTGATACCTAGCCCATTATCCCGTGGTTTTTTCTTAACCCGTTATACGTTCTACGTGGGTGTCTACTATTTTTCCTATTTTTTTTCTATTAGCACCAGGCAGTTCTCATTGACAGGGTCAAACTACCTACAATATCAGCAGGATTGGCACGCAGGGTTTGGGAAGTCTCTTGCATAATGTCCCACGTCCCCATAGTTGTAGTAGATCATTATTCCTCATCCTCAACCTACCCTTCCCCCTATCCCTCCTCCCCTTCCTCTTGCAGGGGATCAAGCCCGCCCATAGGGAGATAGTGGTGATGAGGGGTTGGCCTGCACCCTGTATAGGTTTCCCCTATCTATCATGAGGTTGAGTGTTTAGAATTTTTATTCATCATGACCCACATACAAGAAAAATTTTCACCATTGTTATTTCAGTTCTAGAACATAGGCACCTAACCATGGGCAGTGATTTGTATCATGTATTTTTGCTACCCGGCAGTCAGCACACATAGCATGGGGGTACTAGGTCTAATCATTTCCCTAGGGCGTAGAGGGTTTGGCCCCCAAACTACATATAATCCAATGACAAAGGGCATTGATCCTTAGTATGGCCCAACATCCTACAACTTATGCACCAGACATCCAGGCTAGCTTCCTTATGTTAGCGCTCTATAATTTGTAATATTGGAAAGAGAAAATGGAAAAGGGCAACATCAAACCACTTTGGAGTCTAGGACCTAGCCTTCCTAGGCTCAGAGAGAGCTCTCTCTATTTTATGATTTAACTTGATAATTCTAAATGCTAATATTAGTTTATTTTCAGTTATGGGGGTTGTTTGTTTGATTGATTGTGTGTTTGGAAAATAGGTCTACAAGGACTAATCCATTGGGATATGGATTCAAAGGCTGGAATGACACATCAACATCAAGAGCATCACAAGGCAAGCTAATTCTGCTAGAGGGATCTTTATAGCTGTATGGATTATGAGGTGAAATAAATAGGGAGGTTCAGTAGTGACTAAAGAGAAGTTAATAATTATTTAATAAAACTTCAGCAGAAAACATTAAGACTATAAATGTAGACAGAATTAAGGTGCTCAGACAACAATTTAAATCTAAAATTTCTTATTTACAATTAGATGAACAAAGAAACAACAGGGAAAATAGTGGAAACATTTAAAATAGAGAAGAGACACATCACCATTTTGACACAACTCAAGAATCTGGTAAGGGTCTCTGATTATTGATATCGATTTCCGAAAATTACAGGGCTCCAATATATTAGTTCTTACAATGCAGGGGCTAACAATATCCAATCCTTCAAACTATAAATTCAAGAAGTATTTACCTAAAAATTGAGTTGGTTTCCCTAGTCTACTTTGGAAATCTTCATTTATTACAAAAAAATGAAAATTAAACAAATATGGCCATGCAAGGCCCGAACAAAGAAAATATCTGACAAACATCGCCTGTAAAATTAATTTTGAGCAGCTCTTCATGTATCTAAAAGCTTCAATGGATCTTTGTAGGATCAAAGGTAGTCTTGGAAGTGGTATGTGATGATATCTAAAAGGTAACAAATGATGGTCCTAACATCTGACCCTGCTTTTTAGAAGATCGGCGTTGGGTAATTAATTCTAGTGCGGTGCTAGCCACTTAACATTGATTAGTGACTGTGCCGATGATTTTACTACCTTTCTCACCTCTGCTTGTATATGGTAAAAATTCAATGTGCATTCCATTTTCCCAAGTCGACCCTTTTCGTTTTATTTATTTGCTGTCATGACATTCAGACTTGCTCTGCGTTTAACCTTATCTCTTAATGAAATGAGCTTCAAACCTCATATGCCCAACTTGAACATTTTTACACAAAGAACAACATAAAAAATGTTTCACCCAGACCTGAAAATGCTTAGATATTGGTTCTAGAATAAATCACACCTGCTCTGATATCGCACTTCACATTTCACCATTCTTACCTTTTCCTTAGCACTTGTCTTTTAATATTTGCAATGTGCGCATTGCGATCGAGTCCCACAGTCGTCACACATTGCACTTCGACGGTTTAATATTTTACATTTGCAATTTATCTTTTATCTTTTGCGATGTGTGCATTATGATCAGGTGCCACCCTCATCTCACATATCACTTCAGCATTCCACAATTTTTTATGTTGTAACCCCTTTTCTCCTCTGATACGATTTAACATGGAAAAGGACTTGCATGCAAATTCGAAATCCTTTGGGATTTTCCTTTGAAACTACATCTTGTTGTGGCCTCCATCACACTTCGAAACTTTTAGTGTTTAACCATAATATTAACTTCTGAGATCTGTGATGTCCGGTACATGGGCTACGCCATGTCATTTACCAGGTCACTGCCACGTCGCCTTCCGTGTCACCTCACATCACACTTCGGCGAATGTAACATTGGTATTTGCACTTTTTCTCTAAATTATGTGATCTGCAATTGGGTCCCATCGTCATACATCGCACTTCAGAAGTCTTAACGCTTACCTCTCATGCCCATCCTTTAAACATTGTGATTTGCGATTGCGATCAGGAGATGGAACCCACTATAAGTTTCCGCAAGCGAACAAGTGATTTTTTAGTCAAAGAATGGAAAAAATCCACCCGACCCATAATATGAAAGATTTCAAAGCATCGTAGGTGTATGCAACGGCAAGGTCAGTCCCTCTAGTACGCATATCACATGTTAAAACATTTCACTTCTGGGCATTGTAATGGGTAAGTTGTGAAATGCGTAAGTGCAAAACGCGACACACTGAGCATTGAAGGGTGTGACCAAGTGAAAGGTAAGGAAAATTAGAAATATGAAATTTTTCATGTGGTTTTGATAATGCGATAAGGTATGACGGGTCTAACTTCATCGCATCGGTGGAAAATAAGGTTTGGCATTAGTCTTAAAAGGTAATGTTAAAAACATGTGGGTTGCGAAGTGTGGGAAACAGGTAAGGCTTATGTTGTATAAACATGGTTGTTTGGTGGGCGGGCGGAGCTATGGAAATAGAACTTTGGACTTAGATAATAAGTGGGTTTTATACAAGGATAAGCCTGAGAGGTTAGGTGTGTGTGGGTTTTAGGGTTCAGATGGGATTCAGAGCATGGGAGTTTAGATTTTTTTAGGAAAATGAAGGTAAGAAGAAGGCATATGGACAAACTGAAGGAAGTATGGAATTTTTCTCACTATTGTACTTATTCAACAACCCTTTCCTCCTTCCCTAAACTGAAAATGGCAGATGAAGTCTTCTGAAGCTCTTGGCAGTCAGGCTCTCCCTTTATTTTTCTGAAAATAAATGATAAACCTGGAATATTATTTTCAGTGAGAAAAATATAAACAATAATGAGTCACCTGGTGATACTGTGAAATACAGGGGTCTAACAGTGGCTCTATCTGGGGATGGTAGCTTCTTCAGGAGGTGTCAAGAACACCATATATTAGTGGTGTGATCCATTGTATTGATCCCAACTCTACAACCTGATCTGCTACAAATTTTGTGGATAAAAACCTTCAAGCTGAAGTCAACACTCTCTGGAAATTGAATTTTGGAATACAATTGATCTCAAACTGAAAAGTAACCTGAAACTGAAAAGTGGAAAAATTCTCAAAATACTAGGAGCTCATTTGCACGCCTACCTACCCAATCTTTGATTCTAATAATTTTTATTTCTATTTGGGGTGCGTTTATATTAGCAGACCCTGAAATCATTTTTTATTTTGAATTTCTAGCCTATCACCTATCCCTTATTTATCCTATTGGTTCAGATTAGGTTGTTGAACCAATGTCATTCTATACCTACCTACTAATAAGACAAGATTAAATGGTTGGGTAAATCTTCATTTTCTAACCTATCAACAGAAAATTCAAAATTGTATAATCATGCTTAAACTATATGACTACACAAATTTTTTTTGAATAGTAGTGCCATTTTGATTTGGAACACTTTCAGAAATTTTAACATATTTTCTTATCAGACTAGGCTTATTGCATTCACTTCGGGCTTCAACCTTGTCCAACAGATTATTGAAAATTATAAGGTTGTGGTTTTTACAATGGTGAAAGTTTCATCTAGTTTTTCAGCATAAATAATGTTTCATCATCCTATCATTGACAGAACCCCCAAACAACTCTGTTACATCCATCTCTTGCAAGAAAAATGCATTATCTCCTCTGAAATAATGAATAATGTATGGGCCTTTCCATAGATTTTTGAACTTGCCATGCTTACCTTTAGCTTCTCTTTTGGAATCCCATTTTAGCACTTTATCTCCAATTTTGAAATCATTTTCTTTTGTTCATTTGTTAAAAATCTTCTTCATGTTTTCTTGCACCACCTGAGTTCTATTGTACACTTCTTCTCTAGACTACTCCAGCTGAATGTTCTGGCTTATTCTTCTTTGTACGTAATTTTCTTCAGCCTGCACCTCTTTAATGAGCTTCATGGTTGGCACTCCTAAGGATGTTGGGAAAAATACATCCATTCCATAGACTAACTGGTATGGTGACATGCCAATTGATTTCTTATTTATTAGTCTGTCATCCCACAATGCATGCACCAATTTTTTATGCCAATATTTCTTATTGTCTTCCACCAACTTCTTGATGATGTTGACCAGGTTCTTGTTGGAGGAATCAACTAGTTCATTACCTTGAGGGTAATAAGCTATTGAATGCCTCAAAGAAATGTGATATTTGTGGAAAAATTCCACCATCTTCTTGGACTTAAAAGTGGCAGAATTATCTATAATTATATTCCTAGGACAACCAAATCTAGATAGGATGTTGGCTTCAAGGAATTTGATAATCCCTGAGTGAGTAATAGTTCTGGAAGGAATGGCCTCTATCCATTTGGTAGAATAGTTTGTAGTGGTAAGAATCCGATTATGCTGGCCAAAGGAGGAAGGGTGGATTTCTCTAATGAAGTCTAAACCCCATTGCTGGAAAGGAGCTTCAATAGAGATTGGATGTAAAGGAAGAGGCAACAAATTTCCTTTTCCCTCAAATATTTGGCATTTATGACAGGTGGCTACCATTTTGTGGGTGTCTCGGAAAATGGCAGGCCAATAGAAACTAGCCCTAAGGATATTATTAGCAGTGGTTTTCCAGCAGGGATGGCCTCCACAATCCCCTTCATGGAATTATTTTGTAGCCTTATCTGGATCTTCTTGAAGCAAACATTTAAGCAATATGCCCCCAGAATCTTTCCAGTACAAAAAATTTTCTAGGATGAAGAATTTTACAGCTTTCAATTTCAAGAATCTAGCTTTTGTTTTGGGCAAACCAGGAGGAGAATTTAAATTAAATAGAACATGTAATATATCTACGTACCAGGGATAATTTAGTATTTATTCCTCAATAGGTGGAGTCTCCAACTACTCTTTTTCATCTAGTGAATGAATCATGTTAATGTCTAGCGCTTGAAAATGTGTTTGAGCCATCAATTTGGCTAATCCTTGTCCCCTGATCAGTTTGGTGGGTCTAATCTCTAAATCATACTCCAAGATGAAAACAATCCACTTGCCTCTTTTTTCATCAAGATCCTGTGTTAGGATGTCTTTGACAATTGTATTTGGCACAAATGCAACAATGTGTGAATGCAGAATGTAAACTTTGAAGTCCTTAAGTGCTTTGATCAAGGAAAAAGCTTGATTTTCCATTATATTGTACTTAAAAGGTGCATCTCTTAAATCTTGGCTGAAAAATGCTATGGGTTGCTCTTGTCCATCCTTATTTTTATGTAGCAATACAACAACAATTGTGTGCACTGGTGCAATGGAGAAAATGATGAAATCCTTGGTGAAATTAGGGATGATCAAAATCGGTGCTTTAGTGAGTGTCTGCTTTACCAGGTCAAAGGATTGTTTAGCCTCCTTGGTCCACTTGACTCCAAAATATCTCTTAATCATGTTAGTGATATCCCTTAGGAGTTCTGCAAGGTTTGGTATAAACCTCCTAAAAAAATTTATGTTTCTAATGAAATATTGTAGCTCCTTGATGTTTAATGGATGATTGATTTGCAGTATGCCCTAAAACCTATTGGGTTCAATATTTATCCCTTCTTCAGATATGATATGGCCTAGAAGCTTTCCTTCATCACGAAAAATAATGATTTCTTAGGATTTAGAGATAGACCATAATTTCTGCATTTTTCAAAACCCTCCTCAAATGGGCCAAATGTTCTTCGTCAGTTTTTGAGTACACTGTAATATCATAAAGGTAGATCACAATGAAAAGATCAATTTATTTTGAAAAATAAATATCCATTGCTCCTTGAAAAATGGCACCAAAATTTATTAATCCAAAGGTATTTTTTACATACATGAAGGTGCCCCAAGGAGTAGTAAAATTTATTTTGGGTTGATCATATGGATGCACCAACACTTGATTGTACCCTAAAAAATTGTCTAGTAGAGAGATTCTCTTGGAGCCCACCACCTTTTTCAAGATGTGGTCCATATTTGGTAAAGGGTAGTTGTCCTTAAGTGATGACCTGTTCAGATTTCTGAAGTCAATGTAGTGCATGATCTCACCTATCTTCTTTCTTGTAGGTACAATACTGGCAACCCATTCAGACTACCTGATTGGGAATATTATCTTAGCATCATACATTCTCTTGATATCCTTCTCAACCAGAGGCATTAGGACATGATTTATCTTGCGTAGTTTATGTTTGAAAGGATTATGGTTCTCCTTGACTGGAATTTTGTGCTGGATAATATCAATATCATAAGATTTTAGGTCTTCATAATTCTAGGCAAACACATCAATAAACTCTTTAAAGAAAGCAATGTACTTTTTCTTTATGGATGCTGGCAATGTTTTTGATAACGTTATCATATTGGGCTCCTGCTCACTACCCAGATTATACTCCTCGATATTTTCTCCTGTAGATTCCATCTTTGGTTTCCTAGCCACATCACTGAAATCAAATAGTTTCTCCAGAGGGACAAGTCCTGTAGGCAAGATATTGTCTCTGAATTGCAGCACTTCAAATTCCTCCTTCTCAAGATCACATGCATATCTGTCCTATGCCTGTCTTCATTTGCTAAAAATTTGATATTAGAATCATGAGGAGGTTCCTTCTTGCACATTTCTTCTTTTATGGAGCAACCTTCCTCACAGTCTAGGTCCAAATTGGATTCTTCAAACTCGCTCTTGAATTGCAGGAAATTCTCAATTTGTTTGTCATCTCCAAAGACTTTCTAATACCTCATATTGTCAGAAACTATTGGGCGGTGTTTGACCTTCACTATATATTGTTTTTTAGGATGAGGAAATGGAAAAGTGTTGGCTGAAAATTATAGCCCATTCGCCATGATATTCTGATTTCTTGGAACTACACCAAGGTCATATTATTCAAATGTTTTCAGGAGGTCTAGGGCAGAAGTTTGTATGCTCTCTGTTGGGTGCTAGTTTTGAAATTATTTCCCATATTTTTTCCCCCTATTTTAACTCATAACTATAACCATTGGGACTATATTTGCCTCTTTTTCCTACCATTATACCTTAAATTGTGTTGTTTCACCTTATTTTCATTACTTTACCATTTCATCAATTATTATTATGTATCATGTATTTTTTATGACTAACTGAGGATAAATGTTTGGAGAAGATATCTGGTCTTTTGTTGTCTTTCCATATGCTATTTGTAGCAAAAACAATCTTGAGCATGAGGCATACAGGAGCAGTTAAAGGTGTGTTGTTATAGTGATCTGTTACAACACGACGTTGCTACACCATGTTGTTACAGACTCACTGACGAACTATTGTTACAGTTGTAATGCTGACTAGATTTCATCAACTCTTGATGCTGACCTGTCCTCTAGCTGTTACACTACAGTCATTATTTGTCGTGATAATTGTAGAAGTTATTAAGTATTGTATTTTTGGATAACAACCTCTAGGCGGTTTTGATTGTAAACTATAATTTTCCAGTCATAATTTTATTAAGTGGTTGTAATCATATGTATTCTATTTTGATCAGCATGAGAATATAGGATTCTCATGACTGATCCATCCCTCTTTTTTTCTGAGATGTAACCACTATATAGTTCTCGAACCTTGAGTTCAAAGGGAGGGGAGAACAACATTACTTTGTCTCTGTAATTTTGATCATATTAATAAAATTTATCATGTTGTTGTTTTTACATGCATCATTTGATTTAATTTTCGTTAAGTTCTTTCTCTACCGCACCCTACTAGGGAGGAAGGGCCCTCCTCTTTAGCAGGGATTGAAACGGTTAAGGTAGATATTTATATATATATATTTATATATATATATATATATATATATATATATATATATATATATATATATATATATATATATATATATATATATATATATATATATATTTCCACTTACTTTATGTACCAGTGGAAGTGTTGTTGCTGCTTTTTTTGCTATGAATAGATCTACTTCAATTCTAGTACTTTATATGTTGTTACACATGTGAGATCAGAGATACCATCTGGGTAATTATTGTGTGGCACGCTAGGACAGATTAATTGAGGTGTGATCATAGTCTTGTAGATCATTTTATTTCTGCATGAGTGATTTCTTTCCAGCATTTAATTCATCAATGATTTCCTTTATTTGGATTTTCTTCTGGTTAATGTATTAGCACAGATTGTGCAACTGTCATTGAAATAAAAGACATCCCTGGATTGATAATTTATGTGTACTATTTTAGTAATTTAACAATGATTAATACAACCCAACATTTTGGCGTCATTGTTGGGGATGGCAGTGACGATCTAATCAATCAGAGTTGTTTGTTATAAGATAGAGTGTACCCAGTGTACCTAGATATGATGTGGCCTAAGAGTTTTCCTTCTTGAAGACCAAACAGAGTTTTCTTAGGATTTAAAGATAGACCATACTTTCTACACTTTTCAAAGACCTTTCTCAAGTGAACTAGGTGTTCTTCATCAGTTTTAGAATAGATAGTGATGTCATCAAGGTATATCACAATGAAGTAACCTATGTCTTCAGAAAAAGCAATGTCCATGGCTCTTTCAAACGTAGCCCCTGCATTCATTAACCCAAAAAGCATTTTGACATACATGAAGGTTCCCCAAGGTGTAGTGAAAGTAGTCTTTTGTTGATCATCTGGCTGTACTAGCACCTGGTTATACCCTGAAAAGGCATCAAGCAATGATATTCTTTTAGAGCCTATTACCTTTGCAGTATATGATCCATCTTAGGTAAACGGTATTTGTCTTTCAGGGAGGCTTTGTTTAAGTTTCTAAAGTCTATGCATTGCCTAATCTCCCTTGTTTTCTTTCTTACTGACACAAGGTTTGAAACCCATTTAGAGTACCTGAGTGGGAATATGATTCCAACATCATACATCTTCTTTATTTCTTTCTCAAATAGAGGCACTAGGATAGGGTTTATCCTTCTCAATTTCTTCTTGAATGGTTTCTGGTTTTCCTTGAGAGGAATATTATGTTGAATGATCTTTGTACCATAGGAATTTAAGTCCTCATAACCCTATGAAAACACATCTTTAAATTCTTTTAGAAGCTCAATATATTTCTGTTTTATGTGAGGTGGCAGAGTTTTGGACAGCTTTATCATTTTTGGTTCTTCCACACTGCCTATGTTGCATTCTTCTACATCAGTCTCGGTGGATTCCATTTTTGGCTTCCTAGCAACATAATTGAAGTCAAACAACTCTTCTAAGGGGACAAGACCTTTTTAAAATAGATTATATTTTCATTTCAATACCTCAAGGTATTTTTGATCTAGATCCCTACAAAATTCTACTTCATGAAGGTGTTCTAGCAGATTTATATCAGCAGTAGGAAATGGCTTTGTTTTTTGTGTTTGTTCTTCATTAGGGAAGTCTTCTTCATGCTCTGAGTCTAGTTTTGGAATTTTAAATTCATTCTTGGATTGCAAGAAGTATTCAATATGTTTTTCCCCTTCAAACACTTTCTAATAATCTATGTTGTCAGGTACTGTAGGTCTTCTTTTGACTTTTACTGTGTATTGTTCATTGGCATGAGGTACTTGGAAAGTGCTAGCAGCAAAGGATAGTTCATTGGAAAGGCTATTTTGAGCTCTTGGGATAGAGGTAAGTTAATATTTCTCGAATTTTCCAGGAGGTCTAAGGCAGCATTCCTATATTCTCTTAGCTTAGGATTCTTCGCTGAATATTCTCCTTTGATTTGCCTAATGATTATCTCAGAATCTCCTAGAACATAAATCTTCTTAGCTCCTGTGTTTTCCAACAAGTGTAATCCTAGGAGAAGAGCTTAATACTCTACAATATTGTTTGTACATGGAAAATCTAGTTTGTAAGAGTGGCCTTCATTGGTGTTATGTATCTAAACACCTGGAACCTGAACCAACTTTGCCACAAGAGCCATAAAAGCTCATGTTCCAAAGTGTTTTAAGTTTGGATTTTCCATTATGTTGTTGTTTATGGCTGCAAGTTTTTTTACTATCATGTTCTTCATTTTGTGTTTGGTTTGACTGTTCTGAAAGGTCTTGTTCTTCCTCCTTTTCATTTACTTGTTCATTAATGTCATCTTCATTGTACAAGATAAATGAATCAAGGTCTGAATGGATAGAATAGAGAGGGGTGTTGTTTGGCCTATCTTGGCTACTTACCATGTATTTCATGTGATATTCTTTGTACAGTCTTATTGTTTGGTTAAAGGCTAGGATGGTAGCATATGTCATGTCCATTTGGAGGCTCCCTTGGAGTTTGGCTCCCCATGATCTAGATAAAAGCATGCCATAGTTTGGGGGAATGTTAGCCACTACAATGTCCATGAATAAGCTCATAGCTCGTATTTTTGCTAGATTGACACACAAATATTTGATCAGGCCTAGGCATTTAACTCTACTTGAATCAAAATATTATAAGTCTTTGTGATGTTTGGTTATTTCGAGACCTAATCTCTCCATCACTACCTTTGGCATGAGGTTATGTGAAGCACCATATTCTAGCATAACATTGTGTAAGATTTTGTCATGAATGTTCAAGCTGACATAGAATGGAGGTACAACTCCTTCTTGATATTTTCCCTCTACCTCAGGTCCAAAAATCAATTCTGGCTTTTCGTCAGTTAGATTCAGAGTGTCGATGTCATTTCCTATGTTTAAAGCTTTCAAAACTTGAACTCTATATAAATCTTGAGTCACCAGTTCAGTGAGGGGTATGGATATTTTGATCTTGGCAATTTCTCCCTTAAAACTGAATGATGTTTGTGTTCTTGGTATATTTACATCAGTTTTACCATACATGGTCTTTTCAGCAACTTTGGTTTGTTGATTTTTATTAGGAATATCAGGTAAAGAATTTTTTTCAGGGCCACTAGTTGATGTACTAGGGAAGATTTGGTTACCATTTGGTTGGCTAGTTTTTTCTTTGCTCTGATTAGGAGTCTTAGCCATTATGTTGGTGTTTTCTGCTATCTTTTTAAGAATGTTTTTAGGTGTCTTTTTAGCAGAAATTTCTAGTTTGTTCTTCCTAGGGGTGTCCTGAATTTTCCTACTTCGGAGGTCATACTGCCTATGAACCTCCATGATAGCATTTTAAAATCCTAGCTTGTATTCTTTAGAATCCTCATATGTTCTATTAGTCTGGTTTGAGAAAAATATACCTTGTTTTTCTTCTGTGAGAAAAAAATCATCCTCATTATTGGAGTCTATTATATTGACATGATTTTCTTCCAGTTCCTCAGTTTCTCTTTCTTCTTCATTTGCATAGTTTTCTTGGAAAGGAGGTCTGATTTGTTGGTTATTGTCTCTTTGGCTTATTTGAGGAGGGTCTCTTTTGAAGTTTTGGTTTCTATTTATGTTTTGAGGATTTTCTTGGTTCTCCCTAGGGGGTTCTCTTTCATTCAAATTGATTTTCTCCATCATCCTTTCCATTACCCTAACTAGATTGTCAATTTTAGCATCAAATGTGGAGGCCATGCTTTCCTCTTTGTATGTAACCTTCTTCTCTGCTCTTAATATATCCCTTTTAACATTTAGGTTGGATTATACACTTACTGATCCTCTTTTAATGTCCTCTAAGGTAAGGGGATCTCTTTCTCTTAATTGATAAGACATGTCTGGATCAATTCCATCTAGAAATGTCACTAAGGCTAGGCCTTGTGGGGGCTTCTTGTGAGGAGGGAGCACATTGTATACACTATTTAACGTAGTGCAGTAGTCTTGGACACTTTCCCCAACATTTATTTTAAGGTTATCATATTCTGATAAGATTTGAAGAGGATTTTCCTTGGTTTCCCACTTGTTTATGAATGTTTGATAAAGTGAAGGGAGGTCATGAATGTTGTTAAGAGTTAAGTTTTTGAACCATTTCTTTGCTTCTCCTCCTAAAATTTGGGCAAACATTCTCTTTTTTATGGTCTCCTCCTCTATTTCTTGGTAGTCAAAATCATCATTCATTCTATCTACATGCTGTTGGGCAGTGATGCAATCAGCTCCAATGAAGTGATGGATTTTAGATTGGTAGTCTTGAGGCATAGGCAGTAAAGGTTGTGGTAGTACCAGGGGGGTATACCATGTTGCCATGATAGGAGGTGGTGGAATCCAAAGAGGATTTACAACAGGGGGGTTTGTGAGAGGAGGCAGAGGATGAAATGGAGTGGTTTTCACAGTGGATGTATGAATGGGGGTGGCAGATGTACTTGGACCAGCAAGCTAAGATTGAGCAGATTTGGATCAAAAGGAGTCAAAGTGTTGGAGAAGCTAAAAATCAGGAGGAGTGGAAGGAGAGGCTTGTCTACTAGGACTCTGCTGCAAGTCTACAGGACCAAGGTCTATTTGGTCTATCCCACTTTGAGACTTAGTTCTGAAAAGGTTTCTTCTATGGTGTAAGTCAAATTGGGTATCTTGCAAGGCTATGAGGTTTTCATGGATAGAACTTGCTTTGTGAATCGGTATAACAATATTTGAGTCTTCAGTCCTAGAGGTTTTCCATAAGATTATTTCTGGGTCATCAACTATGGTAGGAGGGTTTGGGTCAGGGTGAGATCTGGTGTTGATTATTTTTGAAGCCAGATTTCAGACCCAAAAATACAGAGAGGTTGAAATATTATGAGAGTTTTGAAAAATAGACCTATCTATAAGGGTACTAAGCTCACATAGTATGTAACTAGGCTTTACACTGTTATGGCTGATTGATACATTCCCAGGGGAGTCTGTGAGAAATAGTGGTGTCAACAGGGCTACTTAAGACCAGTGGAGTCACTAGGTGGATGATGCTTACTGTTTTGAGGATTTACTTGTTGTCCACCATCAACAACTAAATACCAATCTAAAGATGTTTTTGGGTTTTCTTGTTCTTGATGTAACACTAAGATTTTCAATGAGTGTTCTCCAGTGTGGTCACCATGGTGCTAGTATGATGAATAAACCAGATACCACTCTTTGGCTAGCACTTGATTTATCTAATTTTTAACAAGGGAAATATGAGTTCTTAAGGAATGTCTAAGCTTGTTACCTACTCAGATCCCAAGCGAAGTCACCATTATGTTAGGTCCTTGTAATTTGTCAGATTGGCAAGACCATATGTACAAGGGTAACATCAAACCAACTTTGGAGTCCTATGACCTAGCATTTCTGGACTCAAAGAGGGCTCTCTCTATATTTTTATAAACGATGTAAACTTGATTTATTTTTCGGGTTTTGAATTTAGATTAGTTATAAGGATAGGGTTTGTTTGTTTTGTTTGTTTGATTGGGTAGGTTGTCAAGTAGAACAGATAGAGTGAGAGGGGTTCAGACCATTGGGATATGGAGTCCGCAAAAGGTCTTGAAAAGTACAAAAATAGTTCAAGGGTGTTTCGGAGGGCAAGTTTAACAAAGCCAAATGGATCTTCAAAGCTTATGTGAGTGAAGTAAACATTAAATTGTGAGATTAGTAGGTTTAAAGGGCAGTTAAGAATACTTTAACATATACTAAAACAATAAGAGCCCTCAAGAATACTATGCATAAAGAAATAACCAAAGACAGGGCATACCACAAGCTTCTTTGACCAAACCCTAGCAAGTAAACATTCAAACAACAATCCGACAAACCTTAGAGAGCAAGAAACTTGTAAATTCTCTAGTGATTTCACCTTCAGGCAAAGAAAACATTTAAGATAACATATAGTAAAGATAAAAGAGCAGGGAAATAATAAATTCCTTAATCAAACTACAAAGACATTCAAAGTAACCATTTCAGATGGAAAAAAGAGTATTGAAAACCATAAACCTCTTCAGCCAAACCCTAATTAGTAAACTGCAAAGAAAGCCCTGAGCACAACATTTCAAGTAAAACCAAAGGACAGGGAAAACAATAAATTTCTTTAGCCCCACTCTACTGATTTAATCTCAAGGAAAAAAACTAGATGAACATGGAGAAAAAGATAACTCCTAATTTCTTCAAGAAAACCTAGTAGATGAAAACATCTAAGAAATGGAAGGTAGACAGAGTTAAGGTGCCTCTAAACAACATTTCTTAACCTAAACTTTCTGTTCTACTGCATGAGAAAATATCAAACAATGTGGAAACATAAGAAGATAAGTATTAAATCAGAAATGCATCACCCTTAACCATGCTCATGAATCCTGCAAATGTGCTTGCTCCATTTCCATTCAAATCAAAACATTCAGAAATCTCCAAAGCCAATTTCTCCTCAACTCCAAGTCTATGATATTGAGTTTAACAATCAACCAAAAACATGAATAATGAGGCCTCCATGCAGTATTTAACTTGAAAAGGAGGAACAAAACCCTAGCTAGGTTTCCAAAATGTCATTAATTACATCATAAATGTCATTTCTGTCCTATGAGACCATGCAAGGCCGAAGGCACAAAATATCCTAACTTAATAAATGCAAAAATAAATTCTAGCATAACTCCTCATCTAACTCTGGAGTGATTTTCCTTCAAAGCCCTCAAAATATATTTTCCAATAACTCCAAGTGTGTTTTGTTGAATTTTAGGCAAGGGCGCAACACCAAGGTTCAAGGGTGAAGTGTTAGGTCAAGGGCGCAACACCAAATCTGGAGAAATTGTTCTTTTTGCAGCTGAGATTTGGAGGCCTTCTCGGTGTACAAATGAGCTCCATGATAGCTCATGAAAGCATGTCCTGTCTAGTTTCCAAAAATTCCTTTAGATTCCATAATGGATTCCATTTTCCTCCTCAAAAATCCTTTCTCCAAAAACTGTGCAGGACGTAGTGCCAGTGCTGAAAATAGGGCAGAAAAGGTGATTGTTTTTCTTGTTTTTGGCACTTTTGGAGGACTAGTTTTGCTCCAAATGAGCCGAAATGTTATGTGAGTGATGTCCTTGGCATGATGAACATAAAAATTTAATCCACTCCTCCATTGGGTGCCCCAAAAAATAGCACAGCACCAATGGCCCTATGCGCTTGGCCCTTCAAAACAGTCAAAATTTCAAAAACTCAAAAAATGCCAAAATTGGGATTTGTCTTGCTGATCATGTCTGGGATGCTTGTAGGGATGCATCAAAAAGAATTTTAAGTTTTTCTTTGTCCTTTTCCTCTTTTAGGTCTTTAATCTTTGCAAGAGCTCTTTTGAGATTGGCCCTTGCATTCTTGTTTCTTAAGGCATAATGCTTTGTCATCTTCTTTTGCATGTCAAGGTCTCTCTTGGTATTCTATAGTTGATCATCCAAGTGCACATTTTCCCTCTCTAAAAAACATTCCATATCATATTCTATTTCCATTGCAAGCAGCTCACTTGAAGTGAGCTACTCTGCCAATGCTGTCTCTTGCTCTCTTTCCTTGGCTAGAGCCTTCTTCAAGCCAATTTTCCTTGGCCTCCTCCAGGGCAGTTGTTCTTCTTCTTATTCAATGTCATCATGAATGTCCAAGACCTCATCTAGCTTAGCCTTGGATTTTCTAGCCTCTTTTCGAGCTCTGATAGATCTAACCTCATCGATGGATTTCTCTGCCTCTAACTACTGGTTTTCCACCTCAAAGAAGTTGATCACATTCTTGGCCCTACCAAGATTGGCTTGTAGATCCCTAGTCTAGGCATATTTTCCCTTGAGCAGCATGTTTGTGATCCTTTGCTCATTCTCATCATCATTGTCAAGGTGAATAAGTTGAAACTCTTATTCAGTTTCATGTTCATCTTCGTCTTCTTCATTAATGACCTTTTCCTTACCTTTGTCAAGCTGCTTGGTTGATGTAGAAGGCATGGCCCCTTGCCTCTTAAAGGCATAAAACACATGCCTATTTCCCCTCTGGTAGTTCAAAGGAAAAGGTTCAATGTTAATCAATTCAGTTCCATTTGTATTAATGCCATCATCACTGCAATATTCCTCACTTCTTTTTGCCTCATTACTGCTTTATTCAATTCTCTTTGCCTCACTACTCTTTTCCTCACTTCCTTCATCACTTTTTGATTCACTAGTACCTTGAGATGATGGTGAGGGATTGTGAAAATGTGATGAAGGAGGATTAGCATGATGTGAAGGACTGTGAGTGGATGATGAGGTGGAAGAGTCATCATGAGGTGAGGGAATGTGAGTGGATGGAGGAATGGGGCGATGAGAAGATGAAGGGACATCTTGCTGATGATGGGCTTGTGGAGAAGTGAAAAAATCATTTGCTATGAAGGTCTCCCATGGAATTTCTTTCTGCTGTAGTTGGTGCATAACAACCATCTTGATCAGAGAATGGTGGAAAAGGCTTTGCATCTATTGAGGATAGTCTCTCTTTTGTACAATATAGGAAATTTTATCAATGCTTCTATAGAGGTAATAGGGTATGTGCAACATCCTCACTCTAGTAAAGTGCATAAGCAGTCTGATGTGATAGGAGTAAAGGCGGGAGAATCTACCCTCACATGTGAAATACTTAATGATAATTCTCATCATAGGTGCATATCTATCAAGAAAATGTGAGAAAGGAAAAATGGATTTTTTCTGGTCTTTGTACCTAGGCTTTAGGTAAGGTTCAAAGTAACTCATGTGAATATTAGCTTGTTTGAACCATTTCTCGCCTACACTAGGTATGCCTGTGGCATTGGCAACAACATATGTAGATAACTCAAAAGTAACCCCTGCAAGTCTAACTTTTTCTTCATGTAAGATAATGATAAATAGTCTAGTTAGCTCAAGGTGGTTTTGCACCTGCTGCACTTTTTCACAAAAGTCAAAGCATCCTACATGTTTGAAACATGAAATAGTAAGGGGAGATGCCATTAGCTCCCTTGTTTTTGAGGGGTTCAAACCTATTGATATTTCCACCTTTGTGCTCATGCCTCCTTGTCATTTGAGCCTCTCCACCACTACCACTTTCCTCTCCCTCTCTTGACATTTTGAAAACTCTATTTTGAAACACTCTTGGGCTGATGTCAAATTGAGATGAAGGAGGGCAATGGAATGCAAATATTTTTGCAAGTGAAGGGAATGAGTATTATGAATGAGATGGGTGTAGGGACAACTTGGGTGAATGAAAAACCTCCAAATAGTGTAATCCCTCCGTTTATAATTATACTCTTTATAGGAAGATGGAATGAGGCTCAAAAAGTGATTTTAAGCATGAAATTTAGGGTTTCTTCTTAGGGTTTCAACTTCTTTAATTATAGATCATAAAATATCTTTAAAATGTGGTAAGGGCATCCACTTACCATCTATTATTTGCTTGGAGGAAGGTTGAAGGTAGTTTGAGTTGATTTGGGTGGTTGTAGTGCTTAGAAAGCCCTCTTGGCCAAGCGCGTAGTGCCAAGGCCAAGGGCGCAGAGCTGAGGCTAAGTGCATAGTGCCAATGTTGTGGGCGCAACACCTTGTAAAAGAGCAGAGGATGTGTTCCAGGCAAGGGCGCATCGCCTTTCCCAGTATGCAACATTCACTCCCAGGCACACATCGCCTTTGTAATTTGTATGGAGGTTTTTTCCAAGGGTGCAATGCCAGGAAAATTTGTCCAATTTTGACTTGCAAACTCCCAAATTCTTCACTCCTAAGTGCTCTAATGATTTTTCAAGGCAAAAATGATTTTTTTGAAGTGTTTAGATGACCTTGTATAGGCTCAAGGATTTAATTTTAGCTTCACAACCCACTTTCTAATGTTTCAAACCTTTTTTTCCTTTTTCACTGATATGCTTTGACCTTTGCCTTGCAGGTGACTAAAACCATTAACTTGGCTTTGAATTTACTCCTTTGAGACTTGACGTGCTTATTTTGATGATTTTGTGATGATTACACATACCAGCATCCTCAAATCTTTTGTGGTTTCTAGTGTGAATTTCAACTCAAGTTTTCACCTTTTCTCACTAACCCTCTTACACTATTTGCATGTAGGTTTATAAAATGATGAATTTGACCTTTCTTTTGGTCATGGAGGCATGATAAATTCATTGTAACACCTTTGGGATTTAGCCACATAGAAGCTTCTTCAAATTCTTGTGTAATTTCCACCATGAAACACAACTTAACCTTTTCACCTTTTTGCTTGTAGTTTGCTGGAGTTATGAATTTTCTTTTCTTCTAATCCTAGAGATTTGAAATGTTTATTTTGACATGATAGTAGCTTCAAAATCCTCTTTGGTTCCCATCATGGAGTTCAAATCATCTCTTTTTCTTATTTAGACATGGCAAGCTCATTTTTGACAAGTTTGGGATCCTATCGCATAGTGGCATCTTCAAAACTTTTTTACTTCCACCATGGAGTTCAGCTCATCATTTCACCTTTTCTGGCCACTTTCCCAAAATCTTAGGTGTCTCGACTGCTTTACGGAAATCATCAGTGTTGTCTTCTAAGTTCTCTATAACCCTTTCAATTTCACTCATTTTGTGTCCAGTTCATCTCACCTTTTCCATTTTTCTTTAATCTACTCTGACAGATTTTCTTCATGTTTGGCTTTGTATGCCCCTTATATGTCATTTCTACAATTGATCAGTGTTTTGGCACTCTTCTAGACCATTAAGTGCATGAATCCTAATTACCTTAAGACCAACCTGTTTCTTCTTTACCTTGCTACAAGTTGTTTTCATTCAGGAGCAGACCACCCACCTTATCAGTATTTTCTACTAATAGACCTTTTAACACTCCCGCAGAAGTGCCAAGTTTGTCCATTTTCCTCATGTGCAGACTCTAAACTGAAGGGATAGTCCTCTTTGGAAATATTTTGTAGGTCCTTCTTGAATAACCATATCTCAAAATTTTATTACATCTGAGCCAGATTCAGGCAAAGGAAAATTAGTGTTTGAAACACCAATGATGACCTTAAAACATGTGAATCCATAATTGACTTAGTGGGAGGGTTCTTTGACCCGATATTGACTGAAAATTGGCTTGGGGGCTTCAAGTGAAAAACAAAGTATTGTCGAAGGTGCTGTATTGAAGATCCAAATCCAATGTACTTGATTTATCTAAAGAGCCTGCAGAGATAGTTTTGAGACCATTAATGCTTGAGGAACCTGGGGAACATGGGAATGAGTAGGCTATAGGAAACCCTAGAGGGAAAGTGGGGTTTATGGGTAGGGGAAAAATAGGCCAATGAGATTATAGGCAGAGAAGGAGGCTAAAAATGAGCGGTATCAGCCCATGAAGAGTTTGTGGGAATGATAGGGTAACCATGAAATGTCAAACTGATAGAATAATCAAAAAGTTTCTATAAGGATAATGAAGGCAGTGAGATTTCTGAAACTCACAATATTTCAAGGAATGTTTTTTTCAGAAATATAGAACCATCCTATAGTCATCTATAAATAGTGAAAAATACTGATGACTAACAACTTCTATTATGGTTTCTAGGTCTTCTATTCTCCTTGATCTTGCAAAACCCTTGGAAGTTTAGATTTTCTTTGAACATCTGAGGTTGAGATTCATACTCTTGAAGATATTCAACAAGAGTCTCCTCCTTTGGTACATCTCCTTCCTCCATCTCTCTTGCTATGAACATAGGCATGGTAGAGCATTGTAGATTTGATTATGTGGTTGAATTCTCACACCCATAATATGAAGAATTGGAGCTTTCTTCATGTGCAAATATTCTTGAGGGACCTTCATGTCTTTCCCTTCTCATTCCCTTGATTTCTCTATTAATATTATGGAGAGTTTGGAGAAGAAGTTCTAAAAACTCCTTTCCCTCCATTTCTCCAAATAATGGAGACTTGCCTTTGTCTCCTTTGTGAGTCTTCTCTTTTCTGTGAGAAGCTTCTTCTTCTTCTTATAACATAGATGTAATGTCTTCACAAGCTGATCCAAGATTATGCTCTAATACCACTGTAATATTCCCAAATGGGAAAAGAAGCAATACATCTCACAATAATGGAAATAGAATCTAGTATTGAAACATTACATATGAGCCAAGTGATAGATCCATGCTATTAAGTATAACAACATAAAATTTATACAATATATTGGAGAAAAAACCCCTCAATCTAGGAAAGAGACGCCTCCATCAACCAAAAGCACCAATACATGAGATGCAACTGCTACAAAAAATTTCTAAAGAAATTACAATGTAGTTTTAATGGCTAATATTGTAGCTAGAGAATGTGAATGAATGGATATGATAAACAATGCTCATACAAGACCAAAAATGGAGATCTATGCTCCCATATACATTTCTAGATAACCCAGGAAGGGTTTCCGGAAATACGCAGAATATCAAAATACTGGAATGCAGCCCTAGGGCTGAATAAAATATACAACTGGGCACCTGAAAACGAGGTGGCTGAATCTGATGTAGATATGAAATAACTCCTCCTAAAGACTCTCTCAATGAAGGTATGATCCCTTCAATGGAAAGAAAATACTCCCAATCGAGCACTTAAATCACATGTGCAATAGATCTCTGAAATAATCCAGTCATGGACTGGAACTGCGCTATAGGGGAAGATGATGACTTGGCATGATGCCAAAATATGCTATCAATCTCAGGGACATTCCTTACTTATCTCTCAATGAAAAGAAACCTTCCTCCATTGAAGACAAGCTTAGAAATGATCCAAACAAACCCTCCACTACAACACACTACAACTCAGCACATATCTAAATAGAATCTGCATTGTAGAGGAAAGCTTTAGTTTGGCCAAATGTTGAAATGTGGAAATAATTCTCAAGAAATCCTCTTGAGTAGGCACTAGGGGTCCCTCACTGATAGAGGTAGGATTCCCGCTCGGGAACACCCTATGCTAAACAACATTGTAATCCTAGCTAAAGAGCTGAAGACAGCTCAAAGTCTTAACAGACCATAAACAAATAATAATCCAATCATGCTCACAATGGATTCCATCCTCTTCCTTATATTCTTGGTGAGCTTCCTCACCCTTGGCCCCACTCATTAAAGGCACTACTTCCATGCAAAGGACTCCCTCCAAAAATGTGTTGTCCCTCATTGAATGTCCATTACTTCCATATCAGTGTTGTTGATTTGGTCAAAGTTGACCCATTCCACACGCTTCTTCCCCTTTTCACACATAGGGGAGCTTTATCCAGATCTTTTCATGCCCTCCATTTACATTTGGAGTGGTTTTGTTCCTACTAAGGAGATTTATGGGTCTCCCTACCCTCTTATTCTTCTAACTAAGAAGCAAAATTAGATTTTAATATTCCAAATAGCTGCATGCTAATTTAGGAATATTACAGTGAGGTAACGTAAGGCTCGATCACATTGGAACTAATGAGAAGGTCACATATATTCTCATGAAGCACCCAGGAAGGTCAAATTCTTAACCTTCCGTGATAATCTTTGAATCATGGAAAGACCCTATTTTGAGGGTCCTGCTTGAGTTAGACTATGAGCTTCTAGAGCTCCAGGGGGCTTGGGGATAACTTCTTAGAGCTATAAGCATGCACAAGGCTAGGCTTGCTGAACCTTATTTTGATTATGCCCCACCATTATGATATTTAGATGGTTCACCTCTCTTTGGTCTATTCCCCACATGCATCCTACCCATGGAGTTTCGGACTCACGAGAAGTACCTCTCATTTGGCCAATGAGGTGGGAAATGTGGATAAAGACCAATAGAAAGACCGATGAATGCATCAAATATTTTCATACTCCCTATTTCTAGGATGAAACATGTTTGATCTGGGATCAAGTCTGATGAGGTTATTACGTATAAACTATCTTCAAGCCAGTAAATTAGCTTCAAGTTAGTATGAGACTCTTTTTCAGTTTGAGAGAGGTTTTAACCTCTAAGATGACTTCAGGTCAGCAGAGCGTGATGTCTTTGTGGCTCACCATTTTTGTTCTATATGAAAATATGAGCCATCAAAGACAGTTACGGCAGGATGACGCACGATGATATATGATAGTACACTATGGTACTAATCTCTAAAAGGCACAACAGGAGATATGGAGTTCTCCTTAGTCGAGAGGGAGTGGTAATTTTGTGAAACTAGGTCCAAACTCCATGTTGCACTGCTCATGTGATGATGATTATATTTTTGTTGGATTCCTCTTTCGGAGAGGTGAAAAATTGATCTAACGATCATATTTTTTGGATGAGTAAAACATATATTTTGATTTTAGTTTCCACACATGTGCAAAGTTGGCTAGATTTGTAATGTAGGCTCACAAGCCTAATAGATGTGTCACACACCCTCACTGAATGATATAAATTGGAGAGACTTGGAGATCATTTTCTCATCAACTCATCACACATTCTCTCTTGTGATCTAATTGGTTCGATCAACCTTTTAGAGGCCTCTCTCTACCACATGTGAAAATATGCAGCTTGGAAAATTTGCAGACTATTTTAGGGCTGATTGATGGTACATTGACTAGCATTCACCATGGTCAAACCTTGAATTTTTTACCTCCAAATTGTGCAGAAATTCTGATCTTGTGAGGCCACATTTGACGGCACAAAGTTCGAGGAAAAATGAGCCCGTTGACTGAAGCCCTAATCTATTGCGTTGACTTTTCTTCAATGACTTTCCGTTAACCAGCATTAAGTTTTGAGGAGCTATCTTTGAGGGGTGTGTGTGACACTTGGAGGGTTGGCTGATCTAATGTTGAGAAAGGATTTTCTCACTGATGCATCTTGTTGACTGTCGTAATGCACATCACTCTCTATCTTTGCTCGACAAGAAGAATTGTAAAATTTGATCTATATTATTTACTTGTCTTCTCTTGATCTAATATTGTGTTATATCAAAATTTTACTTTGATGTTTATGTGATTGATAAATTGAATTAGGTCTCTGAAATATTGAAGTAAAATTGCATTAAGCATAGAACATACCATGTATATCTAAATTTAATAGGAGAGATAAAGGGATATATTGTTAAGACATTGTGATTATTGTGAATAAGGTTTTACCCTTAAAACGATGGGTTTTCTAATGATTTAGTCATGTGGAACTCACAAAATTTGATATAGGAACTAAATACTAAGCCTTCTATCATAGGAACATCATTCATGAACCTTGGAGAGTTTGTGTCATGTGAAGAATATGCAAAGAAAAACACAAAGATCTTTGTTTCTTATTGCATTGGAGGAGTGATATCTGAAGCAATATTTTTTGTAAGCTCCTTCGGTCATTCTATTCTGTTTCTACCTAAGTAATTACTATTTACCTAAGGTCACTATTTCATATATAAACATCTCTGGTTTCAATGTAGACACACTAGTCTCTAATCTCAAAGCCTAAATTAATGGAAGCAATTAAGGTCCTTTTTTCTTTCACTTTCTTGCATTTTGACTAAGAACTTTGTTAAATTTTTTCCTGCATTAATTTGGAGATAATTTGGGTTACTGATTCTTGATGATACTGAGAAATGTATATAGAATAAGTGGGAGATTTTTGTTTTTGGTTGCATTCTTAGTAGAGTCCTTTTCATGCCAGTTTCCTTTTTACATATTATTTAGATGTTCAAATTGAGTATGACTGTTTTGATTAATGAAGATTACTATCAACTTTTTGGAGCTTTAGACATCTCAGGAAGCAATAGACGTTGTTCATAGTGTTATAGTTCCTTCATTATCTTTCATTGGAGGCCATTTTTCATCCGATAAAGATGAAGTATCTTCTCTGAAAGCCACTTTAATAAAAGTGAGAATTTTCATGGAATATGTTACAATGGGGAGATCAAAGAAAGCAGTCGATAATTCCAAGTACAAATCTTTAAATTTCTAGGCAGTCCATATTTTAGACCGTGATATGCTAATTATAGCACGCATAGTGGAATTCCAAACAAAGCTACAAAAATCCTTCCTTCTATATCTCTAGTTGTTTTTATGTTGATGTTAACCTAAAATATCAAGCCCCTTCTTAATTCACATGAATATAACACAGATGAAATAGATAGGCACTCGCAATGTTTAAAAAAATAATTGAACACCATCAATTTTAAAGCAAGTGTAATGTTCCCAAATTTAGCATAGAGCTAATTGGAACATTAATTTTTCTTATATAAGCTAGGAAGTGAATAAATGGGTAAGGAGGCCCATGAGTAGCAATAAAATCCCTCATAGTGTGGAAGAGATCATTATAGTAGCTCTATTTTGCACCCTCAAGTGTGAAAAGGGGCAAATGCATGAGGACAAGGTCAAGTTTGACCAAGTCAACAACGTTGCCATAGAGGGAGTGGATCACTTTGGAAGACAACGAAGTGTGAATGGGGGAGAGATAATTTGGTGGAGGAAACCCTAATGTGTGGGGGCCAAGGAAAGAAGGCTTTCATTTGTATAAATGGAAGACAAAGCAGCCATAGAGGGATATGCTGATGAATATAAAATTTGGTCCATATGACTATTTGTTGTCTTCAATTGTTTAACTGAGATTGTTGTGCTGCTTAGCACAAGGCATTTCCTGTTTAGGAATCATTCTCCCTTCTTGAGAGGCCTCTTGAGGGATTGTACTTCATTCTCCACATTTTAGGCTCAAGGCCAAGCCACCTCCTTCAGCTACAACGTTATTCCTGTAGCAGGAAACGTTTTGTTGCAGGGTGTTGTAGTGGAGGATTCCACGACACCATTTCCTTGGCTCATCTTTCAGAGGGGGGAGCTTCTATTCCTCTAAGAGGTTATTGAGGAATATTCAGGAGCTGATTGCACATATTTGGCATCAAGCCAATCACTTCCCATCTCCTACAACGCAGTCCATCACCTTGACTATGTTATTTATGAGCATATTTGCAGTGGGGACTTGCTCCACTATTTTGGAGCGTGAGATATTCAGGGATTGGATCATCCTTTCACCTAAGAGGTCCATTGGATGAGATCTATTCATCATATGCAGCATCATTATCTATCTTCATCCATTTCTGGTTTCTGAGTTGGAGCTGTTACCTTGCAACTCCGGAATTTTGTATTTTTGCATATTTCAGCCAATCCTTCCAGGATTGTCTAGAAATTGCCTTTGGGAGTGTTTATATTTGCTCCCCATATTGTATGAGCAGTGTATTGATATATTCATGTATTGACATCATTTTTCAGCAGTTATTCTCCATAGACTATGCAGTTATGGCCATGGATTTCTTCATGTAGAAGTAATTTTCATTTGTCATGTATATGTTCTATTCAGGGTTATATTTCCCCACTTGAGTGATTGTTTCCTCAAGGATTTGTATACATTGTTGCTGCTATAATCTAATATGATGGTTATGTGGATCCTCTAGCCTTCCATGTGTTAATGTATCACTTCTATTCCATTGGTGTGTTTACATATTGTTGTTGCTCCACATTTGGAATATATTAAGATATTCTGAATAGTGTAGGAATTCCCTATTTTGGGATATTACAGTGGTATCAAAGCATGATCTTTGGCTCAGCTTGTGAGTTTGAGCCATAAGAAGATAGAAGAGATCAATATTATGAAGAGGATGAGCTTGCTCTCATAAGTTTCTAGATCTAGAAATGACCTCTCCAAGGAGGTTAAGAAAATGGAAGAAGGAGAAGAGGAAGGACCATGCACTTCCTACTCTCACAGAGAAGAAAAATTGAAGCATGAAGAACACTTGGAATCTAAATTTCTAAGTGAATATCTTGCTGAATATCGAGATAAACCTAGAGCCTTCAAAGAGACTCTAGCTTTACCACAATTTATTCAGCTGGAAGAAGAAAGAAGACCCCACATCTATGGGATGATGAGAGGCAATAAATTTCTATTGTCCACTTTTTATGGATCACTCACATGTGAAGCAGAGGCCTGGGTGATGAAGCTAGAGGCTTTCTTCTTGCTACATCCTATAGTAGACAGTAAGGTTGTAGAAATTGTAGTGCTGTACCTTGAAGGTGAAGCAAATATTTGGTGGTTTAGGCATTTGAGCCATGCAAGGGTTTCTACTCTTACTGAGTTTTCTCAAAGGATGATCAGAAGATTGAGAAAAAGGAGGGAGGAGCCCTCACCACCAGTTTAAGAGGCATGTACTAGCGTTGTTGTAGCCATGGAGGAGTAGCGTTCATCTTCAGTAGCTCTGGAAGCCAACACATATGAAGAGGAAACTCTTGCAGCCCTACAAGGAGCTTCCACCTTTCACCAAGGTATGCTAAATGCCCATCTCTTGTCATTTTAGCAAACATTATGGATGGGTATACATCATTGCATGCAGTTGATTTAGAGAAACAGAATTACACTGCGGTGTACAAGAGCAGTGATGGAGAAAAGAGGAATCTTTCCTCATGTGAGCATTCAAAGGGAAACTTCATTCAGGAAGCATTGAAGGAAGCAGTAAGAAGGAGTAGACATCTGGAGATAAGAAACTCTTTCTCCTCTCTAGATGACACTCTCTCAATTACCATGCAATAGCTCAAATAAATACTTCTACTTGCAGCAGATCCAAGGCCTCTTTGGTTTTGGAAGACCATGCAAGAGGAGGAGATCTCATGGAGAGATTTCATTGGAGGTGCACTTCAACACATCATGGAGTGAAAAGTTGTTCAATAGTTTGAGGAGGTTCTTACCTTCTCACACTTGGATCTTCATGGATTCAAGGAGGAGCAGATAGATGATGGAGGACATCTTAGGGCAGATAACATCTCTCATGCTTGTGTTCGACATTTCTTGAGCCTTACACATCATGATGGGAGGTTTTTTCCTACCAACTATTTGGGTCCTTATGGGATCAAATTGATCCTTGAGAAGAATTCATTTCAACATCCCATGAAATGCAAGGACAGAAATATGATTTGGGAGGATGGTATCCCTCATGGGAGGAGTACCAAGATGTAAAATGGAAGGAGACATCCACAAATGGTTGAGTGGATGTGGATGGAAAGAAATAAGTTGGTGAGCTACTTGCAAATTTATGATACCGGGCAGCAGGAGGCTTGGCTGTGCTGGTTACTCTTGAAGTAGTTTGGCCATCACTTGGCATACACCCTTCCTAAGGGTATGGGTATGGAGAATATGTGGCAGGATGCTTGTATCATTGAGCAGCGAATAATATGGTTGCATGGTGTTGATATGACATTCATATCATTCATTATGTTTTCATCACATGTCTTGTATGATGAGAGCATGAGGAGGCAACAAACACTTTTTTTTCTTGAGTTGTACTTGAGAGAGCAAGGGCATATTTTCTCTCACATGTTGTATGATGTTGTAGGAGTGGGAGATGGCACTATCATGGTGCAAAGGGGCTACTCCTTGGCCTTAGACGAACAAGAAGTAATTCCATTTTGGGAGTAATTTCCTAATTGCAGTAACATTGTTAGAGAAGTCTTTGACAAGGATCATGTCAAAGAAATGAGCTATGGGTTGGCAAGAGCCTGTTCACATAGGCCAACAGCATATTTCTTTTGGAGCATGGAATTATTCATGTATTCATGCATCACTTTAATTTTAGTACATGGTGAGAATGTTGTCTTTACATCCATTGATTATGTAACACAGTATTTGCATCTTCTTACCATTATAATACAGTTGATTGTTCCACAAGAGGGCAAGTTTATTGTTGAGCCCCATAAACAAAATTTTTCCAGCTATTATGATGGAGACAACCATCCTATGTATAACCATGGGCAAGTGTTTGATTATTTATTGTATGCTTAGTTGGCACATTCTCTCATTTACTATTCACTAGTAGATGTAATGATTCACACAACTAGCCATCTATCAAAACACCAGTTGCCATGCTATTTTTTGAAGTTGCAGTGGGAGAGACTATGTTGTGTCCACTTGATACATTGTTTGTATCACGTAGAATCATGTAAAACTTTCAGAAAATTTCTCATCTAGATACCCTGTGATGATCATGTCCTATTCATCATGGATGAGATGTTTTGGGCCAACTTGTTCTTCAATGTTGGAGAGGAGATCCTTGGAGGATTGTTCTTCATTTTTCTACTTAAGGGAAAAATTATTGCAGCCCAAGATCAACACATACTCTACACTTATCATGAGTGGAGAGGAGGACAGCGTGGGGTAGACTACCTTGTCTACCATGATCAGATTTTCATCCCATGTACTTGCATGAGCCAAAGGTGGAGGAAGACTTTCCAGAGTTGCCATGTTGGAGGGTAACTCATTTTGTATGAATGATTTCTTGGGGATGGGAGATTCATATGGGGATGGAAGATGCCAAATAATTTTATCCCACGTGCCTCAAGAAGGCACTTCAGTTCTATCCTTGTAGTTTCTTGAGGACAAGCAACATTTGGGAGGGGAGGACTGTAATGTTCCAAAATTTAGCATAGAGCTAATTGGAACATTAATTTTTCTTATATAAGCTAGGAAGTGAATAAATGGGTAAGGAGGCCCATGAGTAGGAACAAAATACCTCATAGTGTGGAAGGGATCATCATATTAGCTCTAGTTTTCACCCTCAAGTGTGAAAAGGGGCAAATGCATGAGGACACGGTCAAGTTTGACGAAGTCAACAATGCTGCCATAGAGGGAGTGGATCACTTTGGAAGACAGTGAAGTGTGAATGGGGGAGAGATCATTTGGTGGAGGAAACCCTAATGTGTGGAAGCCAAGGAAAGAAGGCTTTCATTTGTATAAAGGGAGGACAAGGTAGCCATAGAGGGATATGTTGATGAATATAGAATTTGGTCTGTATGACTATATGTTTTCTTTAGTTGTTTAACTGAGATTGTTGTGTTTCTTAGCACAAGGGATTTCCTATTTAGGAATCCTCCTCCCTTACTGAGAGGCCTCTTGAGGGATTGTACTTCATTCTCCACATTTCAAGCTCAAGTGCAAGCCACCTCCTTCAGCTACAACATTATTCCTGTAGCAGGAAACGTTGTGTTGCAGGGTGTTGTAGTGGAGGGTTCCACAACACCATTTCCTTGGCTCATATTTTAGAGGGGGGGGGCTTATATTCCTCTAGGAGGTTAGTGAGGAAGATTCAAGTGCTAATTGCACATATTTGGCATCAGGCCAAGCACTTCCCATCTCCTACAACGCAGTCCATCTCCTTGACTACCTTATTTCTGAGCATATTTGCAGTGGGGACTTGCTCCACTATTTTGGAGGGTGCGATCTTCAGGGATTGGATCAGCCTTTCACCTGAGAGAGATCCATTGGATGAGATATATTCATCATATGAAGAATCTTCAGCTATATTCATCCATTTCCAGTTTGTGAGTTGCAGCTGCTACCCTGCAACTCCGACATTTTGTATTTCTTCATATTTCAGCCAATCCTTCCATGATTGTCTAGAAATTGCCTTTGGGAGGGTTTATATTTGCTCCCCATATTGTATGAGAAGTGTATTGATATATTCATGTGTTAACATCAGTTTTCAGCAGTTATTCTCCATAGAATGCACAATCATAGCCATGGCTTTCATCATGTAGCAGTAATTTTCATTTGTCATGTATATGTTCTATTGAGGGTTGTATTGCCCCACTTGAGTGATTTTTTACTCAAGGATTTGTATACATTGTTGCTGCTATAATCTAATATGATGGTTATGTGGATCTTCTGGCATTCCATGTGTTAATTTATCACTACTATTCCATTAGTGTGTTTACATATTGCTGTTGCTCCACATTTGGAATATCTTAAGATATTCCCAATAGTGTAGGAATTCCCTATTTTGGGACATTACAGCAACCACCAAGAGCCTACTTCACCATATTGTTATTGGTAGGAATTTTGGTATTTTAAATTATAACACATAAAATACAAAATCTTCATGTGACAATTGGAAACGAAATAAAATAGATAAGATTTACAACATGAATCACTCTACCGATAACACTCAAAATGTTTTAAGGAGTTTATGTATATTGACTTACATTTTATGAGTTTAACAAGATTTTGAGATGTCTGATGTATGTTGAGTCCAATTCTTAGTCCATTTCTGGATGCTCTTTTATTGAAATCAGACTACATAAAACTAACAGATCTTCATCCTTCATACTTTGTGTTATCAACAAATCCATTGTATTGCGAAATTTTTGAAGAAGAATAATAATTTCGTAATTTCTCTACAATTGTCTAGAATTCTACTGTTCAATCCCAATAAGAGTACAACTGATTAGGTCTCATAGACATTTCAATTGGAAATACCAACCAGAAATATTCCCAAATGGAATTGCTTTTTGAATCTTTTTCCACCAAAATGCAACTCGGAAGGTCAAACAAAAACGAGTTTGATGTAGGGTAGAAACTCTAATGATGATTGCATATGCATATCCCTTCCCTTAGATGAAAACTGGAAATATATCCCTATACCAAGATCCAAAAATTTACACTTTTATTACCATGACCCAGTTGCAAAGCGAATATGTGCCAAAATCCCCTGCAATTTTGTTTCTTTGATCCGTAATAGAGTAAGGTTAACAAAGAAATTAATATGCAAAGATCTTGGAACCTAGATAAATTTAACAAAATTCGACATATATAGGGTTCCTGAGAGAGCTTCAAATATATTAATTGTGGTGCTACTTTAGATCACGATATAAGAATGAAACTATCAAATATAGAGTTAGATGCAAAATCAATGCTTCGGAAATCAAACTCATGACCAGTTTGTATGATGAGTATAAAAAATTATATAAAAAAAAAATTCAAAACTTACCCCGCCAACCTCAATTATTTATAAAATGCACATAATGATGTAGAAAACCCCATAAATTTTATGATATATCAATTATATGGAATAGTGGGAATGCGACCCTCCCTATTCTAATGCGATTGTGTTGAAAATTGTAACAAGGATCATTATTTGTCTTCGTCTTCACGGTTTCACTTAGCATGTAGTGTTGGTTGTCACTTCAGAACATAGGGAGGCCAATTTTCTGAGTGATAGGAGGGCTAGCCGTACGACTTCCTCCATCTTGTGAGGAACGACTTAAGTAATGCTTGATTCTGAGGGTGTGGTCATGCAGTTTTTCTGGGGCTCTTTTTCTAATGTAGTTTGACATTCAATCTTCTTCCTTTTCAAGTTAATATTATTAAGGTGAAGGATAATTTCAAAGTTTACTCATTTCTTTTTATCATATTAAAATGAGTAACAAAAGGATCCAATCATTGGAAAATTATTTCGTTGAAATGAGATAGAATATGAAATTTTTGTGTTTTTAAGTATTTTTCAATGCCTAATTAGATGAAGTTTTTTTTTTTGAATGAGATGGTATATTTTGGGTTTTTTTTTTATATTAATTTTTATCTATTGATAACCAAAAATATTACATAAGATGTTGCACTCGGAACCCTTCATTATTTTTTTGACCTGTAGGACTATGGATCGACTAGGATTAGGATTGCCATATATATAGTGGAAACTAGCATTAACAACTTAAAAAAAATGTATCTACCTTAGATCAAAACCAGATGACTCAATAATGTAGACATATGTGCTTTCTAAGTAAAGCTACTAGAGTATAGAAACTAGAGTCTTTGGTAGAGTTGAAAAAATAAACAGAGATCACTGGGAATGGTAAATTCCATCCAACATCAAAAAACAAAACCATGTTCTTTGTAATATTCCCAAATGGGAAAAGCAGCAACATAATGCATAATGATAGAAAAATAACGCTGATAATCATTTATACAGCAAGAGGCCAATATGGAGACCTTTCACATGTTGTTACAACAGCAAAATATATTTAAGAAGTGGCCCATAAGATGCATAACATGAAAAACAAGCCTCCAATGAATAAAATGCCTTAATATGAGGTGTTGCAACCATATAGAAAAGATAGAAAACCCTTACAATGTTATTTTATTGGCTCTACAATAGAAATAGATTATGCATCATATCTAGATATGCTATGTGCATAAAAATTTAGATCTATATCAGATCCATGCATTATACAAGCTTCTCTATAGAACCCTCTTGGGGTTTTCAGAAAAACACCAAGTACAAGATGTAGATCTGAGATCTGAGACTGCAGATCTACTGAAAACTACAGATATGGAAAGTATGGATGATCTGACACGATCAATAGAATAGCCTCCTCCAATAGATCTTCAAAGTTAAGGGCAGATCCCCAAAACTAGAAAATCATCTCTCAAAATGGTGTGTTGAACCACCCTACAACTCCTCCTACAGAAATAACGTAGATCTGGAAGTATACTACACTATATGGATCAAAATAAGGTTGGCCTCATGCCAAGATCTGAAAATGAGCTCAATTCCCTGCAATATTGTCCTCCAAATGAAGTGGAAACCTCCTCCACTGAAAAGGAGCACTGAAATGGCCTATATTTGAAAGATCTAGTCTCCACTTGCTGCAGCTTGCAAAAAAAACCAAACCCTCAATAAGATTTGCACTGTAGTTGAAAGAAGAAGCTGTTAGAAAATTAAATATTATGGAGCAATGAAACACATAAAATATGCGGAAAATACAAGCACACAAAACACATAAAAGCCAGAGAGACACAGATATACGTGGTTCACCCAGTTTGGGCTACGTCCACCCAGAACAACCAGTCCTTATTTTCTATTATCCAACAAAAATTGAAGAGACAAAACCTACTGCAGATCTACTGTAATATCCTCTGTTCTCTCTCACAGTCTCCCTCTTTGTTTCTCGCTCCGAGAATACACACATAATACACAACCGCAATACAATACCCTCATATATACAAGGGGGTTGCCTTCTAGGGCAAAAAACCCTAATCTAAACATAAATTCTACCGTCGGATCATTTGCCTAATGAACGACCCAGATTGACTAGAAATTACTATACTTTTACAAGGCAATTTTACATCTTTTTTTAGCTTCGGGGGTACTTCCCCCGAAAACCCCCGCTAGGGGGGGGCTCCGAAAAGCGTTGTCGCCCCCCTCTGGACCCCCCACGGCAGCGATTAATTACGGGTGGCGTTGCCACCCCTTTTAAGGTACAGGGGTCCAATGTTGTGATACAAAGTAAACAATATAATCAGGCTCCACACCCAACAATCTCCCACTTGGAGACTGATTGTAGCAACTCCACCGCTGCTTCATTTGCTAGACAATGACTCCTCTTTAGACCTGGCTGTTCCCTATCTTCATCATCATCCTTTAAGACCAATTGAAACTGAGCACATTCTCAGTTTCTCCCTGGTTACAACTTTTGTTAGCATATCTGCAGGATTCTGGCTAGTGTGTATCTTTTCCAGCTTCAACTCTCCATCTTCCAATATTGACCGTATGAAATGGTACTTGAGATGTATGTGTTTAGTCCTAGAATGAAATGCTGAGTTCTTTGAAAGATGAATAGCACTTTGGCTATCACTGTATAGTGTGCCCATATCATGCTTCTTACCCAATTCATCCATAAACCTTTGTAACCAAATCATTTCTTTACTAGCCTCTGTAGCAGCAACATACTCGGCTTCTGTTGTTGAAAGTGCAACAACACTTTTGATTTTTGAAACCCAACTGACAGTTGTTCCACCTACAGTAAATACATATCCTGTAGTGCTCCTCCTGTTATCTCTGTCACCTGCCATATCTGCATCAACATATCCCTATAGAGAAATGTTTGAACCACCAAAGCATAATGCTTGATTTGTGGTACCTCTCAAATATCTGAGAATCCATTTTACTGCCATCCAATGTTCTTTTCCTCGATTTTTCATGTACCTGCTTACAACTCCCACTGCATGTGCAATATCAGGCCTTGTGCAGACCATTGCATACATTAAGCTTCCAACTGCTG
This sequence comes from Pinus albicaulis, assembly GCA_034641835.2. Lineage (NCBI taxonomy): Eukaryota > Viridiplantae > Streptophyta > Pinopsida > Pinales > Pinaceae > Pinus > Pinus albicaulis. Next base: position 1,356,988,213 of record CM076577.1, on the reverse strand, counting down.
ATGCATATGGAACTTTAGACATATAATCCATGTCTTCTTGGGTCTTTGGGCACATCTCCTTACTAAGTTTGAAATGGCTAGCAGAAGGTGTACTAACTGGTTTTGCATTCTGCATATTAAATCTTTTCAACACCTTTTCTATGTACTCATTCTGAGACAGTGTTAATTTGCGATTTTTCCTGTCTCTAGTTATCCTCATACCAAGGATTTGTTTTGCAGCTCCCAAATACTTCATTGCAAATGAATTTGCCAATTTTCTTTTGAGCACATTTATTTCCTGCATGTTAGACCCTGCAACAAGCATGTCATCTACATACAATAACAATATAATATAGCCGCCATCATTTTTCCTTTTTAGATAAACACAATGATCAGAGTGACATCTAGTATAACCTTGTTCAGACATAAACTTGTCAAATTTTAGATACCACTGCCTTGGAGCCTGTTTTAAACCATACAAGCTCTTCTTTAACCTACACACCAATTTTTCTTTCCCTTTTACCTCATATCCTTCTAGTTGCTACATGTATATCTCTTCCTCCAAATCTCCATGGAGAACTGCTGTCTTTACATCTAACTGTTCAAGATGTAAATCTTCCGCTGCTACAAGACTTAAAATAGTTCTGATTGAATTCATTTTAACAACAGGAGAAAATATTTCATCAAAATGAATACCTTTCTTTTGTGTAAACCCCTTCACCACAAGTCTAGCTTTGTACCTCTATTTTCCTCCATCTTCTTCCTTCAACCTGTAAACCCATTTATTCTACAATGTAGTTTTACCTGCAGGCAACCTGACTAAGTCCCAAGTCTGGTTATGCATTAAGGAATCCATCTCTTCTTCCATGGCTAGCTCCCACTTCTTCCTGCTTTCAACCTGCATTGCTTCTTCATAACATTCAGGTTCACCAGAATCAGTCAACAATAAATAATATAATGAAGGAGAGTATCGTTCAGGGGGTCTACTTATCCCGGTAGATCTTCTAACACCACTTTCAGGTGTTTGAGGTGCCTGTTGCTGTTGTGGTGGTTGCTGCTGCTGTGGTTGTTGATTATTATTATTTTCAGGCACCTTTACTTTTTCAGATATCTCATCAAGAACCGCATATTCCTTGCTTTCTTTTTCCTGTTTCTTTTCCTGCAACTGATTCTTATACAAGACCTTTTCATTGAATATTACATCTCTGCTCATAATGATTTTGTGATTTTCATAATCATATAAGCGATAACCAAAATCATTAGCACCATATCCAATAAAGGTACATTTCTTTGATTTTGCCTCAAGCTTTGTTCTATTTTCTTTATTAATATGGACAAAGGCCTTACAACCAAAAGGCTTTAAAAAGGAGTAGTTTACCTTTTTACCTGTCCATGCTTCCTCTGGAATACCACCATCCAAGGAAATTGAAGGCCCTCTATTTATTATATAAACAACAATATCTACAGCATCTGCCCAAAATTATAAGGGCAATCCTACATGCAATCTTATGCACCTTGCACGCTCCATGATTGTTCTGTTCATTATTTCTGACACACCATTTTCTTGTGGCATTCTTAGAACTGTCTTCTCTCTGCGAATTCCATGCTCTGAACAGTACCTATCAAGCTCTTTGCTGCAATATTCACCTCCATTGTCTAATCTGAGACTCTTCAACTTCTTTCCTGTCTCAATCTCAACCAAAGCTTTCCATTTCTTGAAAGTATCAAACACATCAGATTTATTCCGAATACAATAAATCCATGTTTTTCTAGTTCCATCATCAATAAAAGTAACATAATAATGAGAGCCACCGAAAGATGATACCTGAGCAGGGCCCCATACATTTGTATGCACAAGCTCCAATTTTTCACTCTTCTTTTCTTTCTCAACTCTGAGAAATTTGACTCTCTTCTGTTTTCCATAAATGCAATTCTCACAGAAATCCAAATCAACATTCTTCAAACCTGGCAGCAAATTTCTTGAGTGAAGAATTTTCATCCCCTTCTCACTCATGTGTCCAAGTCTATGATGCCATAATGCTGCATCTGCTCCTTTGGAATTTAAAGCATTAACAGAGTTAGAAATATCATTGCATAAATACAATGTACCAACCTTTTCACCTTTTTCTATTACCAGCGCTCCTTTGGTGACCTTCCAAGTTTTATTTGTGAAAGTTGTCACACAACCTTCACTGCCTAACTGCCCTGTTGAAATCAGATTTTTCTTCAGATCTAGAACATGCCTTACCTCCTTTAGTAGCCATTGGTTTCCATTCTGTTGTTTTACAAGAACTTTACCCATTCCAATGATTTTACAGGGTTTATCATCACCCAAACGAACTTGTCCAAAATCTCCTTGAACATAGTCATGAAAATATTTCTTATCAGGTGTGGCATGGAATGAAGCCCCCGAATCTACAACCCAAGAATCAGTAACATTTTCGAAAGAAAGAATCAAAGCATCTTGTAACACATCACCTGTCACATTTGCTTCATGATTGTTTTCTTGCTGTGTGTCTCCTTCTTTTCCCTTCAGAGATCTACAGTCTTTCTTTAGGTGTCCTTTCTTTCCGCAATTCTAGCACACTATCCCCGACCTAGACTTGGATCTACCTTTCCTTGATTTACAATGATATCCCAAGCTCTTTCCTCTTTCCATTCTTCTTCCCCTAGACTCTGCACTCAAAGCATTACCTGATGTCTCACCGGAGCTTTTCCGTCGCGTTTCCTTGCTAAGGATAGCACCAACAACATCATAAAACTTTAAAGTACTAGATCTAGAGACAGAGTTACTAATGGCCATTACTAAACCATTCCAACTCTCTGGCAATGAGCACAAGAATAACAAAGCTCTAACTTCATCATCAAATTTTACCCCTACAGAACTTAACTGACTGGTAACTGTATTAAAATCATTTAAATGGTCTGCAACCGATCCACCTTCCAACATCTTCATATTAAATAGTCATTTCATAAGAAATAACTTGTTTGAGGCCGAGGGTTTTTCATATAGTTTCTCCAACGTCTGCATCAAATCCTCTATTGTTGTTTCCTTCGAAATATTGAAGGCGACTGACACCACAAGACACAACCGTACTGTTCCGAGTGCCTTTCTATCGAGAATGTTCCATTCCGCATCTGTCATGGCCGCCGAATTCTTTGTTTTTCCGCTCAATGGTAGGTATATATCTTTCTAATATAGATAATCTTCCATCTGCATCTTCCACAACGGGAAGTTTTGGCCGTTAAATTTCTCGACCCTAAACTTACCATCGTCCGCCATTGCTCCCACTCGAACCAGGAACCCTTCTTTCCTACGAGTTTATCAGCCAAATATACATTCGGCTCTGGTACCAGTTGTTAGAAAATCAAATATTATGGAGAAATGCAACACATAAAATATGCATAAAATACAAGCACACAAAACACATAAAAACTAGAGAGACATAGATATACGTGGTTCACCCAGTTTGGGCTACATCCACCCCGAACAACCAGTCCTTCTTTTCTATTATCCAGCAAACATTTAAGAGACAAAACCTACAACAGACCCGCTGTAATATCCTCTGTTCTCTCTCACAGTCTCCCTCTCTATTTATCACTTCGAGAATACACACATAATACACAGCTGCAATAAAATACCCTCATATATACAAGGGGGTTGCCTTTTAGGGGAAAAAACCCTAATCTAAACATAACTTCTACCGTCAGATCATTTTCCTTATGAACTGCCCAGATTTACTAGAAATTACTATACTTTTACAAGGCAATTTTACATCTGTTTTTAGCTTCGGGGGCGCTACCCCTGAAAACCCCCGCCAGGGGGGGGCTCCGAAAAGCGTTCCCCCCCCCCCCCCTAGCCCCCCCATGACAACGATTAATTACGTGTGGCATTGCCGCCCCTTTTAAGGTACAGGGGTCCAATGTTGTGATATAAAGTAAACAAGATAATCAGGCTCCACACCCAACAGAAGCTTGGCCCTAAGCCAGATAGTTGAAAATCCAATACACACTCTCCCAAGAGCTACTCAATGGGAAGAAGTGGGATCCTCGATCAAGAACACCCAAGGCTAAACAACATTCAATCTCAGCTAAACAACATGAGAAAGATATATGTCTAAACAGACCATATATTCAGAAAATGTCATATACATCAACAACCTCATAATGTTGTCATCCTCTTCCTTGAATAAGTTAAGAGCTTGCAAAACCTAAACCACATCCAATGGTAACACTCCTTTCACACAAGACATCTCCATCTAAAACTGCGTTGTACCTAATTGATGGCCACTCCTCCATTAGAGCATTGTAGATTTGGTGAAGGTTGACCTAGTCAAAGTGATCCAACCCCTTTAACACCGAGGGTGCTTTAATTAAGCTGAAAATATGATTCACTTTCACATGAGAAGTGTTTTTATTCACATTAAAGAGTTTTATGAGTCTCCCCACCCACTTATTCACCTATCTAAGTGACAAAACAAAATTTTAATATACTCATTTTTTGTAGGCTAATTTACGAATATTACAGTCCTCCCCTCCAAAATGTTGCTTGTCTTCAAGCAACTTCAAGGATACTGCAAAATCTGCAATGGATATGCCTCCTCCCAAGAATAAAAGTTTGGTTTTGGTGGATAAACCAAATATCTTACATCATGAAAAAGTGGGAGATACATGGAAAGAGTTATATGTTGTCCATTGGCCTCCTCAAGGCATGAGAGATGAAAAATGTTGGCTGCCTCAACCCCCATGATAAACTCCAATCTCCATGCTATCATCCAAACAAAGTGATCCATCCTTGGTAGCTCATAGAAATAGTCACTAATCCCTTGCTTATGCAATGTGTAGGGGTTGCATCGCTGAAAATGAGATATAAGATTGTGTTAGCCACCTATAAAAATTTGTTATATCAAATGGTGGCTAAATCATGTTTTAAGCCTTCAAGAAACAATTTTATTTCCAAATTGTTAGTTCTTGAAGTCTTATGAAGATAAGTTATCCTTGAGTTAATCTTCACTGTTGTTTCCCTCTTAATTCTAAAAAATCCGTTGTTTTCCCTGAAGAAAAAGATTGCTAAAGACCCATTTTTCCCTTTCATTTTACCCCTCCTTTCACTCATTATTAACCTACATTTTTCCCCTTTTTCCTCATAAAATTCCTCTATTTTCCCTCATTTTCCTTCCTTCCCTTCATAAGTTCCCTTTTATAAGGTTTAAAACTCCTTTTTGACCTTATCGGAAAATTTCAAAATCCTTTAAAATCCTGAAAAAAAATCATAAAAACAGTCTTATTTGCATTAAGGCTTTAAGCCCCTTTAGCTTTAGCTCGAGCCCCTTTATCCCGCATAAAACCCGAAGCCGCAACTGGTGCTAAAGCCTAATCGTGCAATCACAATCAGGCTTCTCCTCTTGTCTTTTTACCTTTTTATTTTAAAATTTTCTGATTGCGATTAAGTCCTTTGTATATAAAAACCTTCCCCGAAACATAATTTTCCTTTGTTTTTTTATTTAAAAAACCCAACTCTCCTATGTCTTAAAAAAACCTAATCAATGAACGTTGGCACATCGCATTAGAGTTTTTCATTGGATGCATTACAAAGATTTATTGCCTACCTCCAATTGCAACCTTGCGATGGTTTCCCGACCGTTGATCTATTCCACCATACCTAGATCTAACGGTCCACATTGCTCCATTCCAAAGCCCACCCCTCTGCCTTTGACCTTCACAGTTAATTCGTGACTGTCGATCTAGTTCTAAGATCGATGACTCTGATTCAATTGCATCGCGAAAATCCTTTGTGCCATTCATCTCTCCTTCGACGATTGCAAATATTGCGATTCAATCTAGACCGTCGAATCCACAAGAACCAACGACCCAGATTAATCTAACTCCACCCGTATTGCTCCACATTTATTACTTATATTAAATCTCAACCGTCAATCTAACTCCTAGATCCGATGGTCAGTATTCAATCACATCACGAAAATCCTCTGTGTCATTCCTCTCTCCTCCGCTGATTGCAAATCTTGCGATTCAATCTGGACCGTCAAATCCATAAGAACCGACGACCTAGATTAATCTAACTCTGCCCATATTGCTCCATTTTTATCCCTCATATTAAATCTCAACCGTCGATCTGACTCCCAGATCTGACGGCCAGTCTGTAATCGCATCACAAATTTTCTTTGCGCCCTTCCTCTCTCCTTCACCGATTGGCGACCCTGCGATCACATCTGGGCCATCCGTTTCAAATATCTAACGGTCCAAATCTAACCATGGCTTCCTTTTTTATAACGTAAACCCCACTATATAAAGTCTTTCAGTGAATATCCACCATTGATCTCTGTAGATCAACGACCCACATTTGACCTAACCTCCACCCAAACTCTTGCCTCATATCCCTTTCAATGCTCCATCTTTCAATCTGGGCCATTCATCCTGAACATCTAAAGGTCCAGATTAAACCCAATAGGCCCAAATCCTTTCGGACCTACCTTCCCCCTCGACAAATCTGAGCCGTTCATTCCTATGATCTGACGGTCCATATCAAAACCACCTGGGCTCTACTACCTTCCTTCTGCCCACGCATCTTGTCTTATCGCACACTAATCTCCACCATTGGATCTACCCACCCTTCATCCAACGGCCAAGGACCCATATTGCATAATTCTGAGTCCGACAGTTAATTCCTAAAAATTACGCGATATGGGTGGTTTTTTAAGGACACGTGTCGGCTAGGGACCCATATCACATTGTTTTTGTGAAATTTTGAAAACTGCCTTTGAGCAGCACGACACCAATGGTTTTTATGGCCAAAAACACCATTCCCATTTCCATGACATCTGCTTATAATAAATCTCCGTCGTTGATCTCTGAGATCTAACGGTCCCAGTTTAATCTCCCCATTTAGACCATCGCTCTCCACCATTTTTCCAAAGGACTTTATAAATGAATCTCCACCATTGATCTCTGTTGGCTAATCCAATCTGACAGCCCTGAAATGTTATGAAACCCAAAATTTCATTTAACCTACATTTCCCCTCCGCCTAAGGTCTTTTTCCCTTTTCTTTATATTTTCTTCCATTTCATTGCAATATTACCCCTCTGCATTATATAAACCCGATCAATCTCCCCACCGTTTATCCAACCGCCTTCCCATCTGACCCACCGAGCAATCCTTGTCATTGATGACTTTCATCCAACGGTCACGATCTAACCTAAACCTCTGAAGCAGTTTAAACCTTATCTCGCAGGATTTTCTTAATTTTTCTTTTTTGGTGTAGGTTTTTATGGTTTTTCCATTGTTTTAAAAGAAAATCAAAGGCCAGGGATGATGATCCCTCATGCCATTATTCATCAAGGGGATCACTCTATAGGGTTTCACATCGTGATTCACTGGTGCCTCGTGAACACTGACGACATTATAAAGCCCTCTGTAACGCCTACGCAGCAACAAAACACATTAGACATTAATCAAATAAAGAGTATCAGTGTTAAAGGATAAAATCACAGCAGAGATGAAGAATTGAAGATTGTTAACACAGTTTTGAGGGATTGCAGCCTAAATTCAACTATCTAACGCCTAATCCACTCATTTGAAGATAGTTTTAAGAACAAAAGACAGAAATTAGGCCTAATTAAGCCTAAAACCTAGAATTAAAGCAAATTAACAGTGTTTCAAAGAAGAACAATCTGATTTATCAGTTCGAGAAGCTTCCACTGCCACATCAGAGGCTAATTGAATCCTCACCTGCAGTCAAAAGACACCTACAGCCTCAAAGCAATTAAAGAAGGCCTAGTTATTTGCAGAACATAATATATTAGCATAAAGACAACTGAACAGTTATTTCGAATCAAAGAAACTAATTTCAAACTATGAGAGAAGTTATTACAAAGATAAGGAAGTAGCCTTAAAGTAAAAAATCTTTTAAATCCACTGAGCCTCGAAAGCAGAACATAGTTATGAAACAGAGATATAGATCGAATGTATTCCTGCCTTATTCCTTGCATGGTTTTCAAGGCAGATAATTGCATTAACTGTAGAATTTATGATACTTGAACCCTAGAAATATTTCCACCTCCTCATTTTCCTATAAAATATTCTTGAGGAGCACATTGTAAAGGGTTGGCTGCTGAACTTTGATATAATACTTGTGATCGAAAATTTCTACATGTAAATAGTGTTCAGAGGCTCTTGAAGCTATGTTTGTGATCAAATAAGTTAGGCTGAGAAGAGAAGATGATTTCTGTACTGAAACATTGGACTTGAAGCATGTAAATGGATTGACATCCATATACAAGATGATTCTTGGGATCCTGGTCTATATCACTGGTGAAGTACTTCTTATTGTGTTATTGTTTTCCTTTCATGTATGCCATTTTTTCCACTTATTCTCTAATAAAGAACAGCAAGCATAGAGTTAGGATTTACTGTTTCCAGTACCCTTCTCTGACTGATAAGCTTGATCTTTATGTTTTCCTCCAAATTGTGTGTTTAAGAATGACTTAAGTTAAGTGTAAAAAGTATCAAGGAATGTTGGTTTGCCCCTATCTTGATGTGCAAAGCTTGAAAGGAAGTTCTTGAATGCTATATTCATTATATACTCAGTAGAGTTAGACTAGGAAAGTTTATGGTTTGCCCTGTATTCTAGTTTCTTTCTCCAAAGGTTGTTTTGAAGGTTTCCCTAAGAGTATGCTAAAAGCAGGTTTAGATTTAAAAGTATCTTGCTTGATCTTAGGTTGCACTTTGTTTTCTTATCTTTTTTCATCCCTTCTAAAAGTAGTCATGTGGATTTCTGGATTGTTTGTTTGATAAGTTAGCTTTAATACAAGCTTGTCCAAAGAATTTTATGGTTAGCCCTGTCCTTTGGTTGGTTTAAAATAGTTGCTTAAAGGCTTTTCTTGTTTGGAAAGTTGATAAATCCTTGTTGAAATTATTTACTTTTTCCACCTTTTCAACACTTTGAATGTTCCATTCCATCATTTAGTCTAAAGGATCTTTTGATATAGATGACTTTCCCCTTGGACCACTCTTGAAATTGTTGCACAATTAAACCTTTTAATTACTCCATAGCCCAATGGACTAAAACCAGTTTCATATCTATCCTATCAGCCAAATATTTTTTTTATTGTTTACATCTTCACCCCTTTTAAACTCTTTCATTTTAGGACTTTCCACTCAACTAAAAATCATGCTCAACCATCCAAAAAAAACAAAAACCCTTGTTCTTAATAACTAGCCTAATATCATACCCAAAATCCTTAAAGATTAATTAATATTTGCATTTATAAGAGAGACCCCTCTCTGGATTCAGGAGGGCTAGATCCTAGAATCCCAAAGTGGTTCAAATGTTCTCCCTACAGCTTTAGTCTTGCCAATCTACTTAAATTATGGGGAGCTAACATTTCTGGCGACTCCGTTGGGGATTTCTGAGTTAGTGTCAGTCTAAGTACACCTTAGGACTCTAGAAAAACCCCTGATTCAAGAACATTTGGTATATCATCCAATTGAGCCACCAGAGCTAACATTTTTGGTGACTCCATTGGGGAGTTCTAAGTGATTTCCATTTAAGATACTCTTAGGATATCAGAAATCCCTTTGTCTTACAAGTAGCCCTCTTCAAGCACTACCAAATCAAATGGTAATCATGATAAAAAATTATTTGAATCAGTGAAAAACTAAGGAAACCTTAGGATTCTCATAAGAGCTTATCAAACCTTGAAGGAATCAGCTAGCTTAGCCATAAGAGTAGAATTTCTTTGTCTCACCACCGTAGCTAAGTGTTGAAACAAATTTAGGATACTCTTAGAACCCATAGGACTAAAAAAATCTCAGAAAACCCAAAAAAATATTTTATATTAGTATTCAAATAAACAGGGTGGTGGACCATAAAACCTTTTACCTCCAAAAGAGCTAAAAATTTCCGCCTGGTGATTGCACAATCCTAAAAAGACCTTAAGACTCCACTAGGAAACCCATTACTATCATAACATCTTTTAAACTCAGTAAAGAAGACCTTAAGAATTAATTTTTTTTTGTTTAAAGATCAGTTAGCCTCCTAAATATTGTCATATTTGGTCAAAATTTTCTTGTAAGTTGGGTCTGAAAAACATAGCATAGTGGCTCCTAGAAAGATTAATACTAGAGCCTATACTGATCCAAACCCTCCTGAGATAGTTGATAACCCTGAAAGAATCCTTAGGAAGTCTCCTAAGTCCAAATCTTCAACTATTGTCAGATCACTCCATAGAGCAGTTCTATTCCTGAAAACCTTGCAGCTCTACAAGAATCACAAGTTGAGTTAAGAAACCCATTTAGAACTAGGTCACTCGATGATATAGATCAGATAGATTTAGAGCCTTCACTTTCATCCCAAGACAGAAGTGAACATCATGGTAGCAGAGAAACTACTCCACCTGATTCACATTTCATTCGTAATTTTGGTTTCTCTCATCCTAGATCTACTCAACAATCTATTGCTGGTCCATCCACATCTATTCTTCATACATCCATTGTCCAAACCACTCCATTCCAGCCCACTCTCCCTCTTGTCAATCCACCACTTGTAAACCCTCCACTTTTTCCACCACCCCCTATCATGGCAACATGGCATGCTCCCCTAGTCCTTCCTTTACCCTTAGTCAACCTTCCGCAAGACTATCATTCCAAGATACCTTTGTATGATGCCAGTGGTGCTACTACTACTTCTCAACATGTGGATAAGATGAACGACTACTTTGACAGAAATGAAATTGATGATGAAACTGTCAAACTTAGACTATTTGATCAAAGCTTGGGGGAAAGGCAAGAAAATGGTTTAAAGGCTTAACCCCTCAAAGTATCAATGATCTCCAAGTCTTCCATCAATTTTTATTAAACAAATGGGAAGTCCCGAAAACCCTCTCCGGATACTTTCTGATTACAATAATATCCAAAGAAACATTGGGGAGAGTGTTCAAGCTTATTGCACTAGGTTTAATAGTGTGTATAATGCCCTTCCCCCAGACTTAAAACCTCCACAAGGCTCAGATTTAAACAATATTCCTGAACGATTTGATCCTAAGATGGCCTATCAGCTGAGAGAGAGAGATCCTTTGACTCTTGAAGATATGCAAAAAGGAGCTCTTGCTGTGGAAGTTAATTTAATGGAGAAAAGAGAAAGAATGAGGAATAAGAAGAAAGTGTCCTTTAGAGAGGAATCTATGCCTTCCACATATAGCTCAAATATGGAAAGAATGATGGAGGAGATGATGAAAAATATGAGCATACTTGAGAGACCACAAGAAAGTCAAAACCAATCAGCTCCTCAAAACAGAAATAAAAATCAAAATCAAAATTTTAGGAGAAACCAACCTCAGCATAGACCAATGGAGGATGATCAATAGATTACACCTCCTTTTCATCAAAAATATGTAAGTGAGGTTGAAGAAACAATAGAAAAAATGGAGGAAGATGACATAAATATGTTGGGAGTGGATAATGATGATTTTGAAGTTCATTATAATAGGAAGCAAGGTATATACACACGCTATGATGACAAAAGAGCAGAAGATGAATTTTATTATCAAGAAATGGAAAACGTCATCATAGAAACCCCAAAATAATATGACCTTAGGAGTAAAAGCAATCAGGAAACTCCCACAACCAAAACCTCTGACAAATCTGCAAAAAACAGCCTTGTAAATAAACCCAAAATTTCAAAACAGAAAGACAAAACAATGGCTGTAAATTCTGATAAAAACAAAGAAAAGAGCACTCAAATTAATGAAAAAAAGAGTGCAGACCTTAGCAGCGTTAGCACCTTAGCTAGTGTTCCTGTTAAAACAATTTTGACCCATGTAAATAGAGAAAATCAGCAAGCTGATCTTGCTGATAAAATGGTGGTTAACAACGCTGAAACAAACATTGTAAAAAGTCAGCTACCTTTTAGTTTGGAGCAGGAAATTTCCAAGATAAAAATATTTGTTCCACTTATTGAATTATCCACCCAAAATGTGTATAGATCCTAGATTTTTAAGGCCTTTAACATAGAAGAGAATAATTATAAAGTCAATCTTAATGATGACCCACCATAGCTCATATTTGGTCCTAAGATTGAGGGTAGATATCAAGAAGGATCGGTTCCTCCTTTTTACGTTGGTTTAAAGATTCATGACAAAATTTTACACAACGCTATGCATGATTCAGGGGCCTCTCATAAATTAATACCCAAAGCTGTGATGGAGAGCCTAGGCCTTGAAATCACCAGACCGTACAAAGATATTTACTCCTTTGACTCAAGCAGAGTGAAATGTTTAGGCTTAATCAAAGACCTTTGTGTAAACTTAGCACAAACTCCAGCCAAATGTTTAGTAATCGATATTGTAGTGGCTGATGTACCCTCAAAATATGCAGATGGATATGCCATATGCTACTATCCCTGTTTTTAATCAGACTAGAAGAATTTATAGGGAGTCTCATATGCAGTACATGGTTACTAGCCAAGAAAGACCACAAAACTCTGCTCTCTATTCTATTCATATAGGCCTTGAATCATTTATCCTTTTCAATGATGAAACATTTGGTGAGCAAGTAACCTTAACTGAATTAGTGGAAGATAGAGAGAAAGAGGAAGACAAGACAGAAGTGTCAAAATAGTTTGCTAAATCAGAAAATTACAGCAAACAAAACATATGTATAGAGCTACAAATCAGTCATGCATTTCTTTTGAACCTTGAGAGTCAAGAAAGTAGTCCTCAACACAATGAAAAACCTGAGGAATTAAAACAAATTCAACAAAGGGCTGATCTTCAAGAACAATCTGAAAGCACACTAGTTGAAGAGGATAGTAATCAAATTGTTGAACTTGAAACTAGTCCTCTTTGGAGTATGAAATTTGATGGGTCTTGCACTAAGAGAAATGTAGGTGCGGGCTTCTGGATACATAACACTGAGAAAAACCACACTCAAGGTCATTCCTACAAATTAAATTTTCAGTGTTCGAATAACATAGCTAAGTATGAATCCCTTCTTTCAGGCTTACACTTGTTGAAGAAATTAGGAGCCAAGAGAATAAAAGTGCATGGGGATTCAGAGTTAATTGTTAGGCAAGTAAATGGGGAATATAGTGCCAAACACCCCAGACCTAGAGCCTATAGGAACGATGTCATGGATTTATTGAAAACTTTTGAGGAATCCCAACTTATTTTTTTCCCAAGAGAAAAGAATATCCTTGCCCATAGTTTAGCTTTTGCTGCTAGAATAGTATTAACATCATTTGAAACCAAACAATGCACAACCCAAATTAAATTTAGACCAGCTCTCCCTGATAATGCGAAATATTGGCAAGTGTTTGATGGAGACAAACAAATAGAAGGCTTCCTGTAGTCCATAAATGAATTTGAACTACCAAGTTCAGATTCAAATTATGAAGATGACTGTCCTAGTGAAGAAAATCTACTTGATGAAGAAGAAAACTCTCCAAATATTGCTGATATAAATCTGTTAGCTAATAAACTTGAAAACACCCCAGAATTTAGTGCAAATTTAGGCAAAGAAGACTTAGAAACTCTGCAATCTAATAGTCAAAGTTTTCCAAGCGGATTGGTCCCCTTAGAAGAGTTGTTTGATTTCAATGATGTGGCCAAGAAACAAAAGCTAGAGCCTGTTGAATCTGAAGTTAAAGAGTGTAAAATAGGCAGTGAACTAAAACCAAAGATGTTCAAACTGTTTAAAACTTTACCATCTCACATCAAACTGAAATACATAGAGTTGTTTAAATAATTTTCTGATGTTTTTGCATGGAGTTATGAGGATCTGAAATCCTATGACACTGAAATAATTCAGCACAAGATACCTCTCAAGTAAAACCAAAATCCATTTAAACAAAAACTACGCAGAATAAACTCTGTTCAGTTACCTTTGGTCGAGAAGGAAATCAAGAAAATATATGAAGTTGGTATTATTTTCCCTATTAGATATTCAGAGTGGGTGTCTTATCTAGTGTTAGTTAGGAAGAAAACAGGAGAGATAATGCTTTGTGTTGACTTTAGGAACTTAAACAAAGCCTCATTGAAGGATAACTATCCTTTACCCAAGATCGATCATATTTTACAAAGGGTAGTTGGTTCTAAAATAATTTCTTTTCTAGATGGCTTCTCAGGATATAATCAGATATTAGTACATCCTGATGATCAACTAATGACAGCTTTTACTACACCTTGGGGCACTTTCATGTATGTGAAAATGTCCTTTGGTTTAATGAATGCTGGTGCTACTTTTCAGAGAGCCATGGATATTGCATTCTCAGAAGAATTAGGCTACTTCATCATTATTTACCTTGATGATATCACTGTTTTTTCCAAAATAGATGAAGACTATTTACCTTGAGAATAGTCTTTGAGAAATGCAGAAAATTTGGGTTATCTTTAAATCCAAAGAAAACGTTGTTTGGTCTCCAAGAAGGTAAAATTCTTGGGCATATCATATCAGAAGAGGGAATAAAGATAGACCCAAAAAGGATTGAGGCTATATTGCAAATCACTCATCCTAGAAACATCAAGGAACTTTAATCTTTGATTGGAAATATTAATTTCTTGAGAAGGTTCATACCCAACTTGGCTGAACTCCTTAGAAACATAACAAACATGCTGAAAAAGGACCAAGGAGTTAAATGGACCTTAGAAGCAAAGAAATATTTTGAGCTGGTGAAACAAGCATTAACCAAAACACCAGTTCTAATAAGTCCTGATTTTTCAAAAGATTTTTACATTTTTTCATTTGTATCAGAACATACAGTGGCTGCTGTCCTATTGCAGAAAAATCCATAGGGACAAAAGCATCCCATTGCATTCTTTAGCAAGGCATTAAGAGATGTGCCTTTGAAGTATAACATAATGGAAAAACAAGCCTTTGCCTTAGTCAAAGCCTTAAAAGACTTCAGAGTTTACATTCTGCACTCCCACATAATTTCCTTTGTTCCAAATTCAGTTGTAAAGGACATTCTAACACAGGACCTATATGGAAAGAGAGGTAAGTGGATAGCTGTGATACTTGAATATGATTTAGAAATCAAGCCCACTAAACTCATAAAAGGCCAAGGACTAGCAAGATTTATGGTTGAGTCTAATTTTGAAGCTCTTGATATAAACATGATAAATGCATTAGATGAACAAGAGGAGTTGTCAACTCCCATTATTGAAGATTAATTCTTGAATTCATCTTGGTATGCTGATATTACATATGTTTTGCTCAATTTAAATACACCTCCTAGTTTTTCAAAGACAAAGGAAAGGTTTTTAAAGCTAAAATCTGTAAATTACTGCATTTTAGATAAAATTATTTATTGGTGTTGGGGCCCTTGTTTTGAATTTTGAATAAAGAACAGATTTTTGGGTTGCGGAACGACACATGGCAGCCGCAACCAAGCCGCAAATACAGTGAGTAGCGGAGCTACCGAGGTTCCAGGGGAACAGGAGATAGCTGAAGAAAGAAGATGCATAAGTGAAGATGAAGAGAAGATATAGCAGAAGACAGAGAGCAGAACTCATAGACAACAAGAGAGAAGCCGAAAGTAGCCAAAGAAGAACACAAGAGGAACTAGTGATTGTGATGGTGGGTGAATAAATAACCGTCACCCGGCTGAAAGAAGAGAGATGAATGCAGAGTGATTGAAGAGGATCGAGCGGGTGCTACAGAGGAAATATATTTCGAGCATGATACCTTGGTAGTTCCTAGTCTTCTCCTATCTATATTTTTGTCCTATGAGACGTCTGTAACAGAATTGTAAGCTCTTCCTATGGAAGCGATGTAACTGTGGATCTAGCTAAAAGTTATCAATATACTTGCAGGTTGCTATCTTATTATATGATTTACATGCATGCATGATGTCTGTGATGTCTTAAAATTTTATTTTCTTAGTATCTGTTCAATCTTCTGAATTTTCTTACGTATATGATGATATTTATGTAATAAATTCTATATTAATCATGAGTTGTGGGTCCTTCCACCACTATCAATCTATTCCCCTTTTTCATGTGGTCGCGACATGCCTCGGGTGAGACTCTCTGCTCTCTGGAGTAGGGTGATAATGCCGGCGTGGTTCTAGACTACAACAGATTCCCTTGTTGGCCCCAATCTCTGAACCTGGGTCTTGACTGCGAGACCTGTTTCTTCACCAACAAATGGTTTCGTTGCCAGGACCCTACACATTATGAGGGGAAGTAGATCATGGTATCAAGGGTCTTCGAAGGAGAAATACAGAGATGGTGGGATAATCATCTGGACCAGTTTATTTCTCAACAAGCAGAACTGACGAATCGAAAGGAGAGGGTGCTCAAGGATCTCGTCCTTTTCTTGGATTCCACCAGTGATACCTATGATATCCTCTAGGGAATATTTCCTAGCGACCTCTATAATTGGTCGCGTAGGTTGCATACCAAGGTGCCGAAGGATAAATTGCGGAAGATAAACCGCAAGGGGGTGCACGAGGATCTGGTGGCCCTGCATCGGCTGGATACTGAGTTGACGCGCGCGGTGGCTTTTTGGGTAGAGACCACCTTGGACGGATATATTGTGGAGTTTTTCACAGAGTGCTACCAATCCTTCTTGAAGGCTGAGGCTATGTTCCACTTCGGGCTAAGAGGGAAGCTTCTCAAGGAGATTTTGTTGTGGATTAAGGCCCTGATGGTGGAAGAAGGGCTGATGGAATTCCAAAAATCAAGCATGGAAGCGTAAACCTCCAGTGTTGGGGGAAGGGCTGAAGAGACGGATGCTACGTGAAGTGTGAAGCAGGGAAGTGGGGGAATGGATGTTGAGGCCGCAAGGAGTTTGAGGGAGATACGTGCACATCGGAGGGCGCAGATCGCCGACAGGTGGTGGGAAAGGGTGATGTAGGAGTTGAAATGATGGGGAAACAATAGGAAGAACCAAGAGGAGGTGCCTCAGAGGATAGGAAATATGGATGACCAGGTGGATACCCAAGAGAGGGAGGGGACCGCTGTGGGAGTGCGGCAGGTGCATGGGAGCCCTTCCAGGAGAGAAAGGGAGACGATGACTGATGAAGATGATGCAGGTGTGAAGCTCGAAGAAAGTTCTGATGGCGAATGGTACGTCGTGATGCAGCAGTTGTTTCAAGAGCAGAAAAAATTCATCTCTCCAGGTAGTCCTACTTCCCAAAGTTTGCACAGAAAGGATCCCTACCTTCCCCTGGTACTCTATCAACCTTCAAGTAATATTTTCGTAAACTTACAAGCATTGAGTCGATTGCATAGCAATTCAGTGTCACACGTTAATAGCAGCGTTGCTAGTAGTATTGCAGTCCCTAGTGGTACAGTCACGCAACCAGGACCCAGAGGGTTTATTCTAGCCACACCCTCGCAAGTAAATATGGCTGGGTCTTTCACTCGGTATCCAGAATTTTCTGGCCGAGGTAATGATGATGTGGAGCAACACTGGTATCTCTGCGAAGCCATATGAAGGGATAGGCAGATGCCAGACACAGGGAAGCTAATAGAGTTCCAAACCACAGTCAGAGAAAGGGCTCTACGCTGGTTCATCAAGTGGTCCGAGGCCCATCTTAATCTAGTAATTGCGGATGTTAAGCGGGATTTTGTCCGAGAATTTAAGCTCCCCCAAACAGAACAACAGGGTATGTTCGAGCTCTAGGAGATTAAGAAGAAAGAAGGAGAGATTGCATGGGAGCTGATGCATCAGTTCAAGGATGGGATTGGGAAACTCAGCTACCTGATCGACCCAAACCATCAGAGGGACTGGTTCATCAAGGCTTTGCTTCCCTTGACACGAACCCCCCCCACCCAGAAAAAGATCAAAAACTTGGAGGACACTCTGGAGTAGGCTATGAAGATAGAGGCAATGGCGGGCTACCCTCAGGAATATCAGGGAGGGCCGACCTCGCAGGATCCTTCCTTGTTGGGATTGCAACATCAGATCACTAGTTTTACTGAAAATCTCAAGGAGATGCAGCCTATAAGACCAGCCAGGCCGAATGTTTGGTGCACTCACTGCCTGGTCGAAGGGAACGTAGCAACTGAGTGTCCCTGGTTGCGTGGGATGGGTGTGGGGCCCTCAGTCACAGTAATACAAGGGGGTCCACCTAATGGGGGTGGCGCAATGATGAATCCGCTGGGAGTATACTAGCCACAACTGCCTTACGCGGGGTTCCCACCTCAACCAAACCAAACCACCACGGAATATTGCGAAATTTTCTAGACGATGGGGCATCAACCTCGGATGTGTCCAAAATTTGCAGAAGTACTCCAATATCCCAAACAATGTATAGTGCGAGTTTTGTGCTTCCATGACTCACAACACTAAGCAGTGCAGAGCTCTCGATGCACTAGCGGACCGATTGGACTAACCATCCTATAGGGTGAACGAGGCTTCCAGGGGCAAAGGAGGTGGTATGTGCGGAGGCTGCACAGGGGGATGAGGTCCACTGAAATGCTACAACTATGACCAGGAGGGTCACATGGCCTAGGAATGCCCCCTTCTTAGGTGCCCATGGTGTTCCTAGTGCTGCGTGAACACCCATGCGATAGAGGACTGCCCTGAATTTATCAAGAAGTGGGAGGAACGAGCATGATAGAGGGGCATGAATCTGGTAAACTCTGAACTGTGGGGAACCATGACTCTGGTCATGCAGAATGTAGCTATTGTGATGCGAGGCAGAAAGAAGACGAGGGAGGATGCTCGTGGAAAGGAGCCGGCACGAGGGATCCGACCTACCTCCCCGAAATAATTGATCAGGCCAGACGCACAGAAGAAGTACTTCCAGGAGGCGGTGGAGACATTTTCTCAGCTGGGGGGAGCCAAAGGCCTTAAGGTACCCCTAAAGACTGATTCCAGGGAAAAAAGTGCCACGGGAACTCTGATTGAGGAATGGCTCTAGTTATTCCTCAATATTGTTGACAATGCTTTGATGCGGGAACAACTCAAGCATACCTTGGAGGGCGTACTGCAGGGGAATATAGGGCCGAGGGAACCTTTGAACACATCACCCCAGTATGTACAGTGGGTCAAGCAGAACAAGCGAAGAACGAGAAAAGAGTTTCGGCTTAACACGCAGGTTGCGGGGTTTCAGATCAGCGACACCATGCTCGACTTAGGATCTGAGGTCAACATCCTGCCGCGGAAGACGTGGGAGGATCTTGGGTGGCCACGGCTGACCTACTCGCCAATCCAGCTTAGAATGGCGAACCAATATTTCATTGTGCCAATCAACAGACTAGAGGGGGTCGAGGTCGACATTGTAGGGGTGAAGAATTACACGGAATTTGAGGTCATTGATATTATGGGAGACAAGGATCCTTACCCTGCATTGCTAAGAATCGACTAGGATTTTGAGAACTATGCCATCATCGACCTCAAGAAGGAGCTGATGATTTTTGAAGATGGAGAAGTCTGAGTCACTCAACCTCTCGACCCGTATCAAGGCTTGAGATATATAGAAACTATGGATAATCGGGAGGATGCTCAGATGTTGGACAACCTTTATCAGATTACAACAGGGAAGTGGGAGGACTATATTAACCTGACCGCAACTGGCTCTGTTAGCTGGTGTAGTGTCCAGAGCTCGGAGCTGGGATCGGAACTAGCCTAGGAAGACTGGCAGCAAGGTGGGTATGAGACCAGCACACGAAAATGTGCCAACATTTCCAGAGTCTGTTGGATAGGCGTAGAGATCCGGGAGTACTCCACCCTGTCGAACATGCACGCCGTAAATAAATTTATTGCAAAGGAAGAAGACACGGTACCAGAAGGAAGTAGGCTACCACTTTTGGACGTAGCACTACAGTCCACATCAGCCAGGTGGTGGAAAAATCACCACAACACTCTGTCACGGTGGAGTTGTGTGGCAGAGGCTTTGAGGGCGCGGTTCAAAGAAGACGAAGGCCCTTGAAGCAGGCACAGGTACCAAGGGATTTCCGATCCAAGGGACCACCTAAAAACTTATGAGGAGTAGTGGAAAAGTATAGGGTACCCAGAAGAGCTATGGGTCTGTTAGGTCTCTGTAACAAGCAAGATTGGAAAAGTCCGATCACAGAGTTAACATCATTTCAACCAATTTTGGGATTCTAGGATCTAGCCCTCCTGAATCCGGAGAGGGATCTCTCCAATATGTACAAAGATGGATATTGTCTTTGAAGTTTAAAGTGATGATATTAGGCTAGTTATGAGGTCCAAGGGTTTTATTTGGTCTTTTCGGATGATTGAACATAATTGCTGTCTGAGGCAGAAAGATCTATATGAGAATAGGTTCAACGGTGAGAAGTTGCAAGCAAAAGAATAAGCTTTGATCAAGAAGAGGGATGATGGCAAGTTGTCAATCCATTGGGCTATGGAGTCATAAGAGGATTTAATTGAAACATTCCGGTTCAAGAGTGATCTATGGGGCAAGTCATCTATGCCTAAGGATCTCTTTAGAGTTTGATTTATGGAATGGAGTGATACAAATAAGAAGGGGAAAAGACAGATGCAGAACAAAGAGCAGCCCAAGATCTGGTAAGTACTTTGAAACTAGCCAGCCTTTGACCAAGCACTTAAGAAAAACATAGAAGCAAACTAGGATCTGGTAAGTACTTTGAAACTATCCAGCCTTTGATACACTTCTAATAGAATACAAAAAAAAAACGAAGGGAAACTTGAAGGAAACCTTTGGAGTAGAAACTAGTGGGCTGGGCTCACCCTAATCCTCTCCTAGCTCTCCTTTACTTAGTTACATCCAAGACAATCACAAAGATAACACAGAATGGCCTAAGATCTGATAAGTAATTCGAAACTAGTCAGCTTTTAACACATCCTAAGGGAAACAATCGAATAGTTGAGCAAACAAGAAAGGGACTCAGGGCTAACCTTTGATTTCCTCAATTCATTCCTTACACAACATATATTGAAAGTAACATCTAAAAATAACATTCAGCTGTGACAAAAAGATGAGGGAACACCAGCATCTCTATACTTAGACTGAATTAAATCATTCTCAAATAACACAGCAGAAAGAAAACATTTAAATAAAGATTTCTCAGCCAGAGAAGGTTACTGATATACAGTAGGTCCTAACCCTGTTTAAACTGTTCTTTACAGTGGAAAATGAAACAAATTGAAAACAGAAACAAAATACAAGTTACAGTGAGAATAACATCACCATCAGCATAGACCAGGATCCCATAAATAAGATTGTATTGATTGCTTCAAACCGGTTACAATCTTCAGATCCAATGTTTCAATCCATCTCTCTTCACAACTTAACCTATCTGTTAGAAGCAGAGCTCCAAGAGCCGATGAAACCACTATCTACAGTCAAGAGTTTTCAGCTCAGTTACACAGAATGTTTCAGCAATTACATTGACAACCAACTAATCCAACCCGTCATTCATCTTCTACTAAAGTATTTATAGAAGGATGAGGAGGTGAGACCTAACAAAAGATCTCTCGAAGCAATTAATACAGATTCAAGACTTCGTGGCCTTTGAGGGGCTCGATGAAGAAATTCACAGGTGGAACACTGTATTAACTATTTTACTTTTATGAATTAAGCTCAGCAGGAGCTTTATTTGACTTTGAGGCTCTACGTACTGTGGGGAGTAACTTTGTAGATATTCTGTCATTAAATTTGGGGCAGAAATAACTTCTTTGGCTGTTCCGAGGCATAATATCTGATCCTGTTCAATAAATTTAGCCTCTGACTGAGCATTTTGAGGCAATAGGTGGAACTGCGGTGGTTGAGGAATCAATTTTCCTCAAAGTATGGCGGTGAAGGCAATATGCCTGATGAAACACTTTAGGTTTTCTTTTAAACTGTGTTTTAGATGGGGGATTAGGCTTTTGATAACTGTCTTAGCCGTAATCCCCATAAAAACTGTCTTCAATCTTCATCTGTTGTGCTCTGTCTTCAAAACTGATACTCTTTAACTGTGTTTGAATTAAAACAGTGTCTTGTCAATGTGCAGACCCGCACTGGGCTTTACGGCATCAATACTCATAGAGTACTGATGAAACATGGTATAGAGCCCTGTGAATGGCTTCTCTGTAATGAAACGAGGGCATGAGAATCGTCATTCCCAGCCCTTGGCATTTCTTCATTATACAATGAAAAACCATTTATAACACCTGCATCAAACACAAAACAATTAAGAAATCCTACGGAAAATAGGTTTAAACTTCTTCATATGGCGGGGGAGGAGCATAGCCATCGGATAAAAACATCTAACGGTGGAGATCGGCGCAAAACAGAAAAATGAGAGTGGGGAGAAGAAATAAGGCGGGGTGGTTTTGGATCGTCCGATCTGGACACGTGGACGGTCTAGATCTAATTGGAGGATCTCAATTGGGGGTGGCAGAAAAGGGGATGCGATTGAAACGCAGCGATGCGATTAAGCGCTGGCCGTCCGATCATCAGGGAGATGGACGGCTAGGATTAAATCGGAGGACTGTGGAAAGGGCTTGCGATTAGCGTTCGGGCGACCAGTGCGATCAAGCGATGACCGTTGGATCAGCGGGAAATGAACGGATAGGATGTAATCGGAGGGATCACAAGGGTGTGCGATGGCCGTCGGATTGCGAAACAGATGGACGGCTGCGATGGAATCGGCGGATCGCAATCGGGAGTGTAACAAAAGCGAATGCGATTTGAAACTTTCGAATGGAAACTTGCGATTGACCGCAGGCCGTTGATCTGAGAACTAGATCAACGGTGGGGAATGAATCGGAGGTACCGCAATTGGAGGTCGCAAAGATGGGCATGCGATTTCGCAATAAGGGTAAACATCATCGGTAGTTAAGCTCTCCGACAGGACATACAGTAATCGAATTTTCAATCAACCCATTTATATATTTATCACGTGGTTTTAAGTTTTCGACTTAAAACTTTCGGAAAGTGGTTTTTTGGGTTTACAAAGGAAAATATTGATCGGAGGGGGATTGGGGGGAAGTGGTTTAGGACTTAGCCCAAGGGGCTTAGGTCCATAGCAATAAAACTTTGATTTTTTATGAGAAATTTTCAAGGATTTTAATGGATTTGGGGGTTCCGAAATAGTTAAAAAGTGAGTTTTTAATTATGAAAGGGGAAATTTTCATAAATGGAAAGAAGAGGACTTATGAAAACAAGGTATTTTTGATGGAGAAAAAGGGGAGCAGATGAAAGGTTTTGAGAAGAGGAGAAATGACGATCTTTCAGCAGTCTTTCAGTTGGAATCAGCAGAAATTCCTGAGTATAAAAATGGGACAGCAAATGAGGATTTTGGACAAAGGCATGAGGCCTACAAGGAGTCTTCAAGAGCCAACAATTTTTTAGTGATAAAATTTGTTCCTTGGAGGCTCAAAAAAGATCTTAGCCACCTTTTGGTATAACAAAATATTATAGGTGGCTAACAGTGGCTCCACTTGGTGATGGTGCCTTCTTGAAGGCATCAAGAATTCAGACTTGATTTCTTTGGGATGTTGACTGGTGCCTGACCCACTTCTTGCTCTTGCTTTTCTTTGATAAAAATATCAGTCATGAAAGAAAAATGAATTTCATCAATACAACTTCTACCTACTCCAATCCTACTGATCTAACATTTTTTCTTCATGAGAGTGCACTTGGATTGGAAAACTCTATTCACAACATTTTATTCTTTTGAAAGCAGGAAATCTAATCTATTTCTAATCCTTATTTCTCCCTGAACTCAGATTAAACAATTGAGCTCAGATATTTCTCTACCTAGTCTACTGTCTGTTGGGATTAAACAGTCCAACAAACTTTCATTCTCTAAATTCTACAACAGAAATTTAAAAATAGTCAAGTCAAGATTGAGCTGTTCGACTTGCTATGATCTATTGCATAAGAACAAGCTGCACATAGATAATTATTTGCAGAAAATTAAATCAAAATGGAAGGCTTAAGATCTGAAAGTTTCTCATTATGGCCTTCTTTCTTCCTTTCATAGCTATGATTTTTGTTTTTTCTGTGAGCTATCTCTTCCTGGATATCTGGTTCAGATTTTGAGCAAATTAGAACCAGTTTTTCCTCTTTTATGACTCAGAAAATGAAACAGTTTTGAGTCATCTCTCTTCGGAAACTTCGGTTCAGATTTTGAGTTTGTTTGAACCTTAATTTCTATCCTAATCTATCTACTAATAAGCCAAGATTAAACGGTTTGGAAAATCAAATTCACTACCCTATCAGCAGAAAATTGAAAGCTAATTAGTCAATATTAAACAGTTTGACTAACTAGAAGTGTGTTTTCCAGGAGTGGCATTTAAGCTTGCACACTTTCATATTTGTTCCTCTTTTTTGGCACGAGGCTTTGCCTTTCTTGTTTACATTTCTGCCCTCTTTTCTTCCTTTCTTTGTTTTTGTATTTTTCTGATTTTTCATAACTTTGAATGCAATGATGTATGAAATGTTTACAATGGAAAAGGGAAAAAGGCTTCAAAACATACAATGGCTTTAAGAAAGATAATTCTTAAGCATCCTGCCATTTACAGGACCCCCAAACAATTCTGTTCCATTCAGCTCTTGTAAGAAGAATGCATTGTTTCCAACAACTGAATGAATGGAGTAAGGGCCAAGCCATAGATTTTCAAATTTACCATGCTTTCCCTTATCTTCTCTCTTTGAGTCCCACTTTAAAACTTTGTCCCCAATCTTGAAATTGTTGGCCTTTGTTCTTCTGTCAAATATCTTCTTGATATGGTCTTGCTTCTGTAATGCTTTGTTGTACACTTCCTCTCTGGTTTGCTGAAGATGAATGGTCTGATTTATTCTTCTGATTATGTCATTTTCTTCAGTATGCAACTCTTGAATTAACTTCATAACTGGTACACCAAGGCTTTTAGGAAAAATTGCATCTGTACCATACACAAGCTAGAAGGGTGACATACCAATAGATTTCTTCAAAGTTAATCTGTCAGCCCAAAGTGCATGGATCAGCTTTGTGTGCCAAGACTTCTTGTTGTCCTCCAACAGTTTCTTTATTATGTTCACTAAGCTTTTGTTGGAAGACTCTGCAAGTCCATTACCTTGAGGGTAATAGGTTGTGGAGTGTCCCAAGGTTATCTGATATTTGCGACAGAATTCCACCATTTTCTTTGATCCAAATGCTGTTGCATTATCTATGATGATCTTGGTAGGGCAGCCAAATCTGGAAAGGATATTGGTTTCTATGAATTTTATGATAACCGAATCATTGGCCTGCCTACAAGGAATGGCTTCTATCCACTTAGTGAAATAGTCTGTGGCGGTAAGAATCCACCTGTGTTGGGCAGAGGAAGGTGGATGAATCTCTCCTATGAATTCAAGACCCCACTGTTGAAAAGGAGCTTCAACAGTGATTGGATGCAGAGGAAGGGGTAATAATTTTCTCTTGCCCTCAAACAATTGGCATTTATGGCAAGTAGTTGTCATTTTGTGAACATCAGGAAAAAGGGTGGGCCAATAGAAACCAGCCCTCAAAATTTTGTTGGCTGTTGACTTCCAGTACAAATGGCCTCCACACTCTCCTTCATGGAACTCCTGCTTAATTTTTTCTGCATCAAACTCAGGCAAACATTTAAGCAATATGCTACTTGCATTTTTCCAATAAATACATTTATCAATAATGCAATAGTTTACAGCTTTTAACTTTAGGAATCTTGCCTTAGTTTTGGATAAACCAGGAGGTGTATTTAGATTAAGCAAAACATAAACAATATCAGCGTACCAAGGAGAAATCATAAAATGATCTTCAACAACAGGAGTTGAGAGTTCTTCTTGGTTATCTAAAGCATCGATCATATTAATATCAAGAAGTTCACAATTTGATTCAGCCATTAATTTAGCTAGACCTTGGCCTTTGATGAGCTTAGTGGGTTTTATTTCTAAATCATATTCAAGAATTACTGCAATCCACTTACCTCTTTTACCATCTGGATCCTGGGTTAGAATGTCTTTTACAACCGAATTTGGGACAAAGGCAATGACGTGTGAGTGAAGGACGTATACTCTGAAGTCTTTCAATGCTTTAACCAAAGAAAAAGCTTGCTTTTCCATAATATTATACTTCAAAGGGGCATCCCTCAATGCCTTGCTAAAGAATGCAATAGGTTGCTCTTGTCCTTGTGGATTTTTCTGTAAAAGGACAGCAACAATAGTATGTTCTGATGCAAATGAGAAGATATAAAAATCTTTTGAAAAATTAGGGCTTATGAGAACCGGTGTTTTGGTTAATGCTTGTTTCACCAGCTCAAAGGATGTCTTTGATTCCAAGGTCCATTTTATCCCTTGCTCCTTCTTCAACATGTTTGTGATATTTCTAAGGAGCTCTGCCAAGTTAGGGATGAACCTTCTCAAAAAGTTAATCTTTCCAATGAAAGACTGCAACTCTTTGATATTTCGAGGATGAGAGATTTGCAATATAGCCTCAATCCTCTTTGGATCTATCTTTATACCCTCCTCTGAAATAATGTGTCCAAGAAGCTTACCTTCTTGGAGACCAAATAGTGTCTTCTTAGGGTTCAAAGATATTCCAAACCTTCTGCACTTCTCGAAAACCTTTCGCAAATGTTCTAAGTGTTCTTCATCCGTTTTTGAAAACACAGTTACATCATCGAGATAGATAATGATGAAGAAGCCCAATTCTTCTGAGAATGCTATGTCCATGGCTCTCTGAAAGGTTGCTCCAGCATTCATTAGACCAAAAGGCATTTTCACATACATGAAAGTGCCCCATGGTGTAGTAAACGCTGTCTTTAATTGATCATCAGGGTGGACTAAGACTTGGTTATACCCTGAATATCCATCTAGCAAAGAAATTCTTTTAGACCCCACCACCCTTTGCAAAATATGATCCATCTTGGGTAAAGGGTAGTTGTCTTTCAATGAAGCTTTGTTTAAATTTCTAAAGTCTATACAAAGCCTGATTTCTCCAGTCTTCTTCCTAACAGACACCAGATTAGATACCCACTCAGAATATCTAATAGGGACAATAATACCAGCATCGTGCATCTTCATGATTTCCTTCTTAACCAATGGCAACTGGACAGGGTTTATTCTGCGCAGTTTCTGTTTTAATGGTTTTTGGTTCTCTTTAAGAGGAATTTTGTGCTGTATTATTTCAGTGTCATAGGATTTAAGATCTTCGTAACTCCAAGCAAAAACATCAGAAAACTCTTTGAATAACTCTATGTATTTGAGTTTAAAGTGAGCTGGCAGAGTTTTGGACAGTTTGATCATTTTAGGTTTTTCCTCACTGCCTATATTGCACTCCTCTACTTTAGTCTCTACAGGTTCCAGTTTTGGTTTATTGGCCACATCATCAAAATCAAACAGTTCTTCTAGAGGGGCCAAACCCTTGGGCAAACTATCATCCTTAGAATGCAGATTTTCCCATTCCTCTGTTTCAGATTTTGCACTTAATTCTGCTTGGTCTCTAAGTTTGATAGTCGGAAGGTTAATGTCTATAGGCTCAGGAGACATTTCTTCTTCCCCAAGAAAATTTTCTTCACTGCAGTCTGTATCATAATCTGAATCTGAACTATGGAGCTCAAATTCATTTTCTGAATTGCATGAAGTCTTCTATTTGTTTATCTCCGTCAAACACCTGCCAATATTTCTTGTTATCTGGGATAGCTGGTTTGAATTTTATCTGAGAGGTGTCATCATACAATATTGGGCAGGTTCTAGCAGCAAAGGCTAAATTGTGGGCTGCAATGTTTCTTTTCCTTGGGACAAAAATCAAGTTGGACTCCTCAAACATTTTTAAAATATCCATAACATCATTCCTGTAGGCCCTAAGTCTGGGGTGATTTTCATTATACTCCCCATTACCTTGCCTAATGATTAATTCGGAATCGCCATATACATTGATTCTCTTGGCACCTAGCCTTTTCAAGAGATGCAAGCCTAAGAGAAGGGATTCATACTCCGCTATGTTGTTGGAACACTGAAAGTTTAATTTACATGAAATACATTATGTATGATTGTTTTCAGTGTTAGTGATCCAGACACCCGCACCAGCATTTGTTTTAGTGCATGACCCATCAAAATACATCGTCCAGAGAGGAACATTTTTAGTTTTATTGTTTTGGTGTATCTCCTTTATATAATTTGATCCCTCCAGTTTTTCATTGGGTTGAGGATCGTCTTCTCGACTGTCAAGTTTTAAGTTTAATGGATTGATGACTTGCAGTTCAAGACCCGTGTTTAGTTTGCTAGGGTTTTTAGACACACTAGACTATTTCGGCAGTTCAGCGTTGTGCTCCTCTTCCTCCGTTTCAGCCATTGATTCTGTTGAAATGATTTGTTCTGTAAGTGCTTCATGATTAAACATGATAAAAGAATCGAGGCTTGTGCTTACAGCGTACAAAGGAGAGTTTTGAGGCTGGTCTTGACTTGTCACTGTGTACTGCATGTGGGTTTCCCTGTAAAGTCTTCTAGTCTGATTAAAAATAGGGATAGTCGCATAGGTCATGTCCATCTGCATGGTTCCCTGTAGCTTAGCCCCCCAAGATCTTGACAAAAGCATTCCATACTTTGGGGGGACATCAGCCACAACAACATCCATGACTAAACATTTGGCTGGAATCTGGGTTAAGTTAACACAGAGATCTTTTATCAATCCTAGACATTTAACTCTGCTTGAGTCAAAGGAGTACAAGTCTTTGTAAGGTCTGGTAATTTCAAGACCCAGGATTTCCATTACAGCTTTTGGCATTAAATTATGGGAAGCGCCCGAGTCATGCATAGCGTTGTGCAGAATTTTGTCATGAATGTTTAAGCTTACGTAAAAGGGAGGGACAAGACCTCCTGGAACTTTCCTTCAATTTTTGGACCAAAAATAAGCTCTGGTTGGTCATCATTAAGATTGAGTGAATCTTCATTATCTTCTAAGTTCAAAGCTTTCAAAATTTTGGACCTATATACATGTTGGGCAGCTAACTCAGTCAAAGGAACGGAAATTTTAATCTTTGAGATTTCCTGTTCTAGGCTAAAAAGGTTTTGACTCTTTAAAACATTGATTTCAGCCTTGTTTACTGCCATTTTATCAGCAATAATAGCTTGTTGATTTGTTTTATGTACAGTTGGAACAGTTGTTTTACCAGGATTACTAGCCGGGGTGTTAGTACTGCTAATGTTTTCACTCCATTTTTCAATATTTTGAGTGTCTTTCTCTTTACCACCACCAGAATTAACAGCTACTGTTTTGTCTTTTTGTTTGATGGTTTTAGACTGGGTTGCAGTGCTGTTTTGAGAAGGTTTGTCAGAGGTTTTATTGTTGGGGGCTTGTTGATTAGATTTTCTTCTGAGTTCATATTCCTTTAAAGGTTCTATGACCGCGTTTTCCATGTTCTGATAATAATTTTCATTATCATTTCTTTTGTCGTCGTAAGGTGTATAAAGACCTTGTTTATTATCATAATGAACCTCAAAGTCATCATCATCTACCCCAAATAAGTTTATATCATCTTCCTCTGTTACTTGTTCTGCTTGCTCAACCTCACTCAAAAAGTTTTGATGAAAGGGAGGGGTGATCTGTTGATCATCTTCCCTAGGTCTGTTTGGGGGTTGGTTCCTTCTAACATTCTGATTCTGGTTCCTATTTTGAGGAGAAGTTTGATTTTGATTTGCTTGTGCTCTCTTAATTATGCTCATCTCTTTCATCATTTCTTCCATCATTCTCTCCATTTTTGAGTTGGAAGTAGAAGGTGTGGATTCCTCTCTAAAAGATACTCTCTTCTCCACTTTCATCCTCGCTCTCTTCTCCATAAGGTTAACTTCCACAGAAAGAGCACCTCTTTGCATATCTTCAAGGGTTGCAAAAACTCTTTCTCTGAGTGAATATGTCATGTCTGGATCAAACCCTTCAGAAAATTTGTTTAAAGCTGAGCCCTAAGGAGGTTTTAGTTCAGGGGAAAGTGCATTATACACGCTATTAAATCTGGTACAATAAGCTTGTACACTTTCCCCAGGGTTCCTATGGAGATTGTTATAATCAACAAGGACTTGGAGAGGATTCTTTCTCACTTCCCACTTGTTTAAGAATGTTTGATGGAAGGCTTGGAGATCGTTAATACTATGGGGGGTTAAACCTTTAAACCATTTTCTTGCTTCTCCCCCCAAACTTTGAGAAAATAGTCTAAGCTTGACAGAATCATCATCAATTTCATTTCTGTCAAAGTAGTCATTCATCTTGTCCACATGTTGAGATGATGTTATAGTATTGCTAGCATCATACAATGGAATTTTGGACTGATAGTCCTGTGGAAGATTGACTAATGGTACAGGAAGGACTAAGGGAGCATACCATGCTGCCATGATCGGTGGTGGATTTACAAGAGGAGGTGTAGGTTGAAGTGGAGTGGTTTGAACAGTGGATGAAAGATGAAAAGAAGTGGATGGAACAACAGTAGATTGCTGAGCTGATCTTGGATGAGAGACACCTAGATTATGTAGAAAATGTAAATCAGGAGGTGTTGATTCTCTATCCCCAAGAGGTTCACCTTTTTCCGGGGATGAATGTGAAGACTCAGAATCTAACTGATCTAAATC
The DNA here is from genome assembly GCA_034641835.2 of Pinus albicaulis. Taxonomy (NCBI): domain Eukaryota; kingdom Viridiplantae; phylum Streptophyta; class Pinopsida; order Pinales; family Pinaceae; genus Pinus; species Pinus albicaulis. Next base: position 1,356,957,731 of record CM076577.1, on the reverse strand, counting down.
ACCAAATGACCTAGTCCTAAAGGGGTTTAAGAAGTCCGTTTGTGATTTCTGAAGAGCTGAAAGGTTTTCAGGGACTGAATTAGCTCTTAGGGGTGATCTGAAAACAATTGAAGATTGTATCTTAGGAGACTTCCTAAGGATTCTTTCTGGGTTTTCAACTATCTCAGGTGGATCTGGGTCAGGATGGGCTCTAGTGTGAATCTTTTTAGGAGCCACTATGCTAAGTTTTTAGACCCAAGTAAACAAGAAAAGTTCAACCAGATATGACAATCTTGAGAGGTCAACTAATCTGTTTTCTTATTTTTAATCCCACAGCCTTTTAACCAGGTTTAAAAGGGTATTGTAATGATGAGGGTTCTTTCCAGTGGAGTCTTAAGGTCTGTTCAGGATTGTGGAGTCGCCAGGTGGAAAGTCCAGAGTGTTTTCAAAGGAGTACACTATCCACCACAGTGTTTGTGAAACATTCCTTTTCAAGGATATCTCAAAACACAATAAACTCTAACCAGAGATTGACTGGGAGGGCATTCACGAGATATGTCACCCCTAAAAGAGGATGAGACCCAGAGGCTACCTAGCCCTTTCCAGACTCTGTCTTAAGAGTATAGATTAAAACCCATCAAAACGTAAACAAGATATCAAAAACTGGTGTTTTACTACCAATCTGAAATTTTTTTTGGTGTTTTTTGAATTGTTTTATTTATGGTTTAGAAGAATGTCCTAACTTTGCCTCAAAACTTAGCTACGGTTATGAAACAAAGATAGTCTATACTTATGGCTAAGCTAGCTGATTTTCCAAGGTTAGATAAAAACTTAAAAGAATCCTAGGGTTGACCTAGTTTGTCACTGATTCAAACAAGCTCCATCATGATTACCATTTCTTGGTAGTGCTTGAAAAGGCTGCTTTTTACTCTCAAAATTTTCTCGAATAAAGGGTTTTCTGAGGACTCTAAAAGGTATTAAAAACACTCAGGTCCCCAGTGGAGTCGCCAGAAATGTTAGGTCTCTGTAACAAGAAAGATTGGAAAAGTCCGATCACAGAGTTAACATCATTTCAACCAACTTTGGGATTCTAGGATCTAGCCCTCCTGAATCTGAAGAGGGATCTCTCCAATATGTACAAAGATGGATATTGTCTTTGAAGTTTAAAGTGATGATATTAGGCTAGTTATGAGGTCCAAGGGTTTTGTTTGGTCTTTTCGGATGACTGAACATAATTGCTGTCTGAGGCAGAAAGATCTATATGCGAATAGGTTCAACGGTGAGAAGTTGCAAGCAAAAGAATAAGCTTTGATCAAGAAGAGGGATGATGGCAAGTTGTCAATCCATTGGGCTATGGAGTCATAAGAGGATTTAATTGAAACATTCCGGTTCAAGAGTGATCTATGGGGCAAGTCATCTATGCCTAAGGATCTCTTTAGAGTTTGATTTATGGAATGGAGTGATACAAATAAGAAGGGGAAAAGACAGATGCAGAACAAAGAGCAGCCCAGGATCTGGTAAGTACTTTGAAACTAGCCAGCCTTTGACCAAGCACTTAAGAGAAACATAGAAGCAAACTAGGATCTGGTAAGTACTTTGAAACTATCCAGCCTTTGATACACTTCTAATAGAATACAAATAAAAACGAAGGGAAACTTGAAGGCAACCTTTGGAGTAAAAACTAGTGGGCTGGGCTCACCCTAATCCTCTCCTAGCTCTCCTTTACTTAGTTACATCCAAGACAATCACAAAGATAACACAGAATGGCCTAAGATCTGATAAGTACTTCGAAACTAGTCATCTTTTAACACATCCTAAGGGAAACAATCGAATAGTTGAGCAAACAAGAAAGGGACTCAGGGCTAACCTTTGATTTCCTCAATTCATTCCTTACACAACATATATTGAAAGTAACATCTAAAAATAACATTCAGCTGTGAAAAAAAGATGAGGGAACGCCATCATCTCTGTACTTAGACTGAATTAAATCATTCTCAAATAACACAGCAGAAAGAAAACATTTAAATAAAGATTTCTCAGCCAGAGAAGGTTACTGATATACAGTAGGTCCTCACCCTGTTTAAACTGTTCTTTACAGTGGAAAATGAAACAAATTGAAAACAAAACAAAATACAAGTTACAGTGAGAATAACATCACCATCAGCATAGACCAGGATCCCATAAATCAGCTTGTATTGATTGCTTCAAACCGGTTACAATCTTCAGATCCAATGTTTTAATCCATCTCTCTTCACAACCTAACCTATCTGTTACAAGCAGAGCTCCAAGAGCCGATGAAACCACTATCTACAGTCAAGAGTTTTCAGCTCAGTTACACAGAATGTTTCAGCAATTACATTAACAACCAACTAATCCAACCCTTCACTCATCTTCTACTGAAGTATTTATAGAAGGATGAGGAGGTGAGACCTAACAAAATATCTCTCGAAGCAATTAATACAGATTCAAGACTTCGTGGCCTTTTGAGGGGCTCGATGAAGAAATTCACAGGTGGAACACTGTATTAACTGTTTTACATTTATGAATTAAGCTCAGCAGGAGATTTATTTGAATTTGAGGCTCTACGTACTGTGGGGAGCAACTCTACAGATATTCTGTCATTAAATTTGGGGCAGAAATAACTTCTTTGGCTGTTCCAAGGCATAATATCTGATCCTGTTCAATAAATTTAGCCTCTGACTGAGCATTTTGAGGCAATAGGTGGCACTGCGGTGGTTGAGGAATCAATTTGCCTCAAAGTATGGTGGTGGAGGCAATATGCCTGATGAAACACTTTAGGTTTTCTTTTAAACTGTGTTTTAGATTGGGGATTAGGCTTTTGATAACTGTCTTAGCCGTAATCCCCATAAAAACTGTCTTCAATCTTCATCTGCTGTGCTCTGTCTTCAAAACTGATACTCTTTAACTGTGTTTGAATTAAAAAAGTGTCTTGTCGATGTGCAGACCCGCACTGGGCTTTACGGCATCAATACTTATAGAGTACTGACGAAACATGGTATAGAGCCCTGTGAATGGCTTCTCTGTAATGAAACGAGGGCATGAGAATCGTCATTCCCAGCCCTTGGTATTTCTTCGTTATACAATGAAAAACCATTTAGAACACCTACATCAAACACAAAACAATTAAGAAATCCTGCGGAAAATAGGTTTAAACGGCTTCAGATGGCAGGGAAGGAGCGTAGCCGTCGGATAAAAACATCTAACGGTGGAGATCGGCGCAAAACAGAAAAATGAGAGCGGGGAGAAGAAATAAGGCGGGGTGGTTTTGGACTATCCGATCTGGACACGTGGACGGTCCAGATCTAATCGGAGGATCTCAATCGGGGGTGGCAGAAAAGGGGATGCGATTGAAACGCAGCGATGCGATTAAGCGCTGGTCGTCCGATCATCAGGGAGATGGACGGCTAGGATTAAATCGGAGGACTGTGGAAAGGGCTTGCAATTAGCGTTCGGGCGACCAATGCGATCAAGCGATGACCGTTGGATCAGCGGGAAATGAACGGATAGGATGTAATCGGAGGGATTGCAAGGGTGTGCGGTGGCCGTCGGATTGTGAAACAAATGGACAGCTGTGATGGAATCGGCGGATTGCAATCGGGAGTGTAACAAAAGTGAATGCGATTTGAAACTTGCAATTGGAAACTTGCGATTGAGCGCAGGCCGTTGATCTAAGAACTAGATCAACGGTGGGGAATGAATCGGAGGGACCGCAATCGGAGGTCGCAAAGATGGGCATGCGATTGCGCAATAAGGAAAAGCTGCGATGCAATTGTGCGCGGACCGTTGGATCGAAGGACTATATCAATGGTCAGGATTTCTTCGACCTACGCACTGGCGGAAAAACCTTTAAACATATGAAAAACCAAAGTTTTTGCAATAAAAAAAATTATAATGGATCGGGCGGAAAATATATAAGTTAAAGGGAAAAGGAGCCCAATTGCGGGGCCGGTGGTTTTCACGGAATGCAATATGCCCAGGAGTTATAAAGATAAGGGCCAATTGCAATCGGGCCATTGAGCCTGGTCTTTCTGATCAACCCATTTGTGTTGCTTCCGATTGCGATTACGCGATCGGCTCTTTTCAATCAACCCATTTATATTTATCACGTGGTTTTAAGTTTTTAACTTAAAACTTTCGAAAAGTGGGTTTTTGGGTTTACAAAGGAAAATATTGATCGGAGAGGGATTTTTCAATGGTTTATCGCCCGATTGCGGGCTCTATGGTTATATGAGGAAATAATATGATCGGGGGGTTCCGAAATAGTTAAAAAGTGAGTTTTTAACTATGAAAGGGGAAATTTTTCATAAATGGAAAGAAGAGGACTTATGAAAACAAGGTAGTTTTGATGGAGAAAAAGGGGAGCAGATGAAAGGTTTTGAGAAGAGGAGAAATGACGATCTTTCAGCAGTCTTTCAGTTGGAATCAGCAGAAATTCCTGAGTATAAAAAATGGGACAGCAAATGAGGATTTTGGACAAAGGCATGAGGCCTACAAGGAGTCTTCAAGAGCCAACAATTTTTAGTGATAAAATTTGTTCCTTGGAGGCTCAAAAAGATATTAGCCACCTTTTGGTATAACAAAATATTATAGGTGGCTAACGGAAATTGAA
>CM076577.1:1356775001-1356953022 GCA_034641835.2 Pinus albicaulis | reverse complement strand
GGAGGCCCAGCAGGCGGAAAAGCTTCATTCCGAACTGCAACAGAGGTGTGAAGAGCAATAGTAGCAAATCACCGCACTTACTGAACAGTGCGACCAGCTCAAAGTAGCACACGGGCAGCTCCAGGGTCAGATAAACGAAGTGGACAGGGTGTTTACAGGGCTATGGCTAGCCGTGGAGGCTCACTACACTTGGATGCCTGCAGATGTACCAGATACAAATATCTTAGAGCAGGCCCTCCACCTTCGGATCACATTCACTGACCTCCACAAGGAAAATGCAGAGCGCCAAGAAACGTTAGCAGCACGGCCAGTGTTGCCTGAGGCAGAGGCAGTTTATACAGCAAAAATTACAGAAAAGCAGGGCAGGTCACCTAGATGTAGGCAACTCTCAACTCTACCATGCGTGATTCTTATGACCTCTTAAAAGGTCTCCAAGAGTGCTTGACGACCCTTATGGTAATGAATCAGCCCATTTTAGCACAGCTGCAACAACTTTCGAAAGAAATTCAAGATGCCATGGACCCCTCACAGTTGGACCAGCTCTATGCTTAGGTGGATGCTCTAGAGGTCCAGATCCAGCAAACCGAGGCCAGCTCGGAAATGGCCAACAAGAAATTTGAGAGCTCCACCAGCACCACCAACTCAGTGCCAAGACAATGCAGCAATTAGCCACCGAGGCCGAAACCCAAATTGGCTCGGTGTTCGGGACTGTACCCGCGCATGTCGGGGACGCAGCTGTCACCAAGATTGCCGCAGAGATAGATGAATTGCTACAGGGGTGGCACCAGGATGTGACGACCTTCAATGAGCTTAAGGCTTCAGTGTTCAGCAAGGTCTCGGAGTCGGGGCCCCTGTTTGGGCAGCAGACTGAAGGTGCACAATAAGAACAGGGCACGGGGTCCGGTGGGGTGATGGAAATAGAGACAGTGATTTGTGATTGGCTCGGGACGAGTCAAGAAACTGTGGTCAGGGCTTGTTGGGGCCCTTATTTTGAATTTTGAATAAAGAACATATTTTTGGGTTGCGGAAAGACACATGGCAGCTGCAACTACGGTGAGTAGTGGAGCTACCAAGGTTGTGGGGGAACAGGAGATAGCTGAAAAAAGCGGATACATAAGTGTAGACGAAGAGAAGATACAGCAGAAGACAGAGATCAGAACTCATAGACAACAAGAGAGAAGACGAAATCAGCCGAAGAAGAACACAAGAGGAACTAGCGATTGCGATGGCAGGTGAACAAATAGCCGTCACCCGGCTGAAAGAAGAGAGACGAATGCAGAGCGACTGAAGAGGATCGAGCAGGTGATGCAGAGGAAATCTATTCCGAGCATGATACCTTTGTAGTTCCTAGGCTTTTCCTATCTATCTTTCTGTCCTATGAGATGTCTGTAACAGAATTGTAAGCTCTTCCTGTGGAAGCGATGTAATTGTGGATCTGGCTGAAAGTTATCAATATACTTGCATGTTGTTGTCTTATTATATGAGTTACATGCATGCATGATTTCTGTGATGTCTTAAAATTTTATTTTCTTAGTATCTTTTCAACCTTCTGAATGTTCTTGCGTATATGATGATATTTATGCAATCAATTCTATATTAATCATGAGTTTCGAGTCCTTCCACCACTATCGATCTATTCCCCTTCTGCATGTGGTCGCAGCATGCCTTGGTTGAGACTCTCTACTCTCTGGATTAAAGTGATAATGCTGGTGTGGTTCTAGACTACAGCGGATTCCCCTGTTGGCCCCAATCTCTGAACCTGGGTCTTGCCTGCGAGACCTGTTTCTTCGCCAACAATTGGAAAAATTCTAGTGGGTTATTGCTTAAATGTTTGCCTGAGTATGATGTAGAGAAAATCAAGCATGAGTTCCAAGAAGGAGAATGTGGAGGCCATCTCTATTGGAAAACAACAGACAAAAAAATCCTTAGAGCTAGTTACTATTGGCCCACCCTCTTTCAAGATGTACATAAGATGATTATTTCCTGTCATAAATGTCAACTCTTTGAAGGCAAAATAAAATTGTTTCCTTTAACTTTGCATCCAATCATTGTTGAAGCTCCTTTTCAACAGTGGGGTCTAGACTTCATAGGAGAAATCCATCCACCTTCATCTGCCCAACATAGATGGATTCTCACTACAACAGACTAATTTACCAAATGATAGAAGCCATCCCTTCTAGGCAAGCCAATGACTCTGTCATTATAAAATTCATTGAAACTCATATCCTCTCTAGATTTGGCTGTCCTAGGAAGATTATCACTGATAATGCTGTTGCATTTGGATCCAAAAACATGGTTGAATTCTGTCACAAATATTAGATTACATTGGGTCATTCTACTACTTATTACCCTCAAGGTAATGGGTTGGCATAATCCTCAAACAAGAGTTTGGTAAACATAATAAAGAAGTTGCTGGAGGACAACAATAAGTCTTGGCACACTAATATAGTTCATGCACTATGGGATGATAGATTAACACTTAAGAAATCAATTGGAATGTCACCCTACCAACTTGTGTATGGAATAGATGCAATTTTTCCAACTAGCCTAGGTGTACTAGTCATGAAGCTGATCCAAGAAGTGCAGTTTGAAGACAATGACATGATCAGAAGGATTAATCAGACTATACATCTTCAACAAACTAGAAAGGAGGTCTATAACAGAGCATTACAAAAGCAAGAAAGCATCAAGAAGATTTTTGATAGAAGGACAAAAGCCAGTAATTTTAGCATTGGTGACAAAGTGTTAAAGTGGGATTCAAGGAGAGAAGACAAGGGTAAGCATGGGAAATTTGATAACTTATGGCTTGGCCCTTATCTCATTCATTCTACTACTGGTAACAATGCCTATTTCTTGTAGGAAATGAATGGAGATAAATTGTTTGGGGGTCCAGTCAATGGCAGGATGCTCAAACATTTTTCTATTGACCATATCAGTTTGGAAGCCTTTTAATTTTTTCCCATTGTAAATATCATACTCATCATTGCATTCAAAGTTAGAAAATGAGAAAATACAAAAACAATAGAAAGAGAAAAAAGAGGGCAGATTGTAAAAGCAAGAAAGGTAGAGCCCCATACCAAAAAGAGAAACAAAATCTGAAAGTGTGCAAGCTCAAATTCCACTCCTAAGAAACACACTCCTAGTTATTCATACAACCTAATCATGACAAATTAGTTTTAAATTTACTAATGAGAGGTTAGTGAATTAGATTTTCCAAACAGCTTAATCTTGGCTTATCATTTAGGTAGATTAGGATAGAAAAATACGGGTTCAAACAAGCTAAAATTTTGAACCTAGGAGTTTCCAAAAGAAGAATGACTTTAATCTATTTAAATCTTGAGCCAAGGATAGAAGTAAACTGGTTCTGATATGGTCAAAAGTTGAAACATATAATAAAGAAAAAAACAACTCAAACAAGCCTAAAAATAGAGCTGAAGAAAAGAGAAGGATGTTCTTAAAACTTTCAGATCATAAGCCTTCACCATTTTGATTTAATCTTCTGCAAATAATAAATTATGTGCAGCTTGTTTTTATGCCATATATCAGCAACAAGTTAGGGTGTTCAATCCTAACTTGTTTTCATTTAAATTTCTTGTTTAGAAATTAGAGAATTAAAATCTGTTGGACAATCTAATCCTAACAAATAGTAGTTAGGTAGAGAAGCTTATGAATTCAACTGCTTAATCTGAGTTCATGGAGAAATAAGAAGTAGACTTAGACTAGTTTTTTTCTTTCAAAAAAATAAAATAAAATAAATTTTTTGTAAAAGAGTTTGCCAATCCAAATGTACTCTCAAAGAAGAAAAAAATGTTAGATCAGTAGGATTGGGTAGGTAGAAAGCTTGTTTTGATAGAATTCCATTATTTTTCATGGCTGCTAACATTATCAAAGCAAAAGAAGATCAGCAAGGTGAAGAAAGTTGCAGCCCAATGGATGAGGCATGATCAACTCCTAGAGAATACAAGTCTGAAGTTCTTGACACCTTCAAGAAGGCGCCATCCCCATTTGGAGCCACTATTAGCCACCTATAAAAATTTGTTATATCAAATGGTGGCTAAATCATGTTTTAAGCCTTCAAGAAACAATTTTATTGCCAAATTGTTAGTTCTTGAAGTCTTATGAAGATAACTTATCCTTGATTTAATATTCACTACTGTTTCCCTCTTAATTTTGAAAAATCTGTTGTTTTCCCTGAAGAAAAAGACTGCTAAAGACCCATTTTTCCCTTTCATTTTACCCCTCCTTTCACTCATTATTAACCTCCAGTTTTCCCCTTTTTCCTCATAAAATTCCTCTATTTTCTCTCATTTTCCTTCCTTCTCTTCATAAGTTCCCTTTTATAAGGTTTAAAACTCCTTTTTAACCTTATCAGAAACTTTCAAAATCCTTTAAAAATCCTCAAAAAAAAATCATAAAAATAGTCTTATTTGCATTAAGGTTTTAAGCCCCTTTGGCTTTAGCTCCAGCCCCTTTATCCCGCATAAAACCCAGAGCCGTAACTGGCGCTAAGGCCTAATCGCGCAATCGCAATCAGGCTTCTCCTCTTGTCTTGTTACCATTTGCTTTTAAATTTTTCCGATTGTGATTAAGTCCTTTGTATATAAAAACCCTCCCTGAAACATAATTTTCCTTTGTTTTTTATTTTAAAAACCCAACTCTCCTATGTTTTAAAAAAACCCGACAGTTCATGGTTTGGTGAATTGTTATCCGTTGATCTAAAATCGATCAAAAAACGTCAGCACATCGCATCCGAGTTTTTCATTGGATGCATTACAAAGATTTATTTTCTACCTCCGATTGCAACCTTGCGATGGTTTCCCAACCGTTGATCTGTTCCACCATACCCAGATCTAATGGTCCACATCGCTCCATTCCAAAGCCTGCCCCTCTGCCTTTGAACTTCAAAGTTAATTCCTAACGGTCGATCTAGTTCTAAGATCGACGTCTCTGATTCAATCACATCGCGAAAAACCTTTGTGCCATTCCTCTCTCCTTCGCCGATTGAAAATCTTGCGATTCAATCTGGAACGTCGAATCCACAAGAACCGATGGCCCGGATTAATCTAACTTTGCCCATATTGCTCCACTTCTATCCCTCATATTAAATCTCAACTGTCAATCTAACTCCCATATCCGACGGTCAGTCTTTAATCGCATCGCGAAAATCCTCTGTGTCATTCCTCCTCCGCCGATTGCAAATCTTGTGATTCAATCTGGACCGTCGAATGCACAAGAACTGATAGCCTAGATTAATCTAACTCTACCCATATTGCTCCGCGTTTATCCCTCAAATTAAATCTCAACCGTCGATCTAACTCCCAGATCTGATGGTCAGTCTTTAATCACATCACAAATTTTCTTTGCGTCCTTCCTCTCTCCTTCGCCGATTGGCGACCCTGTGATCACATCTGGGCCGTCTGTTTCATAGATATAACGGTCCAGATCTAACCCTAGCTTCCTTTTTTATAACGTAAACCCCTCTGTATAAAGTCTTTCGGTGAAGATCCACCATTGATCTCTGCAGATCAATGACCCACATTTGACCTAACCTCTGCCCAAACTCTTGCCTCATATCCCTTTCAATGCTCCATCTTTCAATCTGGGCCATTCATCTTGAACATCTAAAGGTCTAGATTAAACCCGATAGGCCCAACTCCTTTGGGACCTACCTTCCCCCTCGACAAATCTGAGCCATTCATTCCTATGATTCGACGGTCTAGATCAAACCACCTTGGCTCTGCCCCCTTCCTTCCGCTCGTGCATCTTGTCTTATCGCACTCTAATCTCTACTGTTGGATCTGCTCGCCCTTCATCCAATGGCCAGGGAACCATATCGCGTAATTCTGAGTCCTACAGTTAATTCCTAAAAATTATGTGATATGGGCCGTTTTTTAAGGACACGTGTTGGCTAGGGACCCATATTGTGTTGTTTTTGGGAAATTTTGAAAACTGCCTTTGAGCAGTGCAACACCTGTGGTTTTTATGGCCAAAACCACCATTCCCATTTCCATTACATCTGCTTATAATAAATCTCCACCGTTGATCTCTGAGATCTAACAGTCCTAGTTTAATCTCGCCATTTAAACCATCACCCTCCACCATTCTTCCAAAGGACTTTATAAATGAATCTTTGTCATTGATCTCTGTTGGCTAATCCAATTCGACAACCCTAAAATGTTTCGAAACCCTAAATTTCATTTTACCGCATTTCCCTTCTACCTAAGTTTTTTCGCCCTTTTTGTTATATTTTCCTCCATTTCATTGCAATATTACCCCTCTACATTATATAAACCCGATCAATTTTGACCGTTGATATTTGTAGATCAACAGCCTGGACTTAATCTCCCCACCGTTTATCCAACCGCCTTCCCATCTGACCCAGCGAGAAATCCTCGCCGTTGATGACTTTCATCCAACGGTCATGATCTAACCTAAACCTCTGAAGCAGTTTAAACCTTACCCCACAAGATTTTCTTCATTTTTCTTTGTTGGTGCAGGGATGACGATCCCTTAGGCCATTATTCACCAAGGGGATCACTCTACAGGGTTTCACATCGTGATTCACCGGTGCCTCATGAACACTGATGACATTATAAAGCCCTCTGTAACGCCTGCACAACATCAAAACACAGTAGACATTAATCAAATAAAGAGTATCAATGTTAAAGGATAAAATCACAATAGAGATGAAGAATTGAATATTGTTAACACAATTGTGAGGGATTACGGCCTAAATTCAACTATCTAACACCTAATCCATTCATTTGAAGACAGTTTGAAGAACAAAAGACAAAAATTAGGCCTAATTAAGCCTAACACCCAGAATTAAAGCAAATTAACAGTGTTTCAAAGAAGAACAATCAGATTTATCAATCCGAGAAGCCTCCACTACCACATCAGAGGCTAATTGAATCCTCACCTGCAATCAAAAGACACCTGCAGCCTCAAAGCAATCAAAGAAGGCCTAGTTATTTCTAGAATAGAAAATATTAGCATAAAGATAGCTGAACAGTTATTTCAAATCAAAGAAACTAATTTCAAACTGTCAGAGAAGTTATTACAAAGATAAGGAAATAGCCTTAAAGTCAAAAATATTTTAAATCCACTGAGCCTCGAAAGAATAACAGAGTTATGAAATAGAGATATAGATCAAATGTATTCCTGCCTTATGCCTTGCATGGTTTTCAAGATAGAGAATTGCATTAATTGTAGAATTTATGATACTTGAACCCTAGAAATATTTCCACCTCCTCATTTTCCTATAAAATCTTCTTGAGGAGCACATTGTAAAGGGTTGGTTGCTGAACTTTGATATAATACTTGTGCTCCAAAATTTCTACATTTAAATAGTTTTCAGAGGCTCTTGAAGCTTTGTTTGTGATCAAATAAGTTAGGCTGAGAAGAGAAGATGATTGCCGTACTGAAACATTGGACTTGAAGCATGTAACTGGATTGATATCAATATAAAAGCTGATTCTTGGGATCCTGATCTATATCACTGGTGAAGTATTTCTTACTTTGTTATTGTTTTCCTTTCATGTATGCCATTTTGTCCACTTATTCTCTGATAGAGAACATCAAGCATAGAGTTAGGATTTACTGTTTACAGTACCCTTCTTTGACTGATAAGATTTATCTTTATTGTTTCCTCCAAATTGTGTGTTTAAGAATGACTTAAGTTAAGTGTAAACAATATCAAGGAATGTTGGTTTTCCCCTGTCTTGATGTGAAAATATTGAAAGGAAGTTCTTGAATGATATTTTCATTATATACTCAGTATATTTAGACTAGGAAATTTTATGGTTTGCCCTGTCTTCTAGTTTCTTTCTTCAAAGGTTATTTTGAAGGTTTCCCTAAGAGTATGCTAAAAGCAGGTTTAGATTTAAAAGTATCTTGCTTGATCTTATGCGGCACTTTGTTTTCTTATCTGTTTTCATCCCTTCTGAAAGTAGTCATGTGGATTGCTAGATTGTTTGTCTGATAAGTTAGCTTTAATGCAAGATTTTCCAAAGAATTTTATGGTTAGCCCTGTCCTCTGGTTGGTTTAAAACAGTTTCTTAAAGGCTTTTCTTGTTTGGAAAGTTGATCAATACATTTCTAAATTATTGAATTTTTCCACCTTTTCAACACTTTTAATGTTCCATTCCATCATTTAATCTAAAGGATATTTTGATATAGATGACTTTCCCCTTGGACCACTCTTGAGATTTTTGCACAATTAAACCCTTTTATGACTCCATAGCCCAATGGACTAAAACTAGTTTCATATCTATCCTATCAGCCAAATCTTGTTTTGATTTTTTACATCTTCAACCCTTTTAAACTCTTTCATTTTAGGACTTTCCACTCAACTAAAAATCGTGCTCAACCATCCAAAACAAACAAAAAACCTTGTTCTTAATAACTAGCTTAATATCATACCCAAAAGCCTTAAAGATAAATCAATCTTTGCATTTATAAGAGAGATGCCTCTCTGGATTCAGGAGGGCTAGTTCCTAGAATCCCAAAGTGGTTCAAATGTTCTCCCTGCAGCTTTAGTCTTGCCAATCTACTGAAATTACAGGGAGCTAACAGATTGTTCAACTTACGCTGTCTCTCCCTCCATTTATGATAAATTTGGAGTTGTTGATCTTGGGATGAAATAATATAGTCCTCATGAAGCCAAAAGATACATGGAATCTTATGATTCCACTCATTGGTTCTAGGGAGCCTCCTTGCCCAATCCTCTATGCATATAGTGAATAGAGTATCATCACCATATGGGCTCAAAATGAAACATGGACTAAGTTTTATATGACATATTGGATGGTGACAATAGTCCTTCAAGTGAGACCAACGTTTTTCTTCTTCTTGTTGTATCCATAAATGATGTGATGAGTGGCAATCCAATGACTTGCTTACTACCATAAGCTTCTCAAAAGCTTGAAAATAGTAGAGGATATTAGGTGCAGGCTGAATATGATCCAAGAAAAACATGTATTGCCCAAAATCCTCCATAAAGTGGTCATCCCCATCACTAAATGTAGTCCCAAAGGGACCATGAAATCCACAAAGAGGTTTGCTCTCTTGTGGAGAAATGTGCTGCAAATTCATGGTAAAGGAGTGAAAATACATTGTTAGTTGATAAATAAGAATCAAAACACAATGTTTACCATATATTGTAGACAAGTTGGTGAAGAGGTCCATAGATGAGTCTTCCCATCTCTCCATCAAAAGGGGAAGTGATTGAAACAACCTTGCAAGGTGATTACTTTCCTCCTCAGACATCAAACAAGCTGCATATCTCCTGATATGTAGGTGCACATCTTCTTTGAGATCCTCTCAATAGAATCCCTCATGATGGTGTAACAAGACTCAATGAAATCTATATGTCCTTAAGAGAGTGCCTGATATACTGCGTGTAGAATCCATTTCTTGAGCTTGGAGTCTTTAGTCAAGTAGATCTAATCATGGAGATAAATGACTCCATCAACCACTCTATACCTCCCATCTATCACTTTCCCATCAAGAACCTTACATGTGAAGAGGTTCTTGGAATATTCCACCAATATTTGGGACTCCCAATATGGATCTAGGCTCCCCAACAATGACAGTGTTGTAGAAATATGAAATGAAGCTACTGTCACATCATATATCTCCTCTTTGACATGTCAAATGCCAAAGCCACATGTTAAAGTACTGTTACCCCAATTTTGTTGCCTCCTTTGCAGCTGATATTGCTTAAGACAATATTGAGGTGCATGGAATTCAACCTCCTCTTGGAAGGCATTTCCCCTCCAAAACTTCCATAGTTTGGCCAATGCATACAAGAGTGCTAATAGCCTCTCATCATATTTAGAAATATTCCTCATGTGTGGAGGTATCATTTTTTGTTCCATGGTTAAGGAATATCCTTTTGACACTATGCTCATGCCATCATACTCTTCTGGATCATCCTTTTCTAGCGCAAATATCTGGGTGGGAGATAGCAATGTCCATATCAGAAAATTTCTCACCCCTCCTACGAACTCATCAAAGGTTCTTAGCGCTGTGCTAGCTCTTCCCAAGGCTCCTTCCTTAGCCAAATATGTCAATGCTACACTATGTTGAGAGAACACTTTATTCATTTTCCAATCAGGGGATTCTCCCTGGTGGAATGCCTCCATGTAATGAAACAACAAGGCCTAGATTAGGATGTATATGTGTGTGAACTGATTTCTCCTTGTCCTTACTGCACAAATCCTCCTATCTCTTTTGTTAGGGTCCCGTGATTTGGCTGATGAGCAAGCCAAGTGACAGGGTAACATCAAACCAGTCTTTGGAGCCCAAGGACCTAGCCTTCCTGGACTCAGAGAGGGCTCTCTCTATTTGTGTAAGGGATATCTGTGTGTTTGCTTCTTGTGTTTCCGATTTTATGCTAGTTATGAAATAGGTTTTTGGTTTTGGTTTTTATGTTTTTGAGGGATGAACTGATCAAAGACAAATATAGATATAAATATTGTCAGATTAACTGGGCTATGGGGTTGAAAAGGTCAAGAAAGCTTTCAGATGGTGATACAAGGTTGTTTAAGGGCCGATTTGATCGAGGTGAAATGGATCCTTGGGTAAAATGGAGTGAGGTGGACACTAAATTTTTGAAGAACAAAGGATTTCAAACATAAATAGTTAAATAGCTGGCATAAACATGGTAGGGCTAACCATTAATCATGAGAAATGTAACTATAAACTGAAAAATGCATAGAAATAAACATTCAAGCAATACATAGAGATATATGACTCTCTAACTTTGGGAAATTACTATCAAACTTTGGGGAAATACATTTAAGACAAACAAACAACTCAAATCACTATGAGGAAATGCCTAAGCATAGTATTTCAAGATATTGGGCACTTTGAAGCAAGATTTCATATTTTTAGGCAAAGGGAAATATCAATACAAGACCTCCTTGGTTCAACAAATGATAATCAAACAAGCAAAGAAAGGTTTCAGAGGTGGAGCTATGACTAGACATGAGTAAGAAGGGCATACCGTGAATCATACTTCGCATGCATAAAACCATAAATGAAACAAGCAAACAATTTCTTCAGTTATCAAATAGCAATCAAGGATTCTTTGATATGACTAAGAAGGAAGAAAACATAGAAGCTATAAAGAAATATGAAATTTGAGGTGCCTCCAAGGGCATGTCTCAAATATATTCTCTACTATCTTATAGCAAGAAGGAACATGGAATTATGAATGAAAACTAGGAAGCATAACAGAGAGGGACACTATACCATTTTACCAAGTCAAGGAATCCAACAACAGACCTCCTTCATCATCCAAAAACATTCAAGAAACTATCCAATGCATGAGACAAGTGTTTCTTCCAAGCTTGTATAACTATATATTTCTTATATTCATCAAGTTCATCCTTGTTTACAATGAATTCTCTCGGAATATATAGGCCAAGATGAGGGAAAACCTCCTAGTGCAACTTGCAATCTCATTGGCCCATAAAAAATATCTGATTTTGTCCTTGAGGCTTTGCAAAGCCCAAGGCACAAAATATCTAATAAACTATCTCAAAAATGGTAAAAAAGGAAAATATATTGACTTTTCATAACTAATCATGCCCAAAAATAGCTAAACGCACATGAGGAAAAGTCACTTTAGAAAGGTACATTTTTCACAAAAATACTTAAGAAATATATCAGCAGAAAGTCCTTTGTCTTGCTAGAAATGTTTGGAGGCCTTCCTGATGTCGAAATGAGGCCCGTGATGGCTCGTTGGAAAGCTCTAAATCTCTATTTTCTTAAAATTCTTATTTTTCTCCAAAATTACTAGTGGAAGTCTATAAAAAGCTGACATGTGTGTAATAACCCAAAAAATAGACTTTGCTGATAAAAGGGGCAGAGTGTGGAAAAAGTGAGTGTTTTTCGCCAGTTTGGGGGAGAAAATCATCTTCAATTGATCTAAAAATTGTTGATTACATGCCCCTAAAATTACAGCATCCAATGATACCATTTTCATCCTTTGAGGATTCCCTAAACAGAAATGGTGACACCCATGATTTTTAGCCAAAAGCCCAAAAATGACAAAAAACCAAAACTTGTTGAATTTCGCCCAATTTTGGTGAGCATGACCCTCAAGGATTTTCAGAAACATAATGTGAAGATGAGGCCAAAATTTGGAGCTTTGAGGTGTCTTTCTTCATTTTTGGTGTCGGGCGCCTCCTTTGAGCTTCTTGAGTTTTTCCTGTGTGGCCTTCAATTTCTGTCAGGCGAACTGATTGAGCTTCTTATAGTGCTCGATCATCCTCCTTTGAAGGTCAAAATCTCTATTGGCCTTCTCCAAATTCTTTTCCAAGTGATCATTCACCCTCTCGAGCCATGCTTCTCGATTGTTCTCTATCTCTTGGGTGAACAAAGTAGTGAGAGGAATAGATTGGAGAAGGGCAGCTTCTTCCTCCTTTTGTTTCTCAAGGGCTCTTCTGAGTCCCATGGTTCTTGGCCTCTTTCTCCTGGGTTGATCTTCATCTTCACTATCATTGAACTCACCCATGAGTTCTACCAATTTAACTTGCGCCTTGGAGGCCTCCTTTTTATATTTGATGGCCTGTGTCTCATATACCGCCATGTGGACACTCATCTGTTTATTTTGTGTTTGCAAGAAGTGATTGAAGTTTCTAGACCTCTCTAGATCTATCCTTAAAGCATCAATTTTTTTTTCTCTACTGATCAAGAGAGTCTCTAGGATTCGGGCCTCATTGTCACTATCATCACTTTGGATTTGAATTATGTCAAAGTCTCTCTCCTTTTCATGGCTTCTTTCTTCTTTCTCCTTTCCCTTGCTTTGGGTGGCCTTCTTGGTCTTCCTCCTCTTGGGTAAAACGACAATGGGCTGCTTGGGAAATTTCTCCTTGCTTCGGAGGGTCTTAGTAACATTTGGAGTTATAGTTTTAGGCACCCTTTTTCTTGATGTCCGGGGCTTGGCCACTTTTGGAGAAGAAAGCATGGCCCCTTGCCTAAGAGAGGCAGCTAGCACATGCTCTATTGGCTCTTTGCCCTTGTTACTTTCCTCATCATCCTTGCCTCTGTTTTTAGTTTCTTCATGAGTGCTTTGACTGTCCTCTTGCATGTTTGTTTGAGGGCTACCCTCTTTAATCTTGCCTTTGCTGTCTTTAGGACTTTGAGGCTCTGTCTCTTCAATGTTTTGGGCTTCATCTTCATATTTTTTACTGCTGTGAGGGCTACCAATATCTTCATCAAAATGTTCAATTTCCTCATCATTTCCCTCTCCACTATTTTGAGTTTGTTCATGGTGTTGCTCTTCATCACTGTGCTGCATATTATCACTGTGATGCTCTTCCATGTGCTGACTTTCCTCACTTTGCTCTTTTTCATTTTACTTCCCTTCTTCATCATCATGCTACTGCTGTTCATCATCATGTTCTTCTTCCTCATCATGCTCTTCTTCCCCTTGCTACCCTGCCTCACTATGCTCTTCTTCACCTTCCTGCCCTTCTTCATCATGTTGTTCCTCCCCTTGCTGCCCTGCTTCATCATGATGTTCCTCCCCTTGCTTCCCTGCTTCATCATGCTGCTATTCATCATCATGTTGCTGCTATTCATATTCATCGTGCTCTTCTTCCACATCATGCTCTTCTTCCTCATCATGCTTTTCTTCTTGTTCAATCATGGGAAATTTGAGCTTCTTGGGAATGGGCTTACTTGAAGAAGGTGAAGGATATGCATGGAATGAAGGAACAATGGCGAAATCTGGATGTGCAATGAAAGTGTCCCAAGAGATTTCCTTCTTCTCAAGCTGATGAAGAATGAAAAAATTGATGAGGGAATGATGAAAAAGGCAAGCTGGCTGGTGAGAAGGAGGTCTTTTCTGAACAGTGGAGGCCATTTTTTCAATACTTCTATGGAGGAAGAAAGGGAGATTTAAGAATTTGGCTCTTGTGAAATGCATGAGCAACCAGACATGGTAATCATAGACCCGGGAGAACCTTCCCTCGCAAGTGAATTATTTCATGATTATCTTCATGAGGGGAGCATAAATTGTCAACAGATATGAGAAAGGAAAGATGGATGGACATGTTTCTCTATGCTCAGGCTTCAAAAAGGGTTTGTACTATTCTGAGTCTAGGTGGCTCTGTTTAAACCACTTCTCTCTGACATAAGGGATTTTGGTGGCCTTGGAAATGGATCTAGGAGAAAACTTGAAATCCAAGCCTGCACGCTGAAAGTGTTTCCCTTGAAATCTCAAAGCACAAGGATGTGTCAAAGGGGAATAGATTTTCACCTCCTGCACCCTTTGGAAAAACTCTAGACATCCAACTTCATGAATGTTAAACAGGACTGATGGATGAGCATTTACCTCTTCAGTTGAAATAGTCTCAAACCTCTTGTGAAGGCCACTTCTACTGTCTTGCCTATGAGGCATTTTGTTTTGGATACTTTTTTCAAAAAAAAGCTGTCTCAAATGGCCCTTGAAATTTTTTCTGAACCACACCCCTTTCCTCCTTATAAGTCATTGTTTAATCCTCTTTGATGCCAAACAACAAGTATTTGTCAAATGAAACAAAATCAACTTATCACTGCTTGGAAAAAGTCTTGAAAATATGTGTTGGTGGTCCCTTGTTTGAACAAGGATCTCCTTTGTTTTGATAAGAACACCTTTCTCTTCAAACAAAACCCTTTTTTCTATTCACTGTTTTTTACAAAGTAAAACAAAACACCTACAACTGTCTTGAGAAACCTTTCAATCACAGACTCTGATTTTTGGACTATGGAGGCTGCACAAAGTTTGCCTTTTCACCATACAGAGAGATCACTTTAAAATGACAAGATTTCACCTTATAAACATTGTTTTCGCCTTTCATTTTGCATACATGGATTGTTTTTGTTTTACCACTGTTAGGACACCTTACAGCAACTTGAGACCTCCACAACTCTGCTTATCTGTCTTGTAATTTGTGTATGGTTTTCACAGTTCTTCAAGGCAGTTAATGCCCTTTAAACTGATAAGAACACCCCACCCTCTAATCTCTGTTTTTGTCTTGTGCTCTTTATATGACAAACTACTCTTTAAAGCCACTGTTAAGACACTGTCAAATTGATTTGAGATCCTCTAAGCTCAAGAAATGTTTTCTCCAGTTTTGACAAAACTTCGTCTCATATACCACTATCTGTCTCATTTTTTTAAATGATGAAATGGTTTCAAAGTCACTATTTCTCCTTATAGAAAAACAACACGGCAAACACCCTTTCAATTTTTGAATTTTGCCAAGAGGAAAAGTAGAATACCTCGAAGAAAAGCTTAAGGACCTTTTTTGATTGATTGGGGCAGCTCTACAGAGTTTTTTGAAGGTGTTTGGGTGAGCGGCACATTCACTGAAAAGAACGTTGTGCAGTCGGGTTGGCGTCGGGCGGTGTTTGAACGGGCGCTATAGGTGCACCGTGCGCTGCTACAGTCGTGTCACGCAGCCGTTATAACCCTTTGTAACTTCGCTCACAGGCATGCCGTGCACTTTTCCAAGCGTGTTGCATAGGCTTGAGGCCTTGAAAACTCTGAAAAATGCTGAAATTACTTTCTTCTCTGGTGAAAGAACTGAGGGAGTGTTGTATTTGAGTTTTTAATTTTCACATGAGACTTTGCCAATGGTCTCTCCTCCTTTTAAAGTCGAAAAAGCCAACACATCTTCATATTTTTCTTTTGTGAGGGTTTGGAGTTTAAAAAGGCCCCCTTTTTTCATATAAAAAACTTAAATCACCTTTTAACATTACAAAGGCCCATATTTCGATTTTAAATGCTGTGGAGGCTACTTTTGAATGACACCATAGTCATGGCTCCTTTTTACTGCTTTTTCACTATTTCTTACTTAGAAAATAAACCTGTCACCTTTGTTTATTTCTGACCTTTAGAGGAGCATTGTTTAAGAGTCATATCCAAGATTTGTGAGGCATCCTTTGCCATATCTTGTAAGGAGATGAATCACCACTCTAAAACTTACTTTGAAAATTCTTCTCTCCTGGTGTTTTGATGATAATTATGGCTATTATGCAGTTTGATCAAAATAGTCAGGCGCCCTTGGATATTTTCCTTTGACTGTGGATGACAAACCTTATTTTCATTCACCCATGGCTTTACCTATATCTATTCATCAAGGAAAAAGGCCTTTAGAGACCCTCAATGGAATCATGTGGAACAACAAGGCTTTTTCACATGTTTCATAAAAGGTCTTTGACTATGATAGTGGTATGGCTTGATTCTTTGAATATTGTCTTGAATTTGAATCATGGTGTCATATCCTTTTCTTCACATTGATGAGACTATCCAAGTGTTTTTTACTTTAGCTTCACATTTCATTTGAAGGAGATCTCTGATAGAAGAAAAACCAAACCTCTTTGATTCTTATAGTACTACTGCTTGGCCATCTACTTAACAACAATTTTCCACTCATAATTATCCCATTGTTTCCCACTGGATTTGAATTCTGTCTTTCAATCAGTGAAACTATATAAGAAATCCTTGAAACACCACTGCTGTGTTAGTGGTTTCATCTATTGAAGAAAAAGGTGTTTAAACAAGTTTTTAGGCAGTTTGCAGCATCATTAGCTTTGTTATTTTTTGAATGAGGGTACACCTCTTTTCCTGTCCCTCTACTTGTTAAATGAAGGAGGCCAACATAATATTCCCAACCATATACTTTTAAATGAAGGATGTTTTCAACCAACGACCTAACCATCTGATCATGTTTGGAGGAGCTTTTACACAGTGATGCTATTTCATCCCTTTGTCAAACCATGTCATCTTTCCTTGTAGTGCCTATTCTCAGTTAAGTAAATAAAAGGGACAATATTGACAATATGCTATGAGGGGAAATTCTCTGAGATATGTAATCCTGTTGCTAAAATATCCTTATACATCTTTAGACATTAGAAGAAACCTGACCTGTATCTGTAGAGTATTACTTGCTAGTCATTAGTCACTAACCTTTTGACTGTGTTTGCAGGAGTTCATTGAATTACCTCTCTGACTAGTACTTGCATCCCAGGCTCAAAACCACATGAGAAGCATCTATCTTCTCATGTTAAGTTTAATAATGTCTTCAGGAACAATGGTACACTTCTGCTTTTTAAAAAGACATTGAAACACTGTAAATCCACCTAATATCAGTTTGACTTGTGGCATATGCACTGCTGAGACATCAAGGCTTGTTAGTGGCGCGACTTAAGGGTGTATCAAGATTTATTTTTAGAATAGGAAGGTCATCTATGACTGGTTGATATTAGACAGAGGTTATCTTGGCTTTAGGATATTTTTCCAAGGGAGGAATGCCTAAAGCATCACTACCTAACTCAGGGGAGATTTTTGATAGATTTGGAGTATTCTCTTTGGAGCTATTGGACAAGTTTTTATGACTGAGACTAGATAGGGCTTGACAATTAGGTTTTTTCTCATCATAGGCTGATTGAAAAGGTAGGAGGGCAAATTGTTTAGGGGTGTTTTCTAGCTGAAAAATTTGACAAATTGGAGATCAGCTGCTAGAAAACTTGGCTTTAAAAACTAGTCATCATTAACAGGTGAAAAATACTGATGACTAACAGTGGCTCCATTTGGGGAGGGCAGCTCCTTTTCAGGAGGTGTCCAAAATTTCAGATCTCGGTTCTTGGAAGACCAGTGCCTTTATCCATTGGCACAAATTTCTTTCTTCCTTGATGCTATTTCTGAAAATTGACATGATTATTAGCATCAAAGACATTTCTACCTACCCTGCTACATTTCCTAACATTTTTTCTTTTTTCGGGTGCATTTGGACTAGCAACCCTTTGACATAATATTTTGAAAAATGACACTATCTAATTCTACACTTATATCCGCCGGGATTTTAGATTAAGCTGATGAACTCCTTTGTTTCTCTACCTATACTGGATCGACTGTAAAGGTTAAGCTGTTTGACAGGATTTTATTCTCTAATCTAAAACATGAAATTGAAAAAGGAACAAATCAGGATTAGACAATCTAATTCGTCATGTACTTGTGGCATGAAAGACGAGATGCACACAAATATTATTTTGCATAAAATGAAATCTAGAAAATCAGGGCTAGGATACACAGTTTGGTTTTCATCCCTGCTTTCCTCTCTGGTTCTGTTTTGATCATGTGGAACCCGTATCTTTTCCTAATCTATTTTCTTTGATAAGTCAAGCTTACACAATGTTGACTATCTTTCCTCTCACTAACTTATCAACAAATAAATTTAAAACATGTTCAGTTTTGATTAGGCTAGATAACTGAACAAGACATTTGAGCACTAGTAGCGGCATTTAGACTTGCGTGCTTTCAGAATGACTATTTTTTGAACATGGAGCTTTCTTTCTATTTTTCAAACCGCCCTCTTTTCTATTTTTCTATTGTTTTTGAATTTTCTGTTTTTATTTATTTATTTTTCAAACAATGGTATATACAATGATTGAAAATGTTTTAACTCAGAAATCTTGGAAATGGTGAAACTTAAGCATCTTATCTTCATAAGGATCTCCTAACACTCTTGGTCCACTTAGCTCTTAAAAAGAAAAAATTGGAAAATTTTCTCTTTTAAGCATGACATAAGAATTCATGCATGAATATTTGAACAACCCCGAATCTTCCTGCTGTACCTCTTTATACCTCTTATTTCCACTCCTTTTGCTGTACATATTTTTAAGATAATGCAGATATTCTTTGTAATTTTTTAAGTATATGATGATATCATCAAGGTATGTCAGAATGTAGAAATTTAGAACTGGAAACATGGCTTTTAGGAGCATGTTTTTGAGATCTGGTGGTTTTGCAATTCTGGGTTTGAAAATGGAACTACTTCCAGCATATTTGAAAAATTCTTTGAGCTGTTTGCTTTGCAAAGGAATCATTTGGCGATACCCTGAAACATCATCTTGCAAAGACACATGATTAAAAGCACTTATCATTGGTATATCATGGTCTTGGGTAGGAAGGATAAAATTTCTATCACAAGGGTGTATATTAGTATGTCTGAAATCAAAACAGATCCTATGACCAGCTGTTTTATCTTTGACTATTATTGTTTGATCAAGATTTTTGTATTTTCTTTTGTCAAAGTTGTTTCTTGGAGTGATGGCAGTGGCATAGTGTTTCTCACTGTTTTCTCTATATGAAGTAGTATTTTGAACAAGATTGCAAATTCTAGCAGTTCTAAGTCTTTGGTGGAGTGACAAAATGTTAGCTAGTTCAAGCAACTCAGGTATATTTGGGCTGTAGTCATCATATCCTTTCATAAGAAGTTTATCAGACATTTTTTCTGGATCTTTAGTTGTTATGGCTACAGTCAAAGTTTCATTCAAAGAGGTAGAGTTATGAGATGGTAAATCTTTAAGGTATGGTAAGAACATTAAGCTCCCCTGCCCCTGATTTCCAAAAAGGTTTGTGATATGCAAGTATTCTAATGCCTCTATTCTGAAAAAGTCTCTTGATGTTATTTCTAATGTTTTCCTATAGCTTGAGCAATTTTCTTGATGGCATATAATGTTTTGTGCTTTTTTCTCTAATTTTGTTTCAAGAGGAACGAACTCTCTTTCCTCAAGACGTAACTGCTCATGATCATGATAATTTTGAGTGTCCAGTTCATCATAGAGAACTTGGGGTAGCTAATGCGGTGGGTCTAAGTTTGTTTCAATTTCTCCCAGTTGTTCCTAAATGTTTTCATCAGTGTGTAAAATGAAGGAATTCAGATCTGAATGCAAGGAGTATATTGGGATGTTATCTTGCATTTCTTGGCTGCTGATCATATATTTCATGTGTGATTCCCGATGGAGTATTCTAGTTTGGTTAAATACAGGAATAGTGGCATAGGACATATCAAGTTGAATATTTCCCTAAATCTTGGTTCCCCAAGATCTGGATAAAAGCATTCCATACTTGGGAGGGATGTCTGCTACCACTATGTCCATGATCAGGTGTTTTGCAGGTACTTGGGCCAAACTGAAACAAAGATCTTTGATTAAACCCAGACACTTGACTCTACTTGAATCAAAGGAATATAAATCTTTATAGGGTCTTTTTATTTCTAGGCCTAGTATTTTCATTACCACCTTCGGCATGAGATTATGCGAGGCTCCAGAGTCTAGCATGGCATTGTGTAGGATTTGGTCATGTATATTCAGACTGATGTAAAAGGGAAGAGTGGTTCCTTCTTGGAATTTCCCTTCTATTTTTGGACCAAACAACACTTCAGGGGTGTCATCAGCTAGATTTAAGGTGTTTTCATCATTTCCTATATTCAGGACCTTTAGCACTTGGGATTTGTAGGATTTTTGGGAGATAATTTCGGTAAGAGGCATGGTGATATTTATTTTGGTGATTTCTCCTTCAAAACTGAAGGGTGCTTGTAGTTTAGATAGGTTTGCTTCAGTTTTTTCAGTCATAACTTTCTCTATGTTCTTAATTTGCTGACTCTGGTTGGGGATTTTGTTCAACACATCCATCTCGGGAATCTTGGTAGAGGTACTAGGACAATCTGAGCCAAGGTTTGTCTGAATAGCTTTATCTTTGTTTTGGTCAGTTTTCTTGACCATGGTTTTGTTGCTATCCATTGCTCTTTTAAGGATGATATCAGGGGTTTTAGTAACAACAGTTTCTGAGCTACCCTTTTTGGAGTTGTCTTGGTTTTTTCTACTTCTAAGATCATACTGCTTGTGAGCTTCTATTATGGCATTCTGAAAAACTATAGCAAGGTCTTCAAGGTCCTCATAGTTGGTTTCATTTTGATTCAGGGAGAAGAAAGCTTGTTCTTATTTTGTGAGGTAAACCTCACCCTCGTTATTAGAACCTATTAGGTTTAAATGACTTTCATTTATGGGTTCGGTATCCCTCTCATCCTCTTCAACATAATTTTCATTAAAGGGTGGCCTAATTTGTTTGTCATTTTCTCTTGCTTTGTTTTGAGGCTGTTCTCTCCTAAAGTTTTGGTTCTGGTTTATGTTTGGAGGGTTTGGCTGGTTGTCCCTAAGAGGTCTCTTTTCACTCATATTTTCCCACATTTTTTCCATGGATCTAACCAAGTCATCTATTCTAGGATCTAAGGAAGGGGCTAAAGGGGTGAAATCATCCCGGTATGTGACTTTCCTTTCTGATCTGGTCCTAGCTCTTTTTTCTGCTAAGTTGGCTTCTGCACTTATGGCCACTTTTTGCATTTCCTCTAAGGTAGGGGGGTCCTTGTATATTAGTTGATAAGTCATGTTTGGGTCGAAACATTCGGGGAATTTTTCTAAGGCTAAGCCAAGTGAAGGTTTAAAGTGAGGTGGGAGGGCGTTATACACACTATTGAACCTAGTGCAGTATTCCTGGACACTTTCCCCATTTTCCCTTTTTAGGTTGTTATACTCTGACAGGATTTGAATGGGGTTCTTTCTGATTTCCCACTTATTTATGAAGGTTTGGTAGAGTTATGGGAGATCATGTATGCTGTTTGGAGTTAAGCTCTTAAACCATTTTTTGGGTTCTCCGCCCAGGCTTTGGGCGAACATCCTCATTCTTATAGTCTCATATTCTATTTCCATGTATTCAAAGGCATCGCTAATTCTATCTACGTGTTGTTGAGCGGTAGTAGCCTCAACTCTGGCAAAGTGCGGGATTTTGGATTGATATTCATTTTGTAAAGGAGCCAAAGGGTGTGGCAACACCAAGGGTGCATACCAAGCTGCCATGGCGGGAGCTAATGTATGATGTACAATATGAGGGCTTGTAGGATGAGTTGAGGTGATTTGAACAATAGTGGTTTGGATGGGTGTGGCGGATGTACTTGGGCTAGTGATCTGATTTTGAGCAGATATGGGGTGGTAGGAGCCAAAGTGATGGAGAAGCTGAAATTCAGGAGGTGTAGTAGGTGAGGCTTCTCTACTAGGACTCTATGACAAATCTAGGGGCTCAAGATCGTCAAAGTTTACCTTAATTTGTGACTTGCTTCTAAAAAGGGTTTTTGCTGATTTTAAGTCAAATGGGGAATCCTGCAAGGATGTGAGATGCTCAGGTACTGATCTTGCTTTACGGATGGACCTATCGGTAGCTAAGTTTCCAGTTTCGAAAGCTTGCCACAGAATCTTCTCTGGGTCATCTACTATGATAGGGGGATTTGCGTCTGGATTATATCTGGTATTGATTCTTCGTGAAGCCATATTTTGAATTCAAAGTTTAGAGAGGATGGTATTTGTGATTGTTTCAGATGGATGGGCTCTCTAGGGGTTTTGCTAATGTGAAGGATGGTCAAAACAAAAATGAGGTCTAGTGGAGTCGCAAGGTGGATTTTTTTGAGAACTATGGTCCACCACCAAAACTATCAAAGATGTTTTTGGGAAAAAGTCTTCTAGCAAAATTTGAGATGAAGACTTGCAAGGAAGAGTGATTCACTTCGTTTCAACAGTTTTCTAGGCTATTTGGACAAGCTAATGGTTCTATTTGCAAGTTTTTTTTTGTTTATCCTATGTTTAGGTGAATCTTCTGAATCATTAAGTTATACTTAGTTTGTCACTGATCATAGAGTTTGCACCATGAGTTTTAAGTTTTGGAAAGGATGAGTCAACAGAAAGGTATGGTTTATGAATTTTTTGGTTTTTTATGGAGTTTTTAGGCCTACTGGAGGCTAGTGGAGTCGCCAGGTGGAACTTGGTTGTTTTTGTAGAGATGTAGCTATGGTCCACCACCATTAACTATGGAAAAACCAATCTAGGGATGTTTTGGGGTTTTCTGAGTTTTTATGTGTAGCCTATGAGGTTTGGAAGAGTTTTCTATAACTGAATCATCATTTTGCTAAGATGGTGAAAGAGCTAGCTTCTATTCTTCAAAAAACACTTAAGTTTTCTAAGTTTGATTGAGACTTCGAGAGTTACTAAGGACTACTTAGATTTTCACTAACTCAGAAGGTCCCACCATGATCGCCACTATGTTAGGGAGCGGTGGGATAAGTCAATCAGATAGTATTCTTAAGGCTACTAGAAAGTTTAGGGAATCTAAGTTTGTTTATCAGTCGGTGTCCCACCGTGATCGCCATTATGTTAGTGTGGCGATGAGGTGGCTAAATGGCAGGTATTATTGAAGATAAGCGATTTATGGAGTCCTAAGGTGTACTTAGATTGTCACTAACTCAGGGTACCACCATGATCGCCATTATGTTAGGGTCCCGTGATTTGGCTGATTGGCAAGCCAAGTGACAGGGTAACATCAAACCAGTCTTTGGAGCCCAAGGACCTACCCTTCCTGGACTCAGAGAGGGCTCTCTCTATTTGTGTAAGGGATATATGTGTGTTTGCTTCTTATGTTTCTGATTTTAGGCTAGTTATGAAATAGGTTTTTGGTTTTGGTTTTTAGGTTTGTGAGGGATGAACTGATCAAAGACTAAGATAGATAAAAATATTGTCAGATTAACTGGGTTATGGGGTCGAAAAGGTCAATAAAGCTTTCAGATGATGATACAAGGTTGTTGAAGGGTCAATTTGATCGAGGTGAAATCGATCTTTGGGTAAAATGGAGTGAGGTGGACACTAAATTTGTGAAGAACAAAGGATTTCAAACATAAATAGTTCAGTAGCTAACATAAACATGGTAGGGCTAACCATTAATCATGAGAAATGTAACTATAAACTGATCAATGCATAGAAATAAACATTCAAGCAATACATAGAGATATATGACTCTCTAACTTTGGGAAATTGCTATCAGAATTTGGGGAAATACATTTAAGATAAACAAACAACTCAAATCACTATGAGGAAATTCCTAAGCATAGTATTTCAAGCTATTGGGCACTTTGAAGCAAGATTGCATAGTTTTAGGCAAAGGGCAAGATCAGTACAAGACCTCCTTGGTTCAACAAATGACAATCAAACAATCAAAGAAAGGTTTCAGAGGTGGAGCTATGACTAGCCATGAGTAAGCAGGGCATACCATGAATCATAATTAGCATGCATAAAACCATAAATGAAACAAGTAAAAAATTTATTCAGTTATCAAAGAGCAATCAAGGATTCTTTGATATGACTAAGAAGGAAGAAAACATAGAAGCTATAAAGAAACATGAAATTTGAGGTACCTCCAAGGGCATGTCTCAAATCTATTCTCTACTGTCTTATAGCAAGAAATAACATGGAATTATGAATGAAAACTAAGAAGCATAATAGAGAGGGACACTATACCATTTTACCAAGTCAAGGAATCCAACAACAGACCTCCTTCATCATCCAAAAACATTCAAGAAACTATCCAATGCATGAGAAAAGTGTTTATTCCAAGCTTGTATAGCCATATATTGCTTCTATTCATCAATTTAAGCCTTGTAATTTACAATGAATTCTCTGGAATATGTAGGCCAGGATGAGGGAAAAGCTCCTAGTGCAACTTGCAATCTCCTTGGCCCATCAAAAATATCTAATTTTGTCCTTGAGGCTTTGCAAAGCCCAAGGCACAAAATATCTAATAAGATATCTCAAAAATGCTAAAAAAGGAGAATATATTGACTTTTCATAACTAATCATGCCCAAAAATATCTAAACGCACATGAGGAAAAGTTACTTTAGAAAGGTACATTTTTCACAAAAATACTTAATAAATATATCAGCAGAAAGTCCTTTGTCTTGCCAGCAATGTTTGGAGGCAATCCTGATGTCGAAACAAGGCCTGTGATAGCTCGTTGGAAAGATTCGAATCTATATTTTCTGAAAATTCTTATTTTTCTCCATACTGATCACTAGAAGTTTGTAAAAAGCTGACATGTGCGTAAAAACCCAAAAAATAGACTTTGCTGATAAATGGGGCAGAGTGTGGAAAAAGTGAGTATTTTTCGCCATTTTGGGGGATCAAATCATATTCAATTGATCTAAAAATTGTTGAGTATATGCCCCTGAAATTATGGCATCCAATGATACCATTTTCATCCTTTGAGGATGCCCCAAACAGAAATGGCGATGCCCATGATTTTTAGCCAAAAGCCCAAAAATGACAAAAAAACAAAACTTGTTGAATTTTGCCCAATTTTGGCGAGCATGACCCTCAAGGGTTTTCAGAAACATGTTGTGAAGCTGAGGCCAAAATTTGGAGCTTTGTGGTGTCTTTCTTCATTTTTGGTGCCGGGCGCCTCCTTTGAGCTTCCTTGAGTTTTCCCTGTGTGGCCTTCAATTTCCGTCGGGCGAACTGATTAAGCTTCTTATAGTGTCCGGTCATGCTCATTTGAAGGTCCAAATCTATATTGGCCTTCTCCAACTTCTTTTCCAAGTGATAATTCACCCTCTCAAGCCATGCTTCCTGATTGTTCTCTATCTCTTTGGTGAACAAAGTAGTGAGAGGAATAGATTGGAGAAGGGCAGCTTCTTCCTCCTTTTGTTTCTCAAGGGCTCTTCTGAGTCCCATGGTTCTTGGCCTCTTTCTCCTGGGCTGATCTTCATCTTCGCTATCATTGAACTCACCCATGAGTTCTTCCAATTTAAATTGTGCCTTGGAGGCCTCCTTTTTATATTTGATGGCCCGTGTCTCATATACCGCCATGTGGACACTCATCTGTTTATTTTGTGTTTGCAAGAAGTGATTGAAGTTTCTAGACCTCTCTAAATCTATCCTTAAAGCATCAATTTGTTTTTCTCTATTTATCAAGAGAGTCTCTAGGATTCGGGCCTCATTGTCGCTATCATCACTTTGGATTTGAATTATGTCAAAGTCTCTCTCATTTTCATGGTTGCTTTCTTCTTTCTCCTTTCCCTTGCTTTGGGTGGCCTTCTTGGTCTTCCTCCTCTTGGGTAACACGACAATGGGCTGCTTGGGAAATTTCCCCTTGCTTCGGAGGGTCCTAATAACATTTGGAGTTATAGTTTTAGGCACTCTTTTCCTTGATGTCCAGGGCTTGGCCACTTTTGGAGAGTAAAGCATGGCCCCTTGCCTAGGAGAGGTAGCTAGCACATGCTCTATTGGCTCTTTTCCCTTGTTACTTTGCTCATCATCCTTGCCACTATTTTGAGTTTCTTCATGAATGCTTTGACTGTCCTCTTGCATGTCTTTTTGAGGGCTGCCCTCTTTACTCTTTCCTTTTCCGTCTTTAGGACTTTGAGGCTCTGTCTCTTCAATGTTTTGGGCTTCATCTTCATCTTTTTTGCTGCTGTGAGGGCTACCAATATCTTCATCGAAATGTTCAATTTCCTCATCATTTCCCTCCCCACTGTTTTGATTTTGTTCATGGTGCTGCTCTTCATCACTGTGCTGCATATTATCACTGTGATGCTCTTCCTTGTGCTGAATTTCCTCACTGTGCTCTTTTTCACTTTGCTGCCCTTCTTCATCATCATGCTACTGTTGTTCATCATCATGTTCTTCTTCCTCATCATGCTCTTCTTCCCCTTGCTGCCCTGCCTCACTGTGTTCTTCTTCACCTTCCTACCCTTCTTAATCATGTTATTCATCCCCTTGCTGCCCTGCTTCATCATGTTGTTCCTCCCCTTGCTGCCCTGCTTCATCATGTTGTTGTTCATCATCATGCTGTTGCTATTCATCTTCATCATGCTCTTCTTCCACATCATGCTCTTCTTCCTCATCATGCTTTTCTTCTTGTTCAATCATGGGAAATTTGAGCTTCTTGGGAATGGGCTTACTTGAAGAAGGTGAAGGAGATGCATGGAATGAAGGAACAATGGCGAAATTGAGATGTGCAATGAAAGTGTCCCAAGATATTTTCTTCTTCTCGAGCTAATGAAGAATGACAACCTTGATGAGGGAATGATGGAAAAGGCAAGCTGACTGGTGAGAAGGAGGTCTTCTCTGAACAGTGGAGGCCATTTTTTCAATACTTCTATGGAGGAAGAAAGGGAGATTTAAGAATTTGGCTCTTGTGAAATGCATGAGCAACCAAACATGGTAAGCATAGACCCGGGAGAACCTTCCCTCGCAAGTGAATTATTTCATGATTATCTTCATGAGGGGAGCATAAATTGTCAACAGATATGAGAAAGGAAAGATGGATGGACATGTATCTCTATGCTCAGGCTTCAAAAAGGGTTTGTACTGTTCTGATTCTAGGTGGCTCTGTTTAAACCACTTCTCTCCGACATAAGGGATTTTGGTGGCCTTGGAAATGGATCTAGGAGAAAACTTGAAATCCAAGCCTACCAACTGAAAGCGTTTCCCTTGAAATCTCAGAGCACAAAGATGTGTCAAAGGGGAATAGCTTTTCACCTCCTGCACCCTTTGAAAAAACTCTAGACATCCAACTTCATGAAAGTTAAATAGGACTGATGGATGAGCATTTACCTCTTCAATTGAAACATGCTCAAACCTCCTGTGAAGGCCACTTCTACTGTCTTGCATGGGAGGCATTTTGTTTTGGATAATTTTTGCAAAAACAAGCTGTCTCAAATGGCCCTTGAAATATTTTCTCAACCACACCCCTGTCCTCCTTATACGTCACTGTTTAATCCTCTTTTATGCCAAACAACAAGTATTTTCCAAATGAAACAAAATCAACTTATTAATGCTTGGGAAAAGTCTTGAAAAGATGTGTTGGTGGTCCCTTGTTTGAACAAGGATATCCTTTGTTTTGATAAGAACACCTTTCTCTTCAAACAATACCCTTTTTGTTGTTTACTATTTTTTTACAAAGTAAAACAAAATACCTACAGTTGTCGTGAGAAACCTTTCAATCACATACTCTAATTTTTGGACTATGGAGGCTGCACAAAGTTTGATTTTTCACCATACAGATAGGTCACTTTAAAATGACAAGATTTTACCTTATAAACACTCTTTTCACCTTTGATTTTGCAGACAGGGGTTGTTTTTGTTTTACCACTGTTAAGACACCTTACAACAACTTGAGACCTCTACAACTATGCTTATCTGTCTTGTAATTTGTGTATGGTTTTCACTGTTCTTTAAGGCAGCTAAGGCCCTTTAAACTGATAAGAACACCCCACCCTCTAATCAATTTTTTTTTCTTGTGCTCTTTATGTGACAAAATGCTCTTTAAAGCCGCTGGTAAGAAACTGTCAAATTGATTTGAGACCCCCTAAGCTCAAGAAAGTTTTTCTCCAGTTTTGACAAAAATCTGTCTCATATACCACTATCTATCTCATGTTTTTAAATGATGAAATGGTTTCAAAGGCACTATTTCTGTTTATACCAAAACAACACGGAAAACACCCTTTCAATTTTTGAATTTTTCCAAGAGGAAAAGTAGAATACCTCGAAGAAAAGCTTAAGGACCTTTTTTGATTGATTGGGGCAACTCCATAGAGTTTTTTGAATGTGTTTGGGTGAGTGGCACGTTAACTAAAAAGAATGTCAGGCAGTAGGGTCGGCCTCGGGCGGTGTTTGAACGGGTGCTACAGGCACGCCACGTAGCCGTTATAACCCTTTGTAACTTTTCTCAGAAGAACGCCGCGCGCTTTTCCAGGCCCGCTGTGCAGGCTTGAGGCCTTGAAAACTCTAAAAAATGCTGAAATCACTTGCTTCTCTGGTGAAAGAACTAAGGGAGCATTGTATTTTAGTTTTGAATTTGCACATGAGACTTTGCCAACGGTATCTCCTCCTTTTAAAGTCGAAAAATCCAACACATCTTCGTATTTTGCTTTTGTGAGGGTTTGGAGTTTAAAAAGGCCCCCTTTTGTCATATAAAAAACTTAAATCACCTTTTAACATTACAAAGGCCCATATTTCGATTTTAAATGCTGTGGAGGCTGCTTTTGAATGAAACCATAGTCATGGCTCCTTTTTTCTGCTTTTTCATTGTTTCTTGCCTAGAAAATAAACCTGTCACCTTTGTTTATTTCTGATCTTTAGAGGAGCACTATTTAAGAGTCATATCCAATATTTTTGAGGAATCATTTTCCATATCTTGGAAGGAGATGAATCACAACTCTAAAACTTGCTTTGACAATTTCTGCTCTCCTGGTGTTTTGAAGATAATTATGGCTATTATGCAGTTTGATCAAAACAGTCAGGAGCCCTTGGATATTTTCCTTTGACTGTGGATGAAAAACCTTATTTTCATTCACCCATGGCTTTACCTATATCTGTTCATCAAGGAAATATGCCTTTAGAGACCCTCAATGCAATCATATGGAACAGAAAGGCTTTTTCACATGTTTCATAAAAGGTCTTTGACTGTGATAGTGATATGGCTTGATTCTTTGAATATTGTCTTGAATTTGAATCATGGTGTCATATTCTTTTCTTCACATTGATAAGCCTATCCAAGTGTTGTTTACTTTAGCTTTACATTGCCTTTGAAGGAGATCTATGATAGAAGAAAAACCAAACCTCTTTGATTCTTATAGTACTACTGCTTGGCCATCTGCTTAACAACATTTTTCCACTCATAATAATCCCATTGTTTCCCACTAGATTTGAATTCTGTATTTCAATCAGTGAAACTATATAAGAAATCCTTGAAACACCACTGCTATGTTATTGTTTTCATCTATTGGATAAAAAGGTGTTTAAACAAGTTTTTAGGCAGTTTGCATCATTTTTAGCTTTGTGCTTTTTTGAATGAGGGTACACCTCTTTTCCTGTCCCTCTTCTTGTTAAATGAAGGAGGCTAGCATAATATTCCCAACCATTTGCTTTTAAATGAAGGAGGTTCTCAACCAATGACCTAACCATCTGCTCATGTTTGGAGGAGGTTTTACACAGTGATGCTATTTCATCCCTTTGTCAAACTATGTCATCTTTCCTTGTAGTGCATATTCTCAGTTAAGTAAATAAAAGTGACAATATTGAAAATATGCCATGAGGGGAAATTCTCTGAGATATGTAATCCTGTTTTAAAATACCCTTATACATCTTTAGACATCAGAAGCAACTTGACCTGTATTTGTAGAGTATTACTTGCTAGTCATTAGTCACTAAACTTTTGACTGTGTTTGCAGGAGCTCATTGAATTACCTCTCTGACTAGTACTTGCATCCCAGGCTCAAAACCACATGAGAAGTAGCTATCTTCTCATGTTAAGTTTAATAATGTTTTCTGGAACATTGGTACACTTCTTCTTTTGAAAAATACATTGAAACACTGTAAATACACCTAATATTACTTTGACTTGTGGCATATGCACTACTGAGACATCAAGGTTTGTTAGTGGCGCGACTTAAGGGTGTATCAAGCTTTATTTGCAGAATAGGAAGGTCATATATGACTGGTTGATATTATACAGAGGTTCTTTTGGCTTTAGGATAGTTTGCCAAGGGACGAATGCCTAAAGCGCCACTACCTAACTTAGGGGATCTTTTTGACAGATTTGGAGTGTTCTCTTTGGAGCTAATGGACAAGTTTGTATGATTGAGACTAGATAGGGCTTGACAATTAGGTTTTTTCTCATCATAGGCTGACTGAAAAGGTAGGAGGGAAAATTGTTTAGGGGTGTTTTATGGCTGAAAATTTTGACAAATTGGAGATTAGCTGCTAGAAAAATTGGCTTTAAAAACTAGTCATCATTAACAGGTGAAAAATACTGATGACTAACATCTTCTATGCATCAACCTTCTGAAATAGAGAGGGGTGTGTACTCTCAATCATATGATTTTGATCATACTCCCTTTCACCTTATTTAATCTTCAATATCTCATCATCTATCAATGATGGTACATTTTTCTCATGGAGTGTGCTTTGATCTTTGTATGTGAGATTCCTTGGAACTTCTTGTGTACATACAAGAACTCCTCTCATTGGAGCAAGTGCTCCATCTTCCTCTTCATGAGGTGCTAGATGTTAGCCACCTATAAAATTTGTCATATCAAATGGTGGCTAAATCATTTTTGAAGCCTTCATGAAACAAGTTTTATTGCCAAAATTGTTAGTTCTTGAAGTCTTATGAAGATGAATTATTCTTGAGTTAATCTTCACTGTTATTTCCCACTCAAAATTGAAAAAATGTTGTTTTCCTGTAGAAAATACTGGTGCAAAAACTCATTTTCCCTTCATTTTTTACCCCTCCTTCCACTCAATATTAACCTCCATTTTATCCCCTTTCTTCCCATGAATTTCTTTTATTTTCCCTCATTTCCCCTCTTCCCTTCATTAAAACCCCTTTGATAAGGTTTAAAACTCCTTTTTTCCTTATCGGAAGCTTTCAAAATCCTTAAAAATCCTTGAAAAATCATAAAAATGAGCCTTTTTGTGCTAAGGCTTTAGCCCCCTTCAGCTAAGCCCCCAAACCCCTTCCCCACCATATACTCACGCCCAGGACTAAGAGTTAAAATATTGAGTGCTTATCGCAATTGGATTTGTGCGATGGGCACGTTTCTTTATTTAAAAGAAAAGTCTCGATGCGATTGGCCCCTTTGTTATAACTCCTGATCCCTTCATATTTTCATATGAACCAAAGACCCTGTAATCAGGCACTAAACCTTATATAAAACCCCTCCCTGATACAAATTTCCCTTTATATTTTATACAATCTGATTTTTCTTATATTACAAAGAGTCCCAACGTTCATTGGTTGAAGCAAATCCCAATCGTCGATTTAAACCAATCAAACGATCTTTGGGATCTCACATCAAAGATTTCCATTAGGTGCATTTAAATTTTTTACTGCCCCCCCTCCGATTGGCCCCTTCCGATGGATTCCCAATTGTCGATCTATTCTGCCATACCCAGATCTGATGGCCCACATCGCTCCATCCCAAAGCCCATCCCTCCGCCTTTGGACCTCCGCAGAAAAATCTCCGCAGTCGATCTGATCCTCAGATCAATGGCCCTCGTTCAATCGCATAGGAGATTTTCATCGTGCCTTTCCTCTCTCCTCCTCCAATCGCAAATCTTCTGTTTGGATCTGGGTCTTCCATACAATAAGATCTGATGATATAGATCATTTCTCCCTTCCCTTTGTTTTTTTTCATAAAGCCCGCTGTATAAAGTTTTAAATGGATCTCCGTTGTTGATGTCTGTAGATCAATGGCTCACATTGACACATTCTCCACCCGACCATCACCGCATATTTTATTCCTTTGATCCCAAGATTGGATCTAGACCGTTCATCTGTTTCATCCAACGGTCCAGATTCAGTGTGATAAGCCTAACTCCTTTGGGTCCTACCCTTCCTAGATCAAATCTCTGTCGTTCATTCTTCGATCTGACGGTCCAGATCAAAACCGCTCCAAATCTGCCCCACCTCTTATCGCCTGAGCATCTATTCTCCATCGCACTCTCTCCATGATTGTCCTATCTAAAACCCCGGATCTGATGAGTGACGCACAGTTTCGCGTGATTTTTAGCCCGAAGGTTAATGATCCAAAATTACGCAATGTAGGTGGTTTTGAAAAGCCACGTGTTATGTTCTAATGCATATCGCGTTTGAAAAGTTAAAACAACCTTCCCTCCTTTTTGCTATGCAAAAATAGTGGTTTCTATAGCTGAAACCACTTTACCCCATTTTTATTGCATCCCATCGCATTTAATCTCCACCGTTGATCTCTGCAGATCAATGGCTCGCATTCAATCTCGCATTTTTAATCGTCCTCCACCCATCCTCCAAGGGATTTTTTAAGTCATTCTCAGCCGTTGATCTCTGTGGCCGATCTCATCCGATGGCCCAGAATCCTTTTAGAAACCCCGAATTTCATTTTAACCTATTTACTCCTCCAAAGGTTATTTACCCATTTCCTTTGAATTTCCTCCTGTTGCGCGATAATATGGACCTTCTACATAGTATTTTCCCGATTGATCTCAACCGTTGATCTCTGCGGTTCAACGTATTTGACTTAATCTCTCCACCATTTTTTCAAACCACCTCCCATCTGACCCTCGCAAAGCAATACTCGCAATTGGATGCTTTCATCCAATGGTTGTGATCGAACCCTAGCCTCCAAAGCAGTCTAAACCCAAAATACGCTGGATTTTTCTATTTTTTCTTGGTTTGTGCAGGATATAATGGTTTTTTACATTGTGTTAAAAGTGAATTGAAGGCCGTGGATGACGATACCTTAGGCCATCATCCATCAAGGAGATATTTCTGCAGGGTTCTGAATTATGTTTTGTCAGTGCCTCATGAGCACTGACACCATTTTAAAACCCTGTGCATGCCTGCACATCAACAAGACACTAAAAAACTAAATCAATAAAAAAGTATCGATATTAAAGGATTTAGTCATAGCAGAGATAAAGAATTAAGGATGGTTTACATAGTTTTTGAGGGATTACGGCCTAAATCGATTATCTAAAGCCTAATCCACTCAATTAAACACAGTTTGAAGAACAGAAGACATAATTTAGGCCAAATTATGCCTAAGACACAGATTAGAGACAAATTGACAGTGTTTAAAGGAAAACAATAAATATCTATCAGTCTGAGAAAGCCTCCACTACCACATTAGAGGCTAATTGAATCCTCTCAGCTACCAAAAGCCACTTGTAGCCTCAAAGCATTCAAAAGAGGCAGATTTACTACCAGAACAGAAGATATTTGCCTCAAAGCACCTGAACAGTTAATTCAACCAAAGGAACTTATTGTAAACTGTCATCAGAGTTATTACAAAGATGAAGAGTTATAAATTCAACAAACTCTGCTAAGAAGAACGAACACTTAATACAAACCCATTAATACAAAGGAAATATCTGTAATCTTCTCCATTAAGCACCTCAAAGGACGAGAAGCATTAAACTGTATTAATTGAACCTATAGCTCTTTTTCTCTCATCCACCTCCTCATTTTCCTATAAAATCTTCTTGAGGAGCACATTGCAAAGGGTTGGTTGCTGAACTTTGATATAATACTTGTGCTTGAAACTTTCTACATGTAAATAGTGTTCAGAGGCTCTTGAAGCTCTTTTTTGTAATCAAATAAGTTAGGATGAGAAGAGAAGATGATTGTTGAACTGAAACATTAGACTTGAAGAAGGTAACTGGATTGACATCAATATACAAGTTGATTCTTGGGATCCTGGTCTATATCACTAGTGAATTTCTTCTTTCCGTGTTATTGTTTTCCTTTCAGGTATTCCATTTTGTCCACTTATTATCTGATAAAGAACAACAAGCATAGAGTTAGGATTTACTGTTTACAGTACCCTTCTCTGACTGATAAGCTTTATCTGTATGTTTTCCTCTCAATTGTGTGTTTAAGAATGACTTAAGTTAAGTGTAAACATTATCAAGGAATGTGGTTTTTCCCCTGTCTTGATGTGCCAAGCTTGAAAAGGAGTTCTTGAATGTTATTTTCATTATGTACTAAGTAGAGTTAGACTAGGAAAGTTTATGGTTTGCCTTGTCTTCTAGTTCTTTCTTCAAAGGTAATTCTGAAAGTTTCCTTAAGAGTATGCTGAGAGAAGTTTATATTTAAAAGTATCTTATCTGATCTTAGGCTGCACTTTGTTTTTCTTATCTGTTTTCATCCCTTCTGAAAGTAATTATGTGTATTACTGGATTGTTTGTCTAATGTGTTAGCTTTAATACAATCTTGTCCAAAGAAGTCTATGGTTAGCCCTGTCCTTTGGTTGGTTTAAAATAGTTACTTAAAAGGCTTTTCTTGTTTGGAAAGACTAATAAATCCTAGTTGAAATTATTGTCTTTTTCCACCCCTTCAACACTTTTATTTGTTCCATTCCATCACTTTATCTAAGAGATATTGTGACATAGATGACTTGCCCCTTGGACCACTCTTGAAATTGTTGCACAATTAAACCCTTTTATGACTCCATAGCCAAATGGACTAAAAACCAACATCATATCTATCTTATCAGCCAAAGTTTGTTCTGATTTCTTGCAACTTCACACCTTTGAAACTCTTTCATTTTAGGACTTTTCACTCAACTAAAAATCATGCTCAACCATCCAAAACCAAACAAAAACCCCTGTTCTTAATAACTAGCCTAATGTCATACCCAAAGGCCTTAAAGATAAACCAAT
The DNA here is from genome assembly GCA_034641835.2 of Pinus albicaulis. Lineage (NCBI taxonomy): Eukaryota > Viridiplantae > Streptophyta > Pinopsida > Pinales > Pinaceae > Pinus > Pinus albicaulis. The sequence continues at coordinate 1,356,918,161 of CM076577.1, read as the reverse complement.
CTTTGCACTGAATAGAGAGATCCCTCTCTGGATTCAAGAGGGCTAGATCCTAGAATCCCAAAGTGGTTCAAGTGTTGTCTCTACAGTTTTAGTCTCACCAATCTTCTAAAATTATAGATTCCTAACATTTCTGGCGACTCCACTGGGGATTTTGAGTATTTTTTCATTTTAGATATCTTTAAATATCTTAGATTACCCTTTGATTCAAGAACATTGTTCAGTGAGTACAAGTATCCTCTTAAATCACTACCAAGCAAATGGTAATCATGATATAGCTCATTTGAATCAGTGACAAACTAAGAAAATATTAGGATTCTCATAAGAACTTATCAAACCTTGAAGGATCAGCTAGCTTAGCCATAAGAGTAAACTTTCTTTGTCTCATCACCGTAGCTAAGTTTTGAAACATATTTAGGACACTCTTAGAACCCATAGGACTAAAATAACTCAAAAAACCCAAAAATATTTCAGATTGGTATTCAAATAAACATGGTGGTGGACCATAAAACCTTTTACCTCCAAAGGAGCTAGAAATTTCCACCTGGTGACTCCACAGTCCTAAACAGACCTTAAGACTCTGCTCAGAAGACCCATTATCATCATAAAATCATTTAAAATTAGTTAGAGGACTTTAGGATTAAATATTTCTTGCTTAAAGATCAGTTAGCCTCTTAAATATTTTCATATTTGGTTAAACTTTTCTTGTTTAGTAAGGTCTGAAAAACACAGCATAGTGGCTCCTAGAAAGATTTATACTAGAGCCTATCCTGACCCAAACCCTCTTGATATAGTTGATAACCCTGAAAGAATCCTTAGGAAGTATCCTAAGGTTAAATCTTCAATTGTTTTCAGATCACTTCTTAGAGCTAATTCTGTTCCTAAAAACCTTGCAGCTCTATAAAACCCACAATTTGACTTAATAAATCCATTTAGAACTAGGTCACTTGAGGATTTAGATCAGTTAGATTCGGAGCCTTCACTTTCATCCCAAGATAGAAGTGAACATCCTGGTAGTAGAGAAACTACACCACCAGATTTACATTTCCTACATTGTTTTGGTTTCTCTCATCCAAGATCAGCTCAACAAAATCTCGCTGGTCCATCCATTTTTGCTACCCATACATCCACTATCCAAACCACTCCACTTCAGCCCACTTTCCCTCTTGTTAATCCACCTATTGTAAATCCACCTCCACCCCCTATAATGGCAACATGGTATGCCCCGTTGTTCCTTCCTTTACCATTAGTCAATCTTCCACAGGACTATCAGTCCAAGATACCATTGTATGATGCCAGTAATGCCACTACTGCTTCACAACATGTGGATAAGATGAATGACTACTTTGAAAAAAATGAGATTGATGATGAAATTGTAAAACTTATATTATTTGCTCAAAGTTTAGGGGGAGAAGTAAGAAAATGGTTTAAAGGCTTAACCCCAAATAGTATTAATGATCTCCAAGCCTTCCATCAGTTATTCCTAAACAAATGGGAAGTCAGAAAAAACCCTTTTCAAATACTTTATGATTACCAAAATCTCCAAAGAAACGTTGGGGAAAGTGTGCAACCTTATTTCACTAAGTTCAACAGTGTTTACAATGCCCTTCCCCTAGACTTAAAACCTCCACAAGGCTCAGATTTAAACAAGTTTCCTGAAGGATTTGATCATGAAATGGCCTATTAGGTGAGAGAGAGAGATCCTTTGACTCTTGAAGATATGAAAAAAGGAGCTCTTGCTGTGGAAGTTAACTTAATGGAGAAAAGAGCAAGAATGAGGAATGAGAAGAAAGTATCCTTTAGAGAGGAATCCACAGCTCCCACATCCAGCTCAAAGATGGAAAGGATGATGGAGGAGATGATGAAAAATATGAGCATACTTGAGAGATTACAAGCTATTCAAAACCAAACAGCTTTTGAGAATAGAAATCAAAACAAAAATTAGAATTTTAGGAGAAACCAACCTCAGAATAGACCAAGGGAAGATGATCAACAGATCACTCCTCCTTTTCATCAAAACTATGTAAGTGAGGTTGAAGAAACAAGTGAAAAAATAGAGGAAGATGACATAAACATGTTGGGAGTAGATAATGATGACTTTGAAGTTCATTACAATAGGAAACAAGGTATATATATGCCCTATGATGACAAAAGAGCTGAAGATGAATATTACTATCAAGAATTGGAAAATGTCATTATAGAAACTCCAAAAGAGTATGACCTTAGAAGTAAGAAAAATCTGGAAACTCCCACTAACAAACCCTCTAACAAATCTATTCAAAACAACACTGTAAATAAACCCAAAATTGTAAAACAAAAGGACAAAACAGTGGCTAGAAATTCTGATAAAAACAAAGAGAAAAGCACTCAAAACAATTAAAAACAGAGTGCATACCTTAGTAGCGTTAGCACCTTAGCTAGTGCTCCTGTTAAAACAATTTTGACAAATGTAAACAAAGGAAATCAGCAAACTGATTTTGTTGATAGAATGGTGGTTAATAAGGCTGAAACAAGCACTTCAAAGAATCTGATGCCTTTTAGTTTAGAGCAGGAAATTTCCAGAATAAAAATCTATGTTCCCCTTACTGAATTAGCCACCCAGAATGTGTATATGTTAAACACACACATGGTGTATGAGAAATATAAACACACACAACAAGAAAATCAACACACAATGAAGAATAAGCATGTAGCTCTCTTATTTTTCCATTATACATGATGTACATTTATAGTACAATGGTGTGACTCTTGGTTTCACATTCCAAGGTCACTTGGACTCCATTGTGACTTTTCGCATTCCACACCTACCCATGTAGGATTAGGTGTTCCAACACCCCCCCTTAATCCGAAGGGGTATGTGTGAGTCCAAGAAGAGAGTTGTAATAAAAATTTGCAAAGTATACATGGATGCTCATGGGCATCCATGTCTCTGGCTACATCTTTGAATCTGGAAAAACGAATTGTGCCTCAGGCTCACTTGAACTGCTGTGTCTCTGGCTACAACTCTGAACATGGAATGAGAGATTGTGGCTCAGGCTCGCTTGATATGATGTCGAAGCTTGTACATTACCACCATTTCCCCCCCTCTCAGGGACAAGGTGAGATGATGGCGAAAACTCAACTGCAATTTTGCTCAATATCCGTGAACACCTTCTAACATGTGTTTTAAACATCTTTTTGGCTATTGATGCCCATTGCCAAGAAGCGATCCATCCAAGATGAATCTTTGTTCTTGCAGGAGGCTTTTTTTTGAAGCATCTGTCTGAAGAATGAGTGTGCCGACCATAATGCTTACATGGATGAAGATCAAAACAGTGATATTTCATATGGCCAACTCTATCATAGTGTTGGCATTTTACAATTTGTTGTTGTTGTGGAAGTGGAGCAGAATCTGAAACAGCTGCAAGTGAACTATCATACAGGAATCCAACAATCTGAAATATGATGGGTTTGGTGTATTATGGAATATGAAAGGACACATCCTTGTCATATCCAAGACTAATTCAGTGCTTGTTGTGGACAAGCTCTTCCCAAGGTCTGATGATGGGCTTCAGAAGTGTAGGCTGAGCTACTGCATCTACATGAAAATCTGCTCTAGTACAAGGAACTGAGTGGGAATCCACTGGAACTTTATTGACTTGCTGCTAATGGGAGTCTTTCTCAATATTCTGAATAGAAATAGGTTCAGAATGGTGACTCTTTTGCTGAAGTTCATCTTGTTGGAGCTGAGATTCCAACTGCAAAAACTCAATCTTTTCTTGTGCATCTTGAAAACAACTTTGAATATTACAAAGAGCATTCTTGCTCATTTTTATCATATCATCAACATTTGAATGAATGAGGTTATTCAACAACTCTATTGCCTCATTGATTTTAGCCATTTCAACAACCTAGGCTCAAAATATGAAAGGGTGTCGGCTTCAACCGAAAATGCACCCGTTTACAATGTGATTCAAGAAATACAAATGACTCAAGGGAAATTACAACTATGGAATTCTAAAAGTACAAACTATGCTCCTCAAATGATGGAGGACAATCAACAATTTTTCAACAACTCAAGTATTGATTCCAACTATGAATGAAGAGGCAATATAATGTCAGCTCAATACAATATTTCTGCAAAATAATTGTATAAATGTGCAGCAAAAACAACGTGCAAGAAGCCTTTGAGGCAGCTGATTTTCTTCTTCAAAAGAGTTGTTTTACACCAATAACAACTTGTCTTCACATGTAAATCTCTTTCAAAAAATCACCCTTCAAATCACAATGCAAATTTCACTTTTCACTATATATTCAGTCCATTTTCTGATATGTCATTTTCTCTTTGCTGCTGTTCATTTTCTCTCTCTGCTCTTCCTCTCTTCCTCTCTCTCTGCTATTTTTTTTTTAATTTAAAATAATTAAATTAAAAAAAAAAAATTGAAATTTAAAAATTGGGGAACTGAGGGAAGGTAAATTAGACAAAGGTATGTTTGGGAGGGAAAAAATAGGAATTAATTAAAATGGGGATTAATTAAAAAGGGATTAATTAAATGATGATTAATTAAAAAAGGTTAATTAAAATGGGTATTGATTTGTAAAAATGGGGAGGGAAACTTATTTGGGTGGGGGGTATTATTAGAAGAATTTTTTTTTAAAATTGAAAAACCTGAGATTGACTGTGCGTGGAGGGAGGGAGGCTGAGCGGCCGTGTGGGAAGAGGGGTGAGATGGGATGGTGTGAGTGGGAGGTGAGAGGAGGGCGGTGGTAACTGTGAGGGGGAGGGGCAGAGAGGGCGTGGTTTGGGAGGGGAGAAGATGTGAGAGGTGGTAGAGATGTGAGGGGAGTCGGGTGGGAAGGTTAGCGTAGATGGGGAGTGCGCAGGGTAGCGTAGGGGGTGGGCAGGTAGGATAGAGGGAGGAGGGTTGTGGGATGAGTAACGAGGTGCTATGTGTGAGAGCGCGGGGTGGGTGTAAGAGAGTGGTGAGGGAGTGTGGATAGTCGAGAGGAGAGGGGGCTGCGTGTGGAGTCGAGGAGGGACAGTCGTCAGGGGAGTGGGGTATGGTGTGGTGTGAGTGCTGAGAGGCAGCTGTGAGGTGTAGAGAAAAGGGTTAGGGAGCGTATGGAGCATGAGGGGTGAGTGGAGTGATAAGGGGTTAGATCATGCGCAGGTTAGCAAGGTCATGGGATTGAGCGAGAGGGGAGTCGTGGTAAGGGATTGTAGGTTGAGTGAGGGAAGGGCGTAGTGCTGCGAGGGGGTAAAGGTTATTGTGGATAGGGAATGGGAGTGTATAATAGTACAGAGGGTGTTGTTACAGGTGGATTTGTAGGGGAGGTCGAAAGGCCTGAATTTTTGTTTTTTTGTTTTTTTTAAATTAAAACAACAGAGAATGAGTGAGGGCAACAACGATTTTTGTCTTCAAAATAGCAAAGTAGAGCAGGAAATCATCTTTAAAACAACAAAATTTTTTTTCTAAATACACAGAAGAATAATTTACAGAAACTTGTAGACTTTCTAAATGTATATGAGAATTGGAGAATTTGCAGAAACTTTCAGTAAAAAACTCAAAAAAATTTACTTAAAAAAACCCAGAACTTTTCTTCAGAAATCCACTTTAAACTATTTTCCAGCAGCTCTCCAAAATGCAGAATTTAATAGGTAGAAATTGCAGGAAAAATGAGCAGTGAGAAAACCTTCAGATGCACAATGCTTCTTTTCTCCAAGCCAATTTCCGAATGCGGCAAAATCACTGCTGCAAAAACTCTCTAAATGCTGCAAAAATGCCAAAATGTTTTGTAGATATGCACAGGCCATAAACACAAATGGCTCACTCAAGGTTGAGCTAGTTATGAACTTCTCAGCTCCGATACCATGTTAAACACACACATGGTGTATGAGAAAGATAAACACACACAACAGGAAACTCAACACACAATGAAGAATAAGCGTGTATCTCTCTTATTTTTCCATTATACATGATGTTCATTTATAGTATAATGGTGTGACTCTTGGTTTCACATTCCAAGGTCACTTGGACTCCATTGTGACTTTTCACATTCCACACCTACCCATGTAGGATTAGGTGTTCCAACAATATAGATCCCAAATTTTGAAGGCTTTTAACATAGAAGAGAATAATGACACTGTCAATTTTAAAGATGACCAGTCAGAGCTCATATTTTGTCCTAATATTGAGGGTAGGTATCAAGAAGGACTAGTTCCTCATTTTTATGTTAGTTTAAATGTTCATGACAAAATTTTGCACAATGCCATGCATGACCCAGGGGCCTCTCATAATTTAATGCCCAAAGCTGTAATGGAAAGCCTAGGCCTTGAGATCACCGGACCTTACAAAGATCTTTACTCCTTTGACTCAAGCAGAGTGAAATGTTTAGGTTTAATCAAAGACCTCTGTGTAAACTTAGCACAAATTCCAGCCAAATGTTTAGTCATGGATATTGTAGTGGTTGATGTACCCCCAAAATATGGTATGTTGTTATCAAGATCTTGGGGAGCTAAGTTACAAGGAACTATGCAGATGGATATGACCTACGTGACCATCCCTATTTTTAATCAAACAAGAAGACTTTACAGGGAGTCCCATATGCAGTACATGGTTACTAGCCAAGAGAGACCACAAAACTCTCCCCTTTATTCTGTAAATATCTCCCCTTTATTCTGTAAATACAGGCCTTGATTCATTTATCCTTTTCAATGATGAAACATTTAGTGAACAAGTGACTTTAACTGAATTAATGGCAGATAGAAAGGAGGATGAAGACAACACATAAATGTCAAAATAGTTTTCTAAACTCGAAAAATACAACAAAAAAAACACAGGTCTAGAGCTACAAATCATTCATTCATTGATTTTTAAACTTGACAGTCAAGAAAGCAGTCCTCGACGCAGTGAAAAATATGAGGAATTAAAATGAATTCAACGAAGTGCTGATCTTCAAGAGAAATCCGAAAGCACGCTAGTTGAAGAGGATAGTAACCAAACTGATGAACCTGCGATTATTCCTCTTTGGAGTGTGAATTTCGACGGGTCTTGCACTAGGATCAACACAGGTGCAGGTATCTAGATACATAACACTGAGAACAACCACACAGAAGGCCATTCCTACAGATTAAATTTTCAGTGTTCGAATAACATAGCGGAATACGAATCCCTTCTTTTAGGCTTACATTTTTTGAATAAATTAGGAGCCAAGAGAATTAAAGTTCATGGGGATTCAGACTTAATCGTTAGGCAACTAAATGGGGAATAAATTTGCAAACACCACAGACTTAGAGCCTATAGGAACTATGTCATGGATTTGTTGAAAATTTTTGAGGAATCCCAACTGATTTTTGTCCCAAGAGAAAAGAATATTCGTGCCCATAGTTTAGATTTCACTGCTAGAACATGTTTAACACCATTTGTAACCAAACAATGCACAACCCAAATTAAATTCAGACTATTTGTCCCTGATAACAATAAATATTGGCAAGTTTTTGATGGAGACAAATAAATAGAAGACTTCTTGCAGTCCAGAAATGAATTTGAACTACCAAGTTCAGATTCAGACTATGAAACAGACTGTCCTAGTGAGGAAAATCTACTTGATGAAGAAGAAGAGTCTCCAGAGATGGCTAATTTTAATCTGTTGTCTAAAAAACTTCAAAACACAACAGAAATTGTTGCAGAGTTAGAAAAAGAATACTTAGAAACTCTACATTCTAACAATCAAAGTCTGCCAAAAGGTTTGGTCCCTTTAGAAGAGCTGTTTGATTTTAATGATGTGGCCAAGAAGCCAAAGCTAGAGCTTATGGAAACTGAAGTTGAAGAGTGTAATATAGGTAGTCAACTAGAACCAAAGATGATCAAACTGTCTAAGACTTTACCAACTCACATCAAATAGAAATATATAGAATTGTTTAAATAATTTTTTGATGGTTTTTCTTGGAGTTATGAGGATCTGAAATCCTATGACACTGACATAATTCAACACAAGATACCTCTCAAGGAAAACCAAAAGCCATTTAAACAAAAACTTTGCAGAATAAACCTTGTTCAGTTACCTTTGGTTGAGAAGGAAATCAAGAAAATGTATGAAGCTGGTATTATTGTTCCTATTATATATTCAGAATGGGTGTCTAATTTAGTGTTAGTTAGGAAGAAAATAGGAGAGATTAGGTTTTGTATAGACTTTAGAGACTTAAACAAAGCCTCATTAAAAGACAACTACCCTTTACCCAAGATGGACCATATTTTACAAAGGGTAGTTGGCTCTAAAAGAATTTCTTTGCTAAATGGCTACTCATGATACAATCAGATTTTAGTACATCCTGATGATCAATTAAAGACAACTTTTACTACACCTTGGGGCACTTTCATGTATGTGAAATTTCCCTTTGGTTTAATGAATGATGGTGCTACTTTCCAGAGAGCCATGGACATTGCATTCTTGGAAGAATTGGGCTACTTCATCATTATTTACCTTGATGATGTCACTGTTTTCTCCAAAACAGATGAAGAGCACTTAGAACACTTAAGAAAAGTATTTGAGAAATGCAGAAAGTTTGGGATATATTTAAATAAAAAGAAAACACTATTTGGTCTCCAAGAAGGTAAAATTCCATGGCACATCATATCAGAAGAGGGGATAAAGATAGACCCAAAAGGGATTGAGGCTATATTGCAAATCACTCATTCTAGAAACATCAAGGAACTTCAATCCTTCAATGGAAAGATTAATTTCTTGAGAAGGTTCATACCCAACTTGGCTGAACTCCTTAGAAACATTACAAATATGCTGAAAAAGGAACAAAGAGTTAAATGGACCTTGGAAGAAAAAAAAATATTTTGAGTTGGTGAAACAAGCATTAACCAAAACACCAGTTCTAATAAGTTCTGACTTTTCAAAACATTTTTTTATTTTTTCATTTACATCAAAACATACAATAACTGCTGTCCTATTACAGAAAAATCCACAAGGACAAGAGCAGCCCATTGCATTCTTTAGCAAGGCATTGAGAGATGCTCCTCTGAAGTACAACATTATGGAAAAACAAGCCTTTGCCTTATTCAAAGCTTTAAAAGACTTCAGAGTTTATATTTTGCACTCCCACATCATTGCCTTTGTCCCAAATTCATTTGTGAAAGACATTATAACACAGGACCCAGATGAAAAGAGAGATAAGTGGATAGTTGTGACACTTGAATATGATTTAGAAATCAAGCCCACTAAACTCATTAAAGGCCAAGGTCTAGCTAGATTAATGGCTGAATCAAATTTTGAAGTTCTTGATATAAATCTGATAAATACTTTAGATAAACAAGAGGAATTGTCAACTCCCATTGTTAAAGACCATTTTATGAATTCCTCTTAGTATGTTGATATTCTATATGTTTTGATCAATCTGAATACACCTCCTGGTTTATCAAAAACAAAGACAAGGTTTTTAAAGTTAAAAGCTGTAAAATACTACATTTTAGATAAATGTCTTTATTGGAAAAATGAAAGTGGGATATTGCTTAAATTTTTGGCCGAGCATGATGCAGAGAAGGTTAAGCACGAGTTCTATGAAGGAGAATGTGGAGACCACCACTACTGGAAGACAACAGCCAACAAAAACCTTAGAGCTGGCTACAATTGGCCCACACTCTTTCTATATTTCCATAAAATGATCATTGCCTGTCACAAATGTCAACTCTTTGAAGGCAAGAGAAAATTGCTACCCTTACCTCTGCATCCAATCACTGTTGAAGCTCCTTTTCAATAGTGGGGTTTAGACTTCATAGGAGAAATCCATCCACCCTCATCTGCCCAGCATAGATGGATTTTCACTGCAACAGAATACTTTACCAAATGGATAGAAGACATCCCTTCTAGGCAAGCCAATGACTCTATCATCATAAAATTCATTGAGACTCATATCCTCTCTAGATTTGGCTGTCTTAGGAAGATCATCAATGATAATGCAACTACATTTGGATCCAAGAATATGGTTGAATTCTGTCACAAATATCAGATAAAATTGGGTCATTCTACTGCTTATTACCCTAAAGGTAATGGGTTAGCAGAATCCTCAAACAAGAGTTTGATAAACATAATCAAGAAGTTTCTGGAGGACAACAAGAAGTCTTGGCACACAAAGCTAGTACATGCACTATGGGCTGACAGATTAACACTTAATAACTCTATTGGAATGTCACCCTATCAACTTGTGTATGGAGTAGATGAAATTTTTCCAACCAGCCTTGGTGTACTAGTTATGAAGTTGATCCAAGAAGTATAGTATGAAGACAATGACATGATCAGAAAGATAAATCAGACCATACATCTTCAGCAAACCAGGGAGGAGGTCTACAGCAGAGCATTACAAAAACAAGAGAGCATCAAGAAGCTTTTTGATAGAAGGACAAAGGCCAATAACTTCAATGTTGGTGACAAAGTGTTAAAGCGGGATTGAAGGAGAGAAGACAAGGGAAAGCATGGGAAATTTGACAACTTATGGCTTGGCCCTTATCTCATTCATTCTTCTGCTGGTAACAATGCCTATTTCTTGTAGGAATTGAATGGAGCTGAACTGTTTGGGGGTCCTGTCAATGGCAAGATGCTCAAACATTACTTCTCTTGACCATATCATGTTTGAAAGCCTTTTTATATTTTTTCTCATTATAAATATTTCATCCATCGTTGCATTCAAAGTTAGAAAAATAAAAAATACAAAACCAATAGAAAGAGAAAAGAGGGCAAATTGTAAAAACAAGAAAGGTATAGCCGCATACCAAAAAAGAGAAACAAAATATGAAAGTGTGCAAGCTCAAATGCCACTCCTAAAAGACACACTCCTAGTTAGTCATAATACCTAATCATGGCTAATTAGTTTTCAATTTACTGCTGATAGGTTAGTGCATCAGATTTTACAAACATCTTAATCTTGGCTTATCAGTTAGGTAGATTAGGATCGAAAATAAAGGTTCAAACAAGCTCAAAATTCGAACCTAAGATTCCAAAAGAAGAATGACTCTAATATATTTAAATCATGAGTCAAAGACAGAAGTAAACTGGTTCCAATAAGCCCAAAACTTGAACCAGAAAAGAATGTAAAACAACTCAAACAAAATCGAAAACAGAGCTGAAGGAAAGAGAAGGATGAACTCTTAGATATTAAGCCTTCACCTTTTCAATTTAATTTTCTGCAAATAATAAATCTATGTGCAACTTTTTTTTTATGCCATAGATCAGCAACAAGTTAGATTGTTCAATCCTAACTTGTATACTTTTAAATTTCTTGTTTCAGAATTTAGAGAATAAAATATATTAGACAGTCTAATCCTAACAGATAGTAGTTAGGTAGAGAAGCTTATGAACTCAACTGTTTAATCTGATTTCATGGATAAATAAGGAGTAGACTTAGATTAGTTTTTTTCTTTCAAAAGAATAAAATGTTTGTAAAAAGAGTTTACCAATCCAAATGCACTCTAAAAGAAGAAAAAATGTTAGATCAGTAGGATTGGGTAGGTAGAAAGATTGTTTGATAGAATTCCATTTTCTTTCATGGCTGCTAACATTATCAGAACAAAAGAGGATCATCCAAGTGAGGAAATTTGCAGCCCAATGGAAGAGGAATTGATCAGCCCCCAGAGAATACAAGTCTGAAGTTCTTGATGCGTTCAAGAAGGCACCATCCCCATGTGGAGCCACTATTAGCCACCTATAAAATTTGTCATATCAAATGGTGGCTAAATCATTTTTGTAGCCTTCAACAAACAAGTTTTATTGCCAAAATTGCTAGTTCTTGAAGTCTTATGAAGATGACTTATTCTTGAGTTAATCTTCACTGCTGTTTCCCACTCAAAATTGAAAAACTGTTGTTTTCCTGTAGAAAAGATTGTTGCAAAAACTCATTTTCCTTTCATTTTTTACCCCTTCTTCCACTCAAGATTAACCTTCATTTTATCCCCTTTCTTCCCATGAATTTCCTCTATTTTCCCTCATTTCCCCTCTTCCCTTCATTAAAACCCCTTTGATAAGGTTTAAAACTCCTTTTTGCCTTATCGGAAGCTTTCAAAATTCTTAAAAATCCTTGAAAAATCATAAAAATGAGCCTTTTTGTGCTAAGGCTTTAGTCCCCTTCGGCTAAGCCCCAAAACCACTTCCCCACCATATACCCATGTCCAAGACCAAGAGTTAAAATCTCAAGCACTTATCACAATCAGAGTTGTGCGATGGGCGCGTTTCTTTATTTAAAAGAAAAGTCCCAATGCGACTGGCCGCTTTGTTATAACTCCGGATCCCTTCATATTTTCATATGAATCAAAGGCCCCACAATCGGGCGCTAAACCTTATATAAAACCCCTCCCCGATAAAAATTTCCTTTTATATTTTATACTATCTGATTTTTCTTATATTACAAAGAGTCCCGATGTTCATTGGTTGAAGCGAATCCCAACCGTTGATTTAAACCAAGCATACGGTCTTCGCGATCTCGCATCGGAGATTTCCATCGGGCGCATTTAAATTTTTTATTGCCCCCCCTCTGATTGGCCCCTCCCGATGGATTCCCAACCGTCGATCTATTCTGCCATACCTAGATCTGACGGCCCACATCACTCCATCCCAAAGCCCATCCCTCTGCCTTTGGACCTCCACAAACAAATCTGTTGGGAAAAATACTGAGAGGGGGGGGGGGGGGTTGAATCAGTATTTAGGGCTAACTGAAATTTTTTTACCTTTTATTTCTCTAAAACCCATACGCTACTTTACTGAAGCCAACTCACGTATACACGCAGATATCCTTAATAAAACTTGCGTATTACCAGATATCTCATTATGCAGATAATTCTTTACTTAGATCATTGCATCATTCATTCATTAGATGTTTAGTAAGCAGTAAACTTGTGCAGTAAGAACAAAATAAATCATCACACATAAGCAACACACATGAACACCAGGATTTAAGGTGGAAACCCAATTCCGGAGAAAAGCACTGCCGCCGTCGTATTTTTCTTCAATATTTATTATAAAGAAAACTTCTTACAACTATGTACTGGCGCAGACTCATACCAGCACATAGGCACCCACCTTCAGAAGGATACAACCTTATCTCATTTACCAGCCTCTCCTGGAAGGGAGCTACAACCCCCTGCTCTAATTTACCAGCCTCTCCTGGAAGGGAGCTACTACCCCTTGCTCTCGTTTACTAGCTACCACTGGAAGGGAACTACAACCCCCTCACTAAAGGCTTCGACCCTCAGCACCATTGCGGACCACGTTTTATCAATTTTCATACTGGATCCAACAGCTTCCATACAACACACCTTGTAGGCCACTTTTCATCAGATTTTCAGACTGGACCCACTCCACACATTTAAGCTCAAAATATATCAAACTGAAACTTATAACCCCATAAATTCATTCATTGAATCATCAACCAATCAATCAACAAATTGATCTTTAATCAACATAATCAGCAGCATAATCAATATTCAAACAACCCAGATCTATATGAATACATCATTGACAGATAGCAGTAAGACAGTAGAACAGATCAGACATTTCATTCCACACACTTCAGCAAAACCCTAGATTTCATACGCGCTTTTACTTCACTGATCCTGCATATATATGAGCTTTCATAGAGACAAACCTGGGTATACTTCTGCACATATTTAAGAACTAATCTCATATTCCATACACACTTTTTCTGAAGACAACCCGCATATATACGCGCTTTCTCTACCACGAACCTGCGTATAGATCTTTAACCTTTCAGGACTATGCAGCTCTTCAGAACAGATAATTCAGATCTCCTCCTTTACTACAACAAAGAATCGCCAGATCACCGATCTAAACATTTCATAAACAGATCTAGACAATACATGGTCATTTCAGATCTAGAGATCCCTCTTCATCATTTTCTTCATCCATCATAGGTGCATTATATGTTTAGATCTATTAATGAACTGTAACCCATTCCATGCAGATATACTTCAAAGTGAAGTATTCATTCAATACCCAGACACATGCCCACACTTGTACTATGATCTTCTTCTCTCTATATAGATTTAGCCTTTATCAATACCATGAGTCAAAACCACTCAACCTCCGATGGTATTCCTGGACGGGATCAAATAGATAATCCAGCGCTCAATACTATGGGCCAATACCATGGTTATGTCCCCTGATTTTATAAATTTAGAGCGCAAATAGGAATACGCTACTTGTCACGTACATACGCTACTTCTCCTTTACAAACTCGCGTATGCTTTGTGACATATCATATTTATCATCTCTCTGGCACTTACTGAAATTTATTTCTCTGCTAATTATGATATGCTTGTAGATTCATCAGATTTACATCATTAATAAACTCATCAAGTCAGTTTCTATCAAGGACAACTTCATCAAGTAGTTTGCCATCAACTTTATCAAGTAGGTTGCCATCAAGGACAAAACTCTACACTATATTACCAACAATCTCCCCCTTTGGACTTGATGGCAACCATGATGGTGTTTGATCACCACAATAGATAGATACATTGATTATAACCATTATGCAAACACCATGATACTCTCCCCCTATTCAAACACCATGATACTCTCTATTATTCAAACATCATGATACTCTCCCCCTTTGACATCAAGGGCAAAGGGCGGATCAAAACCAAAACAAGGTTTTTCTTCTCATGTAGAAAGAAGAGTTCTGTAGATCTGTTGTGCACTGAAGTTACCATGCTCCCCCTGAGTTCATGTTGAATCTTCAAACATATTTTTCAATGAAGTACATGACTCTATGACCTTTCCTATCACCAAGGACTCATACTTACATCAAAGATCCAACCAAGTGGGTTTTCATATATGACTCAAGTACCCAACCAAGTGGGTTTAAACATTTTGACTCAACTACCAAACCAAGTGGGTTTACAAATTTGATCAAGTCCTTACATGACTAAATATTACAAATTTACATCATAGGTCTCAACATGACCTTTTCATCAAATTACAACTATGACCTTTTGTAACAAATACCAAAAAGACATCAAGAGAGAGATCATATTTCAAAACCATCATAATTCCAACGATGCATCCTCTCCACATGACCAATGCTCCCCCTTAGCTTGTTCATCCTGAATACTTTCAACATCAAATAATCAAGGCATCTTCATCAAATATCGAAATATGAGAGTTGAAACATCACCAGAGATACCAAACAGCACTGCAGTTGTGCTGAAAAATGCCGACCCAGAAGAATTTTGTCAGCAAACACCCATACACGGTTTTCTATGTATAAAATCGCGTATATACGTGACTGTCCTTCAGGAAATCCACGTATCCAACTTAATCTTCTGATTTTAAGCAGATCTGATCTTCTGAGAGGTAGAGACAATTCCCAGCTTCTGTCTGAGATATTTGAATGCTTCCCTGGAATATATGAGAGAAGAAAGATAGGACAATGTAGCTATGTTTTCAGGTGTCGTGCAATATTTTTAGCATAAGCACATCAGTAACCAAGTCTTCAAGCTCTTTGCAGCATCAACATATTCTTCTCAAGAGGAATTATCATACCAGAACAACTTCAAGCAATCATCAATGTGATCTGATATCACCAAGATCATCATGATTCATAATCATGATGTAACATGTGTAGGAATTATGTATAAAAGGTCTCAACCGTGATAAAAGTCATTAGCAACAAACTCTGCATGATCTAACCTTATCTTTGAATCATAAGACTTCCATCTCATCCAGGTGTGAAAACAAGATACTCTTCAGCAAAAAGCAATCAGGGCTCATCCATAATCTCATCATAAGAAACCATGTATCATGTCGCCATTATTTGAGCATGAGTATTATGAGAACTAAGGAATAAGCAGATACAATGCCAACAATGCAATCATTAGTTAGTTAGACTGATGCTCCCCCTGAACCTGTGCTCCTGATCTTTAGCTTAATCACGTTTTTTCTTATCAGAAAAGCATACGCTTCTGTCTCCAAAGAAACTCGCGTGTATATGCAGATTTAGTTCATTAAAACCACTCATGGACAGTGAAATACTGAAAGTTTCACAGCTCCATCTCCCCCTGAACTTATGCCACCTGTACCTATCTTCTTCACATCAGATGGACTGTCAGAAATAAACATAACGAGAATTACCAAACCAACCATGAGAATCACCATACATTTCTCCCTCTGTGATGATACATTACTAATCCCTAGAATGTATCTCACATCACTCTTGCAATCATGATGAGAAGTAAGCTTTAGAAGCAGATGACTGCAGTAGGGTCAATATTCCCTACATTTCTGACCAATCCTCCTTCTTTTTCCAGCTTTGCTTGAAGTTTCTTATTGTGTGCTAAAATTTATCCAAATTCTCAGATCTATTCATCCTGCATTCTTTTTATACATGTCCATACTTGTTACAAGCATAACATCTTGTGTGACCAGAAAAGTAAGCATAGGGATCATAATGTGTTTTTCTATTCTTTCTTCTATTGCAATCAGCTGCTGTATGACCAAACTTGCTGCATGAAAAACAATATCCCTTAAAGAAACCGTTAAACAATGTATAGAATCTGTTTGTTTGAGACTGAAACAATCTACTTCTGCAATTGGCTGCAACATGCCCATAATTATGACATTTAAAGCATTCAACATTATTGATCAAAGGAGGGAATGATTTCTTTTGAGAGTTCATGATTGTCGGTTGACCTTTTGTTTCTTTCAACACTTCAGGTTCTACATTGATATCCTTTGAATCTTTAGCACTTTCTTGTGAACTAGATTCCCCTTTAATAGTTTCATGAAAACCAAGACCAAATTTAACAGAAGGAGACCTTTGACTACTAAGAATATTGTCTAGAATCTTAGTGCTATCTTGAAACCTCAAAAGTTTATCTTTTTCTTCTAATTTACCTTTTAAAATGTTTACCTCAACCTCCAATCTTTGGCATAGCATATTCATGATATCTTCGACCCTTCTTCCTTCTTCTACTTGATCATTCAATTTTAAAATCTCTTCTTTCAACCCATTTTCTTGTTCTTCAAAATTTTGTAAAAGTTCTTCATTCTTCTTATTTGATTTTTCCAGCTCTGTTTTGAGAGAGATGATTTCTGCTTCAAGTCTTTCACTTTGATTGGTTACTTTATCTTGCAGTATTTGATATATTTCTATCTTATCCTTCATTGTTTCTATTTGTTCATTCATTCTAGATATCATATCTTGGTAGATAGATTCCTTCCTTTTAAATGGATCTTCATCATTGATTTTGAGATTTGCTTCTAGACTTATACTGTTACTTTCACTATCTTCACCATTGCATGCACAAGAAAGTGAATCACAAGAACAACAATCAATACCTGTTTCATATTCTTCATTTTCTGTTGTACATGTTTTCTAAGGTATCTCATTTCTTTGAGTAGCCTTCTTCTTTTTATTCCTTGCCATGAGCACTTGCAGATCTTGATCAGAATCTTCTTCATCCTCATTTGACATTTCATCATTATCTTCATTTGTATAATAACTCTTTCCCTTTTCAAATTGTTTCCCTTTATCATAATTTTCTTCATAAGGACATTTAGCAGCATAATGAAAAACTCTTCCACAAGTAAAACACTTGAAAGGAAGCTTACCTCTGAATCTTCCAGTACCTTGTTGGAGTCTTCTCACAAAATTTTCTTCTTCTTCTTCTGATATATAACTTGATTCCTTGACAACTTCCTTTTCTTTTCCTTTTGCACATGCCTTAAAGGCAACTTCTCTGATTTGAGAGGGACCTTCTTTTCTCATTTAAAAAGCAGTTAGAATACCATGTAGTTGAACAATAGTAAGAGTTTGCAGATCTTCCCTTGCTTCAATAGCAGATACTTTTGACTCAAATTTTGAAGTCAAAGATCTTAAGACTTTTTGAACCATAGTAGTATCAGTTATGGTTTCACCCAAATTTCTCATACAATTTACAATATCATCTAGACGTAAAAAGAAACTGGCAATACTCTTATCACTATGCATCCTTAAATTTTCATATTCAATTCTGAGAGTTTGGAGTTTTGCACTTTTTACCTTTGTATCTCCTTCATAGCTTAGAATGATTTTGTCACATATTTCTTTTGCTGAATTTAGCTGCATCACTTTAAAAAATTCTGGTTCAGACAAGATTCCTAATAAAACATTGACTGCTTTGGCATTGATTTCATATTTATTCCTTTGTGCTGCATCAGTAGGAATAATTTCCAGATACTGATAACCTTTTTCCACGATTGCCCATACTTTTGCACCAAGACTTTGAAAATATGCTTTTGTTCGTATCTTCCAGAATCACAGATTACTTCCATTGAATAGAGGTGGCCTTATAGAAAGTACTCCCTCATGACTTCCCATTGCGACGGATCTCCTTCAAGTGATCAAGCTTCTGCAGAAGGACCTGCTTTGATACCAATTGTTGGGAAAATACTGAGAGGGGGGGGTGAATCAGTATTTAGGGCTGACTGAAATTTTTTTACTTTTTCTTTCTCTAAAACCCATACGCTACTTTAATGAACCCAAGTCACGTATACACGCATATATCCTTAATGAAACTTGCGTATTACCAGAGATCTCATTATGCAGATAATTCTTTACTTAGATCATTGCATCATTTATTCATTAGATGTTTAGTAAGCAGTAAACATGTGCAATAAGAACAGAATAAATCATCACACGTCAACAACACACATGAACACCAGGATTTAAGGTGGAAACCCAATTCGGGAAAAAACCACCGATGCTGTCATCTCAGTCTTCAATATTTATTATAAAGAAAACTTCTTACAACCATGTACTGGCGCAGACTCATACCAGCACGCAGGCACCCACCTGCAGAAGGCTACAACCTTCTCTCGTTTACCAGCCTCTCCTAGAAGGGAGCTACAACCCCCTGCTCTCGTTTACCATCCTCTCCTAGAAGGGAGCTACTACCCCCTGCTCTCGTTTACCAGCCACCACTGGAAGGGAGCTACACCCCCCTCACTGAAGGCTTCGGCTCTTAGCACCACTGTGGACCACATTTCATCAATTTTCATACTAGATCCAACAACTTCCATACAACACACCTTGTAGGCCACTTTTCATTAGATTTTCAGACTGGACCCACTCAACACATTTAAGCTCAACATATATCAAATTGAAACTTATAACCCCATCAATTCATTCATTGAATCATCAACCAATCAATCAACAACTTGATCTTTAATCAACATAATCAGCAGCATAATCAAAATTCAAACAACCCAGATCTGTATGAATACATCATTGACAGATAGCAGTAAGACAGTAGAATAGATCAGAAATTTCAATCCACACACTTCAGCAAAACCCTAGATTTCATACGCGCTTTTACTTCACTGATCCTGCGTATACTTCTGCACATATTTTAGAACTAATCTCATATTCCATATGCACTTTTGCTGAAGACAACCCGCGTATATACGCGCTTTCTCTGCGACGAACCTGCGTATAGATATTTAAATTTTCAGGACTATGCAGCTCTTCAGAACAGATAATTCAGATCTCCTCCTTTACAACAACAAAGAATCGCTAGATCACCGATCTAAACATTTCATAAACAGATCTAGACAATACATGGTCATTTCAGATCTAGAGATCCCTCTTCATCATTTTCTTCATCCATCATACGTGCATTATATGTTCAGATCTATTAATGAACTGTAACCCATTCCATGCAGATATACTTTAGAGTGAAGTATTCATTCAATACCCAGACACATGCCCACACTTGCACTATGATCTTCTTCTCCTTATATAGATTTATCCTTTATCAATACCATGAGTCAAAACCATTCAACCTCCAATGGTATTCCTGGACGGGATCAAACAGATAATCCAGCGCTCAATACTATGGGCCAATACCATGGTTATGTCCCCTAGTTTTATAAATTTAGAGCGCAAATAGGCATACGCTACTTGTCACGTACATTTCCGCGTACATACGCTACTTCTCCTTTACAAACCCGCATATGCTTTGTGACATATCATATTTATCATCTCTCTAGCACTTACTGAAATTTCTTTCTCTGCTACTTCTGAGCTGCTTGTAGATTCATCAGATTTACATCATTAATAAACTCATCAAGTCAGTTTCTATCAAGGACAACTTCATCAAGTAGGTTGCCATCAACTTTATCAAGTAGGTTACCATCAAGGAAAACACTCTGTATCATATTTCCAACAAAATCTTCATCTTCGATCTGATCCTCAGATCAATGACCCTCGTTCAATCGCATCGGAGATTTTCATTGCACATTTCCTCTCTCCTCCTCCGTCACAAATCTTCCATTTGGATCAGGCCATCCATACAATAAGATTCGATGGTCCAGATCATTTCTCCCTTCCATTTGTTATTTTTCATAAAGCCCGCTGTATAAAGTTTTAAACGGATCTCTGCCGTTGATGTCTGTAGATCAACGGCTCACATTGACACATTCTCCACCCGACCATCATCGCATATTTTTTTCCTTTGATCCCAATATTGGATCTGGACCGTTCATCCATTTCATCCAACAATCGAGATTCAACGTGATAGGCCCAAATCCTTTAATTCATACCTTTCCCAGATCAAATTTCTGCCATTCATTCCTCGATCTGACAGTCCAGATCAAAACCGCTCAGACTCTACCCCACCTCTTATCACCTGAGCATCTATTATCCATCGCGCTCTCTCCATAACCATTTGATCTAAGACCCTAAATCTGACGGCCGACGCACAGTTTCGCGTGATTTTTAGCCCGAAGGTTAATGATCCAAAATTACGCAATGTAGGTGGTTTTGAAAAGCTACGTGTCAGGCTCTAATGCATATCACGTTCGAAAAGTTAAAACCGCCTTCCCTCCTTTCTACTGTGCGAAAATAGTGGTTTCTATAGCCGAAACCACTTTACTGCATTTGTATTGCATCCCATCACGTTTAATCTCCATCGTTGATCTCTGTAGATCAACGACCCGTATTCAATCTTACCTTTTTAATCACCCTCCGCCCATCCTCCAAGGGATTTTTTAAGTCGTTCTCAGTCGTTGATCTCTGTGGCCGATCTCATCCGACGGCCCAGAATCCTTTTGGAAACCCGAATTTCGTTTTAACCTATTTACTCCTCTAAATGTTATTTACCCATTTCCTTTGAATTTTCTCCCGTTGCACGATAATATGGCCCTTCTACATAGTATTTTCCCGATTGATCTCAACCGTTGATCTCTACGGTTCAACAGATCTGACTTAATCTCTCCACCATTTTTTCAAACCGCCTCCCATCTGACCCCTGCAAAGCAATCCTCGTCGTTGGATGCTTTCATCCAATAACTGTGATCTAACCCCAGCCTCCAAAGCAGTCTAAACCCAAAACATGCAGGATTTTTCTAATTTTTCTTGTTTTGTGCAGGTTATAATGGTTTTTTCCATTATGTTAAAAGAGAATTGAAGGCCGGGGATGACGATCCCTCAGGCCATCATCTATCAAGGAGATATTTCTACAGGGTTCTGAATTATGTTTTTTCGGTGCCTCATGAGCACTGACACCATTTTAAAACCCTCTGCATGCCTGCACATCAACAAGACACTGAAAAAATAAATCAATCAAAGAGTATCAATATTAAAGGATTTAGTCATAGAAGAGATAAAGAATTAAGGATGGTTTACACAGTTTTTGAGGGATTACAGCCTAAATCGATTATCTAAAGCCTAATCCACTCAATTAAACATAGTTTGAAGAATAGAATATAGAATTTAGGCCTAATTATGCCTAACACATAGATCAGAGACAAATTAACAGTGTTTAAAGGAAAACAATAAATATCTATCAGTACAAGAAAGCCTCCAATTCCACATCAGAGGCTAATGGAATCCTCTCAGCTACCAAAAGCCACCTGCAGCCTCAAAGCATTCAAAAGAGGCAGAGTTATTACCAAAACAGAAGATATTTTCCTTAAAGCAGCTGACCAGTTAATTCAACCAAAGGAACTTATTGTAAACTGTCAGCATAGTTATTACAAAGATGAAGGAAGAGTTATAAAGTCAACAAACTCTGCTAAGAAGATCGAACACTTCATACAAACCCATTAATACAGGGGAAATATCGGTAATCTTCTCCATTGAGCCCCTCAAAGGTTGAGAAGCATTAAACTATATTAATTGAACCTATAGGTATTTTTCTCTCATCCACCTCCTCATTTTCCTATAAAATCTACATGAGGAGCACATTGTAAAGGGTTGGTTGCTGAACTTTGATATAATACTTGTGCTCGAAACTTTCTACATGTAAATAGTGTTTAGAGGCTCTTGAATCTCTGTTTGTAATCAAATAATTTAGGCTAAGAAGAGAAGATGATTGCTGAACTGAAACATTGGACTTGAAGAATGTAACTGGATTGACATCAATATACAAGCTGATTCTTGGGATCCTGGTCTATATCACTGGTGAAGTGCTTCTTTCTGTGTTATTGTTTTCCTTTCATGTATGCCATTTTGTCCACTTATTCTCTGATAAAGAACAACAAGCATAGAGTTAAGATTTACTATTTACAGTACCCTTCTCTGACTGATAATATTTATCTATATGTTTTCCTCCCAATTGTGTGTTTAAGAATGACTTAAGTTAAGTAAAAAAATTATCAAGGAATGTTGGTTTGCCCCTGTCTTGATGTGCCAAGCTTGAAAAGGAGTTCTTGAATGTTATTTTCATTACGTACTCAGTAGAGTTAGACTAGGAAAGTTTA
The DNA here is from genome assembly GCA_034641835.2 of Pinus albicaulis. Taxonomy (NCBI): domain Eukaryota; kingdom Viridiplantae; phylum Streptophyta; class Pinopsida; order Pinales; family Pinaceae; genus Pinus; species Pinus albicaulis. Next base: position 1,356,895,427 of record CM076577.1, on the reverse strand, counting down.
TGGTTTGCCTTGTCTTCTAGTTATTTCGTCAAAGGTAATTCTGAAAGTTTCCCTAAGATTATGCTGAAAGAAATTTAGATTTAAAAGTATCTTATCTCATATTAGGCTACACTTTGTTTTTCTTATCTGTTTTCATCCCTTTTAAAAGTAATTATGTGGATTACTGGATTTTTTGTCTAATGAGTTAGCTTTAATACAAGCTTGTCCAAAGAAGTCTATGGTTAGCCCTGTCCTTTGGTTGGTTTAAAACAATTACTTAAAAGGCTTTTCTTGTTTGGAAAGACTGATAAATCCTAGTTGAAATTATTGTATTTTTCCACCCATTCAACACTTTTATTTGTTCCATTCCATCATTTTATCTAAGATATCTTGTGATATAGATGACTTGCCCCTTGGACCACTCTTGAAATTGTTGCACAATTAAACCATTTTATGACTCCATAGCCTAATGGACTAAAAACCAGCGTCATATCTATCTTATCAGCCAAATATTTTTATAGTTTCTTTCAACTTCACACCTTTGAAACTCTTTCATTTTAGGACTTTTCACTCAACTAAAAATCATGCTCAACCATCTAAAACCAAAAAAAAACCCATGTTCTTAATAACTAGCCTAATATCATACCCAAAGGCCTTAAAGATAAATCAATCTTTGCACTTAATAGAGAGATCCCTCTTTGGATTCAGGAGGGCTAGATCCTAGAATCCCAAAGTGGTTCAAGTGTTGTCTCTGCAGTTTTAGTCTCACCAATCTGCTAAAATTATAGATTCCTAACACTAGATATGCTCCTGATGTGATAATGTTGTTACCTCTAACCTTCTCCTCCTCTTCAACATCAATGGAAGTTACCTTAACATCAATAATAGGATCCTCTTTTGAAAAAGAGATTTCCATATCCTCTCTTTCAAAAGAGTGTTCTTTATAAAATAGAGATCTTTCCTCTAACAAGGTATTCTACAAAATTTCATTCCCCTCAATAGTTTTTTGAAATGGAGTGGGGTTTATAGATCCTTCCAACCCATGCAAAGGTTTTTTTTTTTGTTTTGGCTTGAATAGCTCAACCAAATATGTTTCAGAATGTTTTTCATAAAACCTTTCCACTACCCTCCTAGTGAACCTTGCATACGTAGATATATTTGAATTTCTTAATGAAAATGATTCAAATAACCACCAGGCATAAGCTTTACCTTCAAGATGCAACATTGAAACTCTAATGGCTTCATCTTCTGAAACTTGGTGCTATTGCAAGTAGGTATCTAGCTCCTCCACCCAAGCCCTAGCTGAACATGTAGGTGACCCATCAAAAGTAGACAGAAGGAATATACCCTTATCATGCTGCTTGCACCTTGTGGCTCTATTATGGTTGCTAGGTCTTCCTTCCTCTTTGATATTACGAAACCCTTGGAAGTTTAGGTGAACTTTGAACCTCTTATATTGAGATTCATATTCCTGCAAATAATCACCAAGAGTCTCCTTCTTTGGCACATCTCTTTCCTCCATCTCCATTGCTATGAACATAGACATGGTAGAGCATTGTAAATTTGATGGTGTGACTGAATTTTCACACCCATAATTTGAAGAACTAGAGCTTTCCTCATGTACAAATCTTGTTGAGGGATCTCCATTTATTTCCCTCCTCATTTCTTTGATGTCTTTGCTAATGCTTTGTAGAGTTTTAAGAAGAAGTTTTGAGAACTCCTTCCCTCCCGATACTAAGGTTTTACCCTTGTCTTCTTTCTCATTAGTATAATCAAACCTTCTGTGTCTTCGCTTTTGATACCTCTTCTCTCTGTTAGTAATAGGCTCTCCTTCTTCAGATGACATATTGGCTTTTAGAATGCACAGGCTGTGCCAAGATGATGCTCTGATACCACTGTAATATTCCCAAATGGGAAAAGTAGCAATATAATGCAGAATGATAGAAAAATAAAGCAAATCATCATTTATACAACAAGAGGAAAATATGGAGACCTTTCATATGTTATTATAGCATAAAAATATGTTTAAGAAGTGGTCCATAAGATGCATAACATGGAAAACAAGCCTTCACTGAATAAAATTCCTCAATATGAGGTGCTACAACCATATAGAAAAGCTGGAAACCCCTTACAACTTTATTTTATTGGATCTGAAACAATAGTAGATTATACATCAGATCTAGAGCTACTATGTGCATAAAAATTTAGATCTATATCAGATCCGTGCACTATACAAGCTCCTCTATAGAACCCCCTTGGGGTTTTTAGCAAAAGACCAAGTACAAGATGTAGATCTGAGATCTAAGATTGAAGATATACTGAAAATAATAGATCTAAAAAGTGTGGTTGATCTAATATGATCAATAGAATAGTCTCCTCCAATAGATATTCAAAGCGAAGGGTAGATCCCCAACACTATAAAATCAACTCTCCAAATGGTGTGCTGAACCACCCTACAACTCCTCTTACATAAATAATGTGGATATGGAAGTATAATATGATGTAGGGATCAAAATAAGGTTGCAATCATGCCAAGATTTGAAAATGAGCTCAATGCCCTCCAATACTATCCTCCCAATGAAGTGGAAACCTCCTCCACTGAAAAGGAGCATTGAAATGGCCTAGATCTGAAAGATCTAGTCTCCACTTGCTGCAGCTTGCAAAAACAACCAAACCCTCAACATGATCTATGTTGTAGTTGAAATAAGAAGCTTCTCCATAAGAAAGATAATGGGCAATGCAATATAAACTCTCCCAAGAGCTACTGAATAGGAAGAGGTGGGATCCCCGATCAGGAACACCCAATGTTAAACAACATTCAATATTAGCTAAACAACAAGAGAAATATATATGTCTAAATATATCATATATTAAAAAAATATCATATACATAAAAAACCTCCTAATGTTTTCATCCTCTTCCTTTTATAAGTTAAGAGCTTGCAAAACCTAAGCCACATCCAATGATAACACTCCTTTCACACAAGGAATATCCATCTAAAACTGCGATGTCCCTCATTGATGGCCACTCCTCCATGACAGTGTTGTAGATTTGGTCAAGGTTGACCGAGTCAAAGTGATCCAGCCCCTTTCACACCAAGGGTGCTTTAATTAAGCTGTAAATATGATCCACTTTCACATGAGAAGTGGTTTTATTCACAATAAAGAGTTTTATAGGTCTCCCCACCCACTTATTCACCTATCTCAGTGACAAAACAAAATTTTAATATTCCCATTAGTTGTAGGCTAATTTAGGAATATTACATTCTTAGTGGTCATTTTAGTCCAAAATGATGGTTGTCTATCGCGAAGAGGATTTTTCATGGGTGTTGTTCATAGTAAACTCAATGTTTGCAAGAATGATGTTGAGAGGGGTAGAATTTATGATTGTTACCTATTCCTGATAAACGTTTGAGTATGTGTCTGAATCTGAAACCACAAAATGTTCCACACGATTGAGTCTTACCACGATATCATCAAGATTATACCTGATATCCCACAATATTCACTTAATATCCTCCTCACCAAAAAATAGCTTATAAATATCCCCTTGTTTGCCACAGATAACCATAGTTAGCAAATTCTCCATTTAACGATATTGTGTGATCGAGTGAAGAAAATAAAGCCTTCTTCTCCAAAAGTTTCCTAAATCAGGAACCCATTTGACATTATCGTTATCAACTATTTTGTCGCAGATAACCTTACTAAGCAAACTCTCCATTTAATGATGTTGTGTGATCGAGTGAAGAAAATAAAGCCTTCTTCTCCAAAAATATCCTGGATCAAGAACCCATTGACCCATTTTACATTTCTGTCGCCGATATCTCAATATATGATATTTGTAAGGTATATTTTAGTTGTGAAAATTATATAAATTGAGCGTGATGAGTTTTGTGGTGTTTTCAATTTATTTACACATTCAATATTCATTTTAAATGATAAATATAGTGGTGTCACTAATAACTGTACCGCTAAATTATAAATGGTGATCTTACTAACAAATGTATCACTAAATCATAATGTATATATTATCATATAAATCATTTTATTATCAGATTATTATATATGTGGGATTATTCAAAATGCATACGTTTTTGTCATCCACTAAAAACAGTATAATTAATGTGAAATTAGGAGTTGAAATTAAAAATAAACATCACATAGATAATGATTGGAAGTCGAAGTGAGTTAGTGTCAAAGGATCTTAGCTCAAGTGGTTTGGTGAAAAACTCATTTTCCCAATTGTGTGGGTTGAAGCCTCCAAATACATGTTGTAAATCGCTCGTTTCTAGTATTTATGAACAAAGCAAAAAGAAAAAAGAAAAAAAATAAAAAATTCAAAGGGATCCTATGAGATATGATATCAGGACTTGGTTAGTTAATATATAGAAAGAGAGTTCCAAGGGTTATTTTAATTAGTAAATATTTTTATGAGAAAGTTTCTAGAGGCCTCTAGGACAAATATTATTGGGTCCTTTGGGGTTTAATTTCCATTCTTGTTTACTATTAGTTACCAATCCTTTATGGATCCCCCCCTCTTCCTTTGGGGTTTAATTTTCAATGCTTTTTACTAGTAGTTATTACCATCCTTCACCTACAAAACCAAGGAAGAGGAGGCAATCCAAAAAGGATTATGTTACACCAATTTTTGGTCATCTAACCATTTACAATTAGATGGATTGAAGTACACCGTGTGAGACCAATTTTACCATAGTAAAATTGATTTCACTATAAAAAATAATTTAATAAACCATATTTTATTAAGTTATTTATGGTTCAAACAGTAAACCCCATGAAGAATAATTAGATAAAGCATTAATTATTTGATTATCCTCTAGGAATAGTTAATTAAACCATTGTTTATATCATATTCCTGGTAATTTTTGACCCAATTATGAGAAATAATTAGATAAATAATTATTTATCTTATTTTTTTCTAGGAATAATTATTTAGTTATTATTCCTTGTTAAATTTTCCTAAATCACCTAGAAATAATTAAACAAATTATTATTTGTTAATTGTTCCTTAACCACATTATTGAAATGAAAAATAAATAATTTATTTGTTTATTATTTCTAAATAAAGATATTTAACCAATTTAAATACCTTATCCCTCCAACAAAATATAATAAAATATTCCAAACAGTTAGATCTTGATCTTGGTTAATAATATTTTATTATTCACCATTATCGAGAATAACTCAATATTTGGTTATAAATAGAATAGTTTCCATTTATTATTCACTTTGATCACTTTCATTGTCGCACTTTTATCATTCTCATTGCTACTACTAATTTCTTTGCTTCTTGAGCTCCAATAGATGTCAACATATTTCATGTTTTCTACACCACCGACAGAGAGAAACTTATGGATTTGAAGCATTAAGGACAACCAAGAACCCATCCCATTGAGGGGGACTAGTAACATCATTCATTGTTCCCCTCTCGAGCATTATAATATATTTAAATTCTTTATATCTGGTCTTGTCCATTGGATGTATGGAGCAACTCTTATTTATTTTCATTGTTTAACAACTTCTACTACATAGATCAGGGTTTTTACAACATTTGTTATAACTATCGATTGCAGAGATAAAGAAGTTAAGCAACCATATTTGTTGTTAGGGTTTTTTGTCACACACAGATAAAGTGATCTATTTTTGTACACTTTCATTAAGAGTTTGCACTAACAATTGGTGACTCCACTGCATTTTTAATTACAACATTGTTGTTAATAATTGGCGACTCCACTGTTGTTTACTCAGATTCCTGCATGGATAGCGTATTTCATAACTAAGATTTTTCTTCTATTGTTTTCAGTCTCTTGATGTTGTTTTTAAACCTTTTTCCCCTATAACAGTAAAAATTATAACTTTTGTGTGTTTTCAGGTGTTTTTGGCAGGTAACATGTATCAGCCACACTAGAGATGGAAACGTTTTTCAGAACTTGTTGCTCGAAGATCCCAGATCTGCAACTCACACTTTTTTTTCCAAAAACCTACTATTTCTACCTGAACTCACACCTTTTAGCCTAGAAACTGCGATTTCCACAGTTTGCAAGTCAATACCTGCGAGCTGCAACTTTTTCTGAGTTTTTTCTGAGATAGTCAGGGTTTGCCATAAGCACCATTTTGGGTTGTATTACCTCTATCTCAGCCCGTCTTAGGCCTGGATATGATTGGTTTGTCTCCATGAAGTAAAACCAAACCCCTTATGGTTTCAGCACACTTCCACCCTTTTAGGAGTGGTTTAGCTAAGTATGTAGTCTAAGATTTGCAACGCTTTCAACCACCGTTCCAGGGTTTGATCTATCCTTCTTTCAGATCCTTTTAGATCGGTTATTATTCCATCCAAAGCTCCCTATTGAGTTTTATTTGGTCTTTCCGTAAGGGTTCCCTTGTGCTCCTTAGGGTTTTAACCTGTCGCCTTCCATCTTGAAACTGTTTTCCCCTCCAGTTTCTTGTTGTTTTTTGTGCCATTTCCAGTAGATTTGAGTCATTAAATCCCTTTCCCGTAGACCTTAGATATTTTTTCTGTCTTGTTTGTTTTGATTCAATTTCGACTGCCTTTTAGAATAGTTGTTTGGGAAGAATTATTTTGGTTTAAAATGATGCATATGTAGCTATATTTTTTACTGTCATTTTAGTTTTACTTACAGTACTTCAACATTTTTTCTTTTTCTTTATACAACCATCTGGGCTTAATTAAAATTAACACATAGATTGCACACAACACACCTAAAGCAAAGAGCGCTTTTTTTACACTGCAAAGCCAAGACATAAAAATTGTAATTAATTTATCTACCTCACTAAGCCTTTGTTTATCACTCTTAAACATTTTCATGTCATCTATGACTTGCAATCATTGCGCCCCCAAGGTGTTTATATCGGAGACTCCAAGGCCTTCACCCTCAGTTTTCGTTAGGAAGACTTACTCCACTACGTAGGGTCTGAGTTATTCCTCTACTGAGTCCCGATATCGACTATGATTCTCGTTCATCGAGTTCTTCCTCTAATTTTGAGCCTGGTTCCTCTCAACCTCATACCATCATCATGTTAAGTGCCAATGTTGGTACAGGTCGTCAAGATGGTGGTGGCCCCAACCCTAGCACTAGAGCTACTACTATCAGATCTACAACCAGAACCATTCTGGCTACTCCTTTTCTTCCTTTCATGTAAGGTTTAAGCCATCCCGATTTCATATAGTTAATTAATGACCCTATACTCCACAAAGCATGCTGGACTTCTATGTCAACTAAGATTCCTTCCAAAATTCATAATTTTGAAGGAAACACTAGAGAGGAACCTACTAATCATGTCTTCCCCTTTCATATGTGGTGTTCATCCAATTCTATTAACGATGACTCCATCCACCTACGATTATTACAACGTATGCTCACTGGAGAAGTTGCGAAGTGGTATGTCAACTAGGCTGCTGCGTATCATTCCAGTGACCTCTCCGTTATGATACTAGTACCGAGTTATTGACTTCATTCTGTCAAACATCTGCCACCCACCGTTCTGATCATGTCCAAGAATGGTGTAGAAGGAGGAGCTTATGTCAAGCTCCTACATTCAATGACTATGGCTATATGGACTGGTTTCTCAAAATTATTTTACCTTTTATTGGTACAGATGTTGTGTCTCATTTTCCCCATACCCAGGAAGAAGCTCTCCAAGTCATGTTGAAATATGACTTGATCTACAACCAGCCTGGTTATAGTTATACCATTTTACCATATCTTCATAGACCTGGTGGTGCCAACGCACTAGGGGAATCTCACACCACCGATGGTATCATTTGATATATTTCACATCCATATACTCATCCTTCCATGGGTTATGGTTTTCCCCATGGAGGAAAAGCTCCTCCAATACTTATCCCCCTCCCAACAACATGTGCCTCGATTAAAGCATGCCTTATGCATTTTACCAACTGCATTAACCGATTCCAGGGCCAGTTGTTTCTCAACCTATTTACCCCAATTTTTCTCAACCTCCTTTCTATCCTTATGTAGAACCTGGTGCTCCAACCCCTTTGGCATCAAACACCCAAGCTCCTGTGCCTTCTCAACCTCCGTAGCAGCAACCACCTCCTCCTCAGATTCAAGTGTATGCTCACCAGAGCGCAACTAATATTCCTAATTCTAATAAAAATAATAATGGGAAATACAATCAGAACCAACTAGCGCAGGGTAACCAAGGTCACCAAGGTAATCAACCAAACACACTCTAAGGGAACCAGCCTAACACCGCAAACCAACAACTAGGTGATCAACCAAAGCAGAATAAGCCTCTTTTTATGAAAAAACCTTGTTCATGTTGTGGTGTCTATGGCCATTATACTCATTATTATCCCCTTTTACCCCATATGCACAAGTTGTGGGAAGCACAAGAAGCATCTAGAGGGTAGCAAGCCACCACTTCGCTTCCACAAAACATTGCACCATCTCAAATGGCTGTGTTCACTAATCCTTTCCATCAACAAGGAAATGTTGCTTCCAAACCACCTCAAGGTAGGGATACTCATCAAACCCCTTTGTTTGGTACCCTTGATTAAAAAATTCTCATGATGAATTCTAAATAGGTCAATATTGTTGATGTGAACCTTTAGACCCGGTCACACCAATATGACAAGCCACCTGTTGCGTCTGCAACCGAGTCCTAAACCAAAGTTCCCATAGAGTCTATTTTGAAACCTAATGTTTCCTTACAAATCCCTCAGCTTAGGGAAGAGGTCATTCACAATATCCCCAAAGGTCCATTACACCGAAGTGTTGCTTCTACCAAATCTTCCGACACCTACAACATAGTAGATGACTTGGCTTAGTCTCCTTCTACCATGTCAATGCTAGAAGTCCTCCAGTCATTCCCATCACAATGAAAATCTCTACTATTTTCCTTGGGTGTTCTATATCCTTTAGATGATCATTTGATCGTCTTTGATGTTGAAAATGTAGACCATCCACCTTTACCTTCATCTGTTTCCTTATAAATACCAGTCAAGATTCATAATGCCCTTGTTCAAAGACAAGGGTGCATCCACCTTTGTGATGTCCTCCTCTATTTGGAATAAGCTTGTATCACCTGACTTAGCCCATGTAGGAATTTACAAGGTAAGCTCCTTATATCAAACACCAAAGGTCACCTCTCACAAAAATATCACAGATCAGTACACTAGTATTTGACGTGTTTAAAACCCTCAAAGAGGGAAATAGTCCATGGACTGATTCAACATAACCACTTCAAGAAATTTATTAATATAAAGAAATAAAATTTACATAAGCTTCCCTCATAAACGTTCATAATAAAAATTACCCTCCATGCTCCTTAAATAGAGATCATGGACCAATCGAGCGTTAAGCCACATATCAGTGTCGGTAATACCGAGGAGAGAATGAAATATTAGATCACTACATATCGTGACCATCGGATTATAAGTTACAAATTTACATGGTACAGAAACATAATTTACCTAACTCTACGCTAGACCAAGTTATACTTAACTATTTCCTATGTTTCAGAATATCCTAACATCTTCCCTTAAGAACAACTTGGGATAGGATTGAAGGATTTACAAAGGTGACACAATAGGAGAAAGGAGGCATTAGAGCCTATCCCCCCTTAATGATAACTTTCCTGAACTCAAAGCATAGATCAAAGTTTGGTAAACTTAGCTTCTATGAGAGCCTTTGTAAATATATCAACAACTTGATCATAGGTTGAATAATATTGCACTTCAAGAACACAATCATGAATGAGATTTTTGATGAAGTGTATGTGTAGCTCAATGTGTTTCATGCGTTGATGTTGAACTTGATATTTTTATAGCTGAATGGAATTCTAATTATCACACCAAAGTGTAGTTGGATGCTGCTAATGAAGACCAAATTCGGATAGGATATGACAAAGCCACAGGGTTATTTTTCTGTTTTCAACTGCACCACGATACTTTTCTTATTCTAAAGAAAGAGATATGACACTTTTTTTATTACAATACCATGTAATAGGTCCTGAACCAAGAGTGACTACATAGCCCGCAGTAGACTTTTGATCATCAAGGTCACCAGCCCAATCAGAATTAGTGAAACCAATCACCAATATACATTCTCTTGCACTGTAATGAATCTCCAGCTGAAATGTACCACTAATATATCGAAGTATTCTTTTAGCTACTTTCTAGTGACTTTCATGAGATTTTTCATAAACCAAGAAACAAGGCCAACAACAAAGGAAAGGTTAGGATGAGTATGGGTTAGATACATAAGTTTGCGAACAAGTTGATGGTATAAGGTAGTATCAAATTCAGGGAAGTACAAGTGATTGAAATATTGACTCCATACTGAAAGAGAGAAGGAGTTGGCTTACAATCTTCTATGTGAAAGTGGCCTAGAATATTAGAGGCATACTTGGACTGAGAAAGTGGATTGTAATACTTGAAGACCAAGGAAATAATGCAAGCGTCCTAAGTATATCATTTTAAACTTATTTTAGAGGCTATAATTCACATGTTTTATATGGTTAGGATCACTACTAGTAAAGATAAGATCATCAACATAAAGAAAATGGATTATTAAGGACTTATCCACTTTCTTGGTGTAGACATTGTTGTGGGAATGACATCTAGAAAAGCCATTATCTAAGAGAAAGCTATCCATTTTGTCATACCAAGTCTGAGGGGCTTGTTTGAGACCATAAAGAGACTTCCTAAGGTGAAAAACAAGGCTAGAGTCATTTTGGATAAATCCAAGGTGTTGTTCCATGTATATTTATCCATGCAAATCCCTATATAATAAGGTAGATTTAACATCAATTTGATGGATTTCCCATTCAAAGGAGCTAGAAAGGGAAAGAAAAAGGTAGATAGAATTCATTTTGGAAACACAGGAGAATTTTTTAGTATAGCAAATGCCTTCCACTTGTGAAAATCCTTTAGAAAAAAGACGAGATTTATGTTTATCTACTTTTCCATCTGGTCCAAAATTTGTTCTGTAAATCCATTTGCATCTGACAAGATTTCTTCCCTTTGGAAGAGGAACAAGATCCCAAGTATTTTTTTCCAATAAGGAACAATATTCTTCATTCATAGCTGCATGCCAATCTTCATGGCCAAAATCTTCTTGAAAATTGTCTGTATCAGGATTTTCTGGAACTTGAGCCAATAAGGAAAAGGCTATGTTGAACTGAGAACATGTACGACGTTGATTTGCAGTGTCACCTATAAGAGAACCTACTGCATCCCTAGTAGAGCGAATCCATTTTGGAAGTTGTGGAGCTGAAGGAAGATCTTGAGGAGGTGGAGGAGGATTTTCATCCTCATTGTTGTGGTCCGAACTAGAAGGAATGTTGTCAAAAGTAGAAGAGATAGAGAGAGGAGGCACATATGTTGAATCAAGCTCGCGGGCCAAAGGTGGTACACCAACCAAACTAGGCTCGCAAGCCGATGTATTTTCATCAAATTTTACATCTCTTCTAATGATTAAATTTTTGGATTTGGCTAAAGAAGTCTATATCCTTTGAAATATTCAGAATATCCAACAAAAATGCATTTTTCACTCTTAGGTCCTAAGGCTCTATGTTTCTCATCTGGAATATGGGCCTAAGCTTCACTTCCAAAAACAAAAAATTGAATTACATGTGGTTTGATTGAGCTCTGAGCTTCTTCTGGATTTATATTCCTTAAAACCTTAGTAGGAATGTGATTTACTATGTAATTTGCACATTTAATTGTTTCTCCCCAAAAATTAAGACTAAGTCGTTCAGATTGAAGCACACAATTAGCCATTTATTTTAGAGTGTGATTCTTCCTTTTAGCTACACCATTTTGTTGTGGAATATATGGAACAATATGCTGCAATTGAATTCCATGCTCAGTGAAAAATTTGATAAATATTTTGTTAACATATTCTCCTCCATTGTCAGATATTAACTTAATAATTTGATGTCTAGTTTGTTTCTCAAAAAAGGCCTTAAAGGCCAAGAACATGTTAGAAACTTCACTCTTGAGTTTTAAGAAGTATACCCAAGTGTGTCTGGAAAAATAAACAAGGAAATTCAAGAAGTACTTGTAGCTAGATAAAGAAACAACTAGAAGTGGACCACATAAATCACTGTTGACAAGTTGCAAAGGGGCTGAAGCATGCCAAGAGGCACGTTTGTCAAATTTGTCATGTTGATGTTTTTCGAGTACACAATCGGAACAAACAACATCTCGGCAAGATACCATAGGAATAACTATCACCATATTTTATTTACATATATATTGAAGAGAGAAATAGTTTAAGTGACCAAATCGCTCATGCCAAATTTTTCTCACTTCATTGTTATGAGCAACAAAAACAGACGGAAGACATGATGACCCAAAGTTGTCAAAATTATACAACCTTGTGGAATCATCAGCAATTGCAGTAGCTAAAACATGTCTAGGATATATTAGGTCCTTAATTACAACATCATGAGGTGAGAATTCTATTGTTTTCCCTTCACCTGAATGAGTTATCCGATAAACAGATAGAAGGTTGTAGGATAAGGTAGGAACACATAATATGTTAAACACCATGTTGAAGCACACACATGGTGTATGAGGAAGAAGAACACACACACACAAGAGAGTAAACACAATGAAGGATAAGCGTGAGGCTTTCTTATTTTCCATTAGACAAAGATGTACATTTATAGTACAATGGTGTGACTCTTGGTTTCATATTCCAAGGTCACTTGGACTCCATTGTGACTTTTCGCATTCCACACCTACCCATGGAGGATTAGGTGTTCCAACATCCCCCCTTAATCCGAAAGGGTATGTGTGAGTCCAAGAAAAGAGTTGTAATACAAATCTGCAAAGTATACATGGCAGCACTTGGGCTGAATCAACTCTCTGAAATGTTGGAAAAAAGAGGTGGTTTTAGGATGACCACAAACACTAGAACGCAAAACTTGTTGCAGTTCCCGGAACTCTTCCAAAACTGGCAAGAAGCTGAAAGCTTTTGCTAGAGGAATTGTCCCTCATAAAAAAGGGAGACCTTCGACCTAAAAGAAGGGAGGTCTACTACCTGTGGTGGTTTTAGGTTATCCACCAACCAAAGATGATGGTTTTAGGTTATCCACCAACCGAAAATGATGGTTTTAGGTTATCCACCAACCAAAGATGATGGTTTTAGGTTATCCACCAACCGAAGGTATGCTCATGGGCATCCGTGTCTCTAGCTACATCTCTGAATCCGGAATGAAGAATTGTGGCTCAGGCTCGCTTGAACTGCTGGCTACAACTCTGAACATGGAATGAGAGATTGTGGCTCAGGCTCGCTTGATCTGTCGTTGAAGCTTGTACATGACCACCATTTTCCCCCCTGTCAGGGACAAGGTGAGATGATGGCGAAAACTCAACTGCAAGTTTGCTCAATATCTGTGAACAAGTTCTAACATGTGTCGTAAACATCTTCTTGGCTGCTGATGCCCATTGCCAAGAAGCGATCCATTCAAGATGAATCTTGGTTCTTGCAGGAGGCTTGTGTCTGAAGCATCTGTCTGAAGAATGGGTGTGCCGACCACAGTGCTTGCATGGATGAAGATCAAAACAGTGATCTTTCATATGGCCAACTCGATCACAGTGTTGGCATTTCTCAATCTGTTGTGGAAGTGGAATAGGATCTGGAACAGCTGCAGGTGAACTGTCATACATGAATCCGGCACTCTGAAATATGATGGGCTTGGTGTAGTCTGGAATATGAAAGGACACATCCTTGTCATATCCAAGACCAGTTCGGTGCTTGTTGTGGACAAGATCTTCCCAAGGTCTGATGATGGACTTGAGAAGTGCAGGCTAAGTGGTTGCATCTGCATGTACATATGCTCTAGTACAAGGAACTGAATGTGAATCATCTGCAATTTTATCCTCTTTCTTCTGATGAGAGTCCTTCACAATCTTCTGAACAGAAACAGGTTCATAATGGTGACTCTTTTGTTGAAGTTCTTCTTGTTGGAGCTGAGATTCCAACTGCAAAAACTCAATATTTTCATGTGCATCTAGCAAACAACTATGAATTTTACAAAGAGCATCCTTGCTCATTTTTATCACATCATCAACATTTGAATGAATGAGGTTACTCAACAACTCTAATGCCTCATTGATTTTAGCCATTTTGACAAGTTAGGCTCAAAAATGAAAGGGTGTCGGCTTCAACCGAAAATGCACCCGTTTACAATGTGATGCAACAAGAAATACAAATGACTCAAAAGAATTTCCAACTATGGAAATCTCAAGTACAAAATCTGCTCCTCAAATGATGGAGGGCAATCAACAATGACTTACATCAACAACTCAAATTCACTGATTCCAACTATGAATGAAGAGGCAAATTCCACTCAAAATAAAATGTTAGCTCAATACATATCTCTGCAAAATATTTGTAAAGGTGTAGCTGAAAACACGTGCAAGAATCTTTTTATGGCAGCTGAATTTTCTTCTTCAAATAGTTGTTTTAAATGATGGCAAACTTGTCTTCAAATGTCAATTCTTCAAAAAATTACCCTTACATTAATGTCAAATCTGCAATTTTCTCTATGTGTAGTCCATCTGCTCACATGTCATTTTCTCTTTTTCTGATGTTCATATCTTCTTTCCTTCCTCTCTCTGTGCTGTTTTTTTTTTTTTTTTTTTTTAATTAATTAAAAATTAATTAAAAAAGGGAATAATTAAAAAATTAGGGAGATAGGGAGCTAATTGTAATAATGGAGAGGAATTGTGATAATGGGAATGAGTTAAAAGGGAAGGAAGGGTGGGTATTATATAGGGAGGGTGGGTGTATTAAAATAAATTTAAAAAGGAGAAAAGGGAATTAATAATTTAGAAAGGAGGGATTTTTAATAATAAAAAATTAAAATATAAATGGAGGGGAAAGTAATTTAAAAAAGGAAAAGGAGCTTTTAATAATAAAAAATAAAGATGGAAATGATATACATGTAAGGGAGGGAGAATTAATTGTGGAGAAAGTATTATATGAGGGGTGTTTAACATAATATATCATTAAACTTACCTTCATTTATAGATGAATAGTTCCAGACCCTACAAAACTAAGAGATATATCATCACTGTTGGCTTGAGGGGTCCTGACCTAGGTTCGGAGTTAAGTGTAACCAACAAAAACCTCTTACTACTGTCCCCTTCAGCCGTGACCTACTTGCGCAAGCCAAAGACTCACATGAAGCAGTATGGGGGGGTGTTGGAACTAGGTTTCCACACCCTGAGAGAGAATTGAATGATGTGGGTGTCCACAAATATATAATAATAACATACTGTCTTACGCACCAGAAAATATAACCAGAAATCCTAACCAGGAAAATCTAGATCAACTTACGCAGGCCACCCTCCACATGGATAAATAGTGGCTCCACAATCCCTTCAATAATATTAATAAAGTGATATTCAGGTCTTACAGTAATATATTTGTACAACTAACATTCATATTAAGCAATAAAATATGTATGCAACCAATCCAATCACAGATAACATGAGTCGTAAGAAAAAAATATCACAGAAACATATCATAGATGCATTTACTATCAAAATTATCCCAAAATAGTTCTTTATTCATCAACAGTTCACAAAATCTTCATAATCCTTCAAATATACCCATGCACAAAGCCAACAAGGTCCACAAATAGCCAAAATAGGGTCTCCATGCACACAGGCAATAGGAGCCCTTCAGACACATACACTTACACAAATCCACTTCAAAGATCAATCATTCATCAAACTTACATAAAATTGTTTAGAAATAACTCATCTAAATCGATCTAGAAATATAATTTATACCTTAGCCTGCCCTCATCCGAAGGTCCCAAAATCGTGGTTTGAGACTCCTAGATTTACTTTTTAGCCCATTACAACCCATGAAGGGACTTTGACCCACCCTGAAGCACCTTGAATATGCATTGATTAGCGTGCAAGACTCAAAACAAAAAAAAATACCATTATTTATTCCCAAAATTTTCGTCCTAAGGGACCCCACTCTAACAGGCCCCCAACACAATCTTGTGACTTATCCTGAGTCACAGGGGCACTGACATATTCATCTTGGTCCTCAGCTCCTCGATGGTAGTGGTGAAGGGCATAAGGATGCCCACGCTCTGATCAATAGCAGTTTGAGTTGTATCCACCAAATTTGGAAAGGTAACTCCCTCTGCTACGAGACTGATACTATGGTAAGTCTAGTTCAAATTCTTGATCGCAACATCTAAATCCTGTGATAGATTCATGGCTTGATTTTCCCACGACTTCATGTGGGTGGTCAGGATATTTTTCTTCCTTCACAGTTCTTCAACCTCGTCATGAAGGACCTGGCTTGTCTGCAATCGTGCCATTCCCTGAGTAGGAAAAAATGTAGGCAGTGCCTCTTGAAGCTCATCAAATGCCTTCTCCTTGACGCACATTTCTTGCAATATTTTATTCACCAGTGGATTGGTCTGTACCAACATCCACAAACCCATCGCTTCGTCTAAGAGTTTAGTACCCTTCGTGACTATTGCTGCACTTATGGCGGAGTTTCTAGTTGAAGCTTGGCTTGCAACTCTGTGACCTACTACTCGAAGTCTGCCTTTACTACCTGAAATTCATATATGGAAGCCTTCAAGGCTACTACTAGACCTTCGACTTTAGATTGCAGAACAACCAAAGCAGGGGAGACAACCTTAGGAAAGTCACCACAAAATTAATGAATCAAATTTTCTAGCTTGGCACGTTGTGCCACCGCTCCTTGCTGAGTCATCTAAGCTTACAGAGACTCTTATGTTCTTGGTGCGACCTTCTACTCTGCTTCGGTGAGTTGTTTGTGCATGTGTGCCTCCATACATAGCAACTCATATATGATGATTTTTTTTATGGCATGAAACTTACCACTGGGAAACATTGATCAATCAATTCCAACTTTCGAGTAGGTTTTCACCTGCATGCACAATACATGTTATTATATTGTAACTACTGCTCCTGGGAAGGGGAAGATCTTGTTATCTTCCATTCTGATGATCATCCTTGTACTCGCTCTTTCTTTAACTGGCCTCACCTGAAGCATGCTCGCTTGAAATTTATTGGTCTTGAACTACGACACCTGCAGTCAAGTCTACATAGCTTCAACTGTGGCCTTGTACTACTACTCAAGCGTAGTACATCTATCCTTAGAGGCAGATGCGATCACATTTTCTATCTTATCTAGGTCATCCTCCACCAAGGTGACATCCTCTATGCCTCTGGCCTTTGAACCTTTTCGCTTCGTGTGCGTTCCCTTCAGGGTTTTAGCGTTGCGCTTGGTACCTCGGGGAGACTCAGCTCCAGTACCATCTAGGCCATCTGTACCTTTTATATCCACCTAGGCCTCCTCCTCCGGCTCTTTTTCTTCCTCCTTGTTTGTTCCCTTCTCAACTTCCTTTTTTGTGTCTTTCTCTGTGCCCTTCTTGACTTCTTTTTCCTTTTCAGTTGTTGTGTTGACTCCCTGTAATTTGTAAGAGTGGCAAGAAAAAACACTACAGGGGCCACATCAGAACCACTTTGGAATCCTAGGACCTAGCCTTCCTAGATTCAGAGATGAATCTCTCTATAAAGGTGTTTTAAAATAATATATCTTTATGTTCTTTGTTTATGATTTTAGGATAGTTATGAAGTTCTAAGGACTTGTTTTGTTTTTGGGTGGATTAATTGATAGATTTGAAGGATCAATGGTGTGACTGAATGAGGGAATGTTTCAAATGAACAAATAGACTGTAAGAAAACATAAATCCATTGGGTTGTGGAGTCTTAAAAGGATTCAATTGTTCATCAACTTTGCAAGGAAATTCATAGGGAAAGCTAAATATATCAAATGGATTATTTAGATTAGGTTGTGATATGAAACAATAAAAAATTGTGAAGGCAGCAAAGCTATAATCAATTTAGAATCTTCTAGCTCTACATAGACAAGAAAATCCTTTTAAGGTAACTGTTTGGAGCAAGCCAAAGGATAGGGAAAAAGATAAATTTCTTTGGGAAAACCTTTAATAAACAACCTTTCAGACAACAATTCAGCAATCAAAAGACTACTTTCAGATAAGAAAACATATAATATAACAGTAAGAGTGGTCTAAGATCAAACAAAAATAATCTAATCTACTTCTGACAACTCTCAAAGACTCTTTAAAGAAACATTTCAAGGCGGGCCAGAGGGTAGAGAAAACCATAAACCTCTCTGGTTTAGACTTTAATAAGAATACTTTAGAGAAATATCTTAAAAAAAATATCTCAAGTCCTACTCAAAGGAACATGGGCTCACCATAATTTCCTTGGTTTCACTCTATTGAATCATTTCAAAGACAACAAGCCAGATGTAACTAGAAGGAAATTAAGAATCTTGCAATCAGATCTTGTAGAAGAAAACATGAACATAAAGAAATACAGACACACATAGGATGCTGAAACAACAAATCCTAATGTAAAACTTTTGTTTCTTTATCAAAGAAAATGGACATAATGGAAAACATAAGGAGAAACAATAACAATTTAGGAAAAATTCACCATTGATACAACTTAACGACCCTGTGAACATGCTTATATTATTGATGATCAAACCAGTACAATACTCCAGGTATAATAGCTCTCTGTAACTCAGAGCTTTCTTCAATTCAGTATAGCATTCCTCAACTATCTTAGTAGAAGAAATTAGTCCAATAACCATCAAGTAACCAACATTTGAAATAAATCTCATATGCAATATTTATATCCAAAATGAGGAGGTGCTAGAAACCTAGGGTTTTTAAATGTTATTTATTATAGAGTTAATGATTTTTGACCTTTGAGACCATGCAAGGTGTTAGGCCTCCATAGTTTGCAAGATTGGCAAGTACAAACGCTGCAGAGCCTACATCAAACCACTTTGGAATCTGAGGACCTAGCCATCCTTGATTGAGAGAGGGATCTCTCTATGTATGTGTTCAAAGATATGATCTTTAAGGCTTATGATATGATATTAGGCTAGTTAGAAAGCACAAGGGTTTTTGTTTGTTTTGGTTGGGTAGAATCTCATCAAAATGAAGGAAATATTTTGAGGGGTAAAGGTGTGAGTAGGTTGAAAATGGTTCAGCTGATAAGATAGGTAAGAAACAGTGTCAATCCATTGGGCCATGGAGTCGCAAAAAGGTTTAATTGGACAACAGGTTTCAAGAGTGATCCATGGGGCAACTAATCTATGTCAACAGATCTCTTTAAGTTGATTTATGGAATGAAAAATTAATAAGTGGTGAAAGAAGCAACATATAAGAAAACAAAGGGCATCTTAAGGTCAAGTAAGGACTTTTAACCTAGCCTGCTTTCAACATACTCAAAGGAAAACAAATAATACCTTAATATCAAGTAAGAACTTTGAATCTAGCCTACTTTTAGCATATTCTCAGAAGAAAGCATTTAAGATAAACAAAGAATAACCTAAGATCAGGTAAGGACTTTGAACCTATCCTACTTTTGGAAATACTCTTAGGGAGATTTTCAAAGTTATTGTTGGAGGTAAACTAGAGGATAGGGCTAACCATAAACTTCCCTAGTTCAACTTTACTTAGCAGACTTTTTAAGAATAGTCAAAGAAAATATCTCAAGTTGTACTCAGGAAACATGGGCTTACCAACACTTCACTGGTTATACTCTATCGAATTATCCTCAAATATACAATTTAGGAGAAAACATAAAGATAAAGATTTATCAGTGAGAAATAGGGTACTTTGTAGTAAATCCTAATTTATATTTTCTATTCCTTATCAGAGAAAATGGACAGTATGGAAAACATAATAAAAATAAAAATTTACAATAATAAAAACATCACCATTGACATAGACCAGGATCCCATAAATCAGCTTGTATATTTGATGTCCAAACCAATTACAATCTTCAAGTCTAGTGGGTCTTGATAGCTCCAAAATTCTCATCTCAGCCTATCTTTCTTCTATTACAAATAGAGCTTCAACAGCCTCAATAGCTATTTAAATTCAATAAGTGTTCAAAGACCAAACTCTATACTATCTTCTACAGAAGTATTTATAGAATAATGAGGAGGTGGAGTGTAAGAAGGGTTCATCTGTTCAATTAATGCAGAGTAAGAGCTTCTTGGCCTTTGAAGCGCAAAATGGAGAAGGAATAACATGAATTAACTCTGCTAATTGATTATTACTTTAAATTTCATCAAATTCAGTCACCTTTGTTGACTTTGGGGGCTTTTGTAGGTTGGTAATTAATTTTGAGCTGTTTTTGGCAAATATCTCTGATTGAGCATTTACTGTGTATTCTTTTGAGAAAATAAATATGTAGGTGTCATTTTGAGGAGTAATAGCCTCAATGATGTGGCATTTAGATGCTCTTTTTTTGATTTGTGCTACCCTTGTGGCTCTAAAAATCTATTATATCCATGATTCTACTTTATGCCTTGATTAATCATCCTCAGAACCTTTGAATCTTTCGTACTAACTGCTTTTACTTTCAAACCTCGGCTCAGCCTTTGATATGCTTTTAGGCTATCTTTAAATTACTTTTCGGGCTTTATTTAATGTGTTTATCTCTTCAAACCATGGATTAAGTCCTTTAACCATCGGATTAACCTTTGATCTTTAACCTTTATTGTCTTTCTCTATGCTGTGGATAGGAAAATTCATCGAAGCGGGAGGGTTTATTGATATAAACAGTGCTCGTAGAGCACTGGTCAATTTGTGAAAACAAAACCTACAACTTCCCTTTTTTGCGACCCTTTGAATTTTTTATCACCATTGTCTTTTTATTTTACCGAGAAGCTTATTTTCTTCATTGATTGATCTTCAAGAGATGATGATTTTCGACCTTGCCCCTTCATAGACAGCGGGAAGAGTTTTACTTTTGAAACCGCCATCAAACCTGCAACATAAACAACTGTTAATAAAATCCTGCGATGGAGGGCTTTGATTGCTTAGGAGGATAGTAGAGCGGAGGAGTAGTGCAGAGGGGTGAATATGCGGGTGGAAGAGGTTTATGAAGGAAAATCGGAGAAAATCTGGTTAAAAATGGACTTTCGCATGAAACTTGGCAAAAGTGGTTTATGGAAAACCACCAGTGGTTTTCGTGCAACAAATAGGTGGTAAGTGGTTTATCCTAGAGGGAACGCGATCCAATTATCGCGCGACACGCGTCCCTCATAATACCACCTATTTTGCGCTCAAGTTGTGCATCGAGAAATTTGGATGGTCGAAGTGCGTCAGCCGTCCGATCTGTGGGGATGCAGATCAACGGTGATAGATGAGCACAAGATCTTGAAGTTGCTTGGTGGATTGAGTGACTGGAGACCAGGTGTCAAAAAAAAATTGGGGAGAGGTTTGTGCAACGGATGGCAGGCTCTGTGGGATTGGGTAGTTGGGTTTATTGCTTCAGCGTTTTGCCAAGAAACAAGGCAAGAGGAAAAGAGCAAAGAATTATGATTGTGCGATGCGATGGGGGCTTGAGTTAAGCGCTGGAATATGGTTGTATGGTGGGGTAAGGTGACCAGGGGCAGATGGAAGGAGGGGGCTTATCGCATTGGCATATCACCACGGAGGGGAAAGGAAAAAGGGGAAGGGATAAGCCGATGGAGCGATGCGATGAGGGCTAAGGTTAGGCCCAGGACACGATCCCATGTTACAATATGTGACCAAGGGTGGAGAAATAAGGGCTTAGCGCTCTGGTCACGGGCGCACGGTCTTATGCTAAAAAAGGGTCAGGACTTGGGCGAAAAAGGGGCTTAAGGCCTTAAAAGGGTGGAAGAAGTTTTTTTGAGGGTTTTTATGTTTTTCTTGGTTTTTTTTTTTTTGTAAGGTTTTTTCCAAGTTTTGATAGAGCAAAAAAGGACAATTTAAACCATAAAACAGGATTTTTTATGAGTTTAAAAGGGATTTTGAAGGTTCCCTTGGGATAATGAGGATAAAATGAGAAGGAAAAAATGGGTTTTTTCAAGAAAGATGAATGATATGGGGGGGGGAAGAAATGGAGAAAATGAAATGATGAAAAATGGGGCTTTTTAGGAAACAATTTTCTTTGGGAACAACAGGTTTTATTGGTGGATTTTTTAAGGGAACAACATTAGGGAACAACAATGTTAGGGAACAACAGTCTTCAAGAATGAGTAATGTTCTATGAAAATGATCAGTTGAAGACTCAAGGCCTGTTTTAGCCATCATTTTCTTATGAAAAAATTTACTGATGGCTAACACAAGGCCCAAGGCAAAAATATCTGAAAGAGTTACTCTGAAATAATAACTTCAGATTTATTTTAGTTGAAATATTTGAATTTTAAGGCTTGGTAATAAGTTTGTAATAACTGTTGAGCTGCTTTAAAATATCTCTGACTGTGGAATAACTGCGTGATGCCTTTATTGAAAAAAATAGTGTTGTAGGTGGTAAAATCTGTCTTTGGAGAAGTAATTTCTTCTTTGCTGAGTTATTTGAAGCTGTCTTTGGGTAAATCTATTCTTGTTCTAGTCATCAAACATCAATAATTAGGCCTCTGAACCTTGATTTTGCTTTAATAATCTGTCTTACGGCCTTTATCTTTCATTATGCGTTATGACTGTTTTGTTTGTTTTATCCTTTATTTTAAACTTTTGGTCTTTATCCTTTAATCACTATTTTAAAAGCTAATCCTCCGTGTTTTCTCTTTGATTTAGGATTTAGTTTTAATCCTGTAGCTTCCTTCATTTCTTCTGTTCTCTTCTCTAACTGTTTGTTGTTCTTAGTGTGCAGGGAGGATCTCTTCATGGCATAAGGGTTTATAACCCATCGATGGTCATGATTGATCGAGGGTTGAGTATTTAATGCAAAACCTTGGCCTTATTTATGTGTATTTTCCTCTCGGATCATCATCTAGAGGTTATTCTATCATTTAAATTCCCCTATGGGCACCACTGCCATTAAAACCTACAAACATATGAACAAACATTAATGAAGACCCTGCGGGATTGGATTAAACTACATTTTTGGGTTTCTGAGGCATTGGGGGTGATCTGCAGAGGAGGAGGAAGTGTAGAGGGAGGGTTCCATATGCGGAACCAGGTGGAAGGATGAATAAAATTGAATTTTGGGTGAGAGGAGGAGGGAGGTTTTGGGAAAACCACGGTGGTTTATCATGTAGGAGATGGGTGGTAAATGGTTTTAAGTGGAGGGCACACGATACCATTCAGCGTTGCACATGTGTCCAGGGCGAAACAAATTTTTTCGCATAGGTTGATGGTGTTAAACCTTGGCGCAAAATTCCGCGCGATAAGAGTTTGCGCCGTCGAATCTCAAGAGATGAGATCGACGGTGCGAAATGCTTGAGGGATTGGCATACAGGTTTATGGAGCGAGGCCCAGAGACAGGTGGTAGGCAGCTTTGGCAGCAGGCTAAAGTGGAAGGTGGGGCCCGGCTTGGTGACGTATGCAAGTTTTTCAAGTAGCGGGGTTGAGTTAGGACATGAGATGAAGGGAAAAAGTGCGGTGGCTGTTGGATCAGGGCCCAGGGCTTAGGATCAATAGTCTAGATGAGAAGATAGAGGGCGAGGATGAAGATGGGAAGAAAGGAAGAAATAGGCCCACGTTAATATTTTCAAAGGTTAAAGGGGGGGTTTAATAAGGTTTGGGGGTTATAAAAATAAAAGGGGAAGAGGTGTAGAATAAAGAATAGGGAAAGGGGCTAGGAAGAGGTGGAGGCCTCGATTTTATGGGGGGAAAAGAAGACTAAGGGATGAAATGGACAGGGGCTTAAGGGAAAAGCGGTAGGTCACGTTGGGAGTCATATGGGGTAAGGGGGATGGGTTAAATCCGGAAAAGGGGCTTAAAGGCCTATCTCACAAAAGTGGGTTTTTAACATAAAAAAGAGTTTTTCAAGGTTTTTAGGAGGCCCGATAGGGTTAAAATCAAAGTTTAAACAATGTAAGGAGGGTTTTTACATTGTTTAAAGGTTTTTTCGGCAAAAATGATGAATGAGGGAGGATTTTCAAGGGTTTTTGAAAGGGAAAAATGGAATGAATGGGGGTGTAGGTAGGGTAATAAAAATGAGGAAATTTAGGCCCAAAAATGGAGTTTTATTTAGAGCAGTAGGGTGAAAATTTTGAGAAGGCAAAAAATAGGAAAGCTTAGTGAGAAATAGTCAAACTTTAGGATGATGAGGCAGTGAGATTTCTATAACTCACAGTGTTTCTCAAATACTATTTCTAGCAATCCCAAATAAATATTTAGTCATCTTTTAATATCAGTAAAAGTTATAGATGGCTAACAGTGGCTCCAATTAGGGAGGGCATCTCCTATAGGAGGTGTCAAGAACCTCAGAAAATAAATCTTTGGAAGAAGTAGACCAGTGCCTTGATTTTCACCTTGACAGAGCTCCTTTAACTTTGATGATTTACTACTTTGGAATTGTGATTTGCAACATCTGAATCATAACATGATTAATCCCAACTCAACTTCTACCTATCCGTCTTACTTGTTCTAACATTTTTTCTTCATTGGGTGCACTTGAATTAGCCAACCATTGACATCCTTTTCTTTTGAAAACATGAAGCTAAGAAATTCTACACTTATATCATCCAAGAGTTCAGATTAAACTGATGAACTCATTTATTTCTCTACCTAGTCTAACTATCTGTCAAGATTAAACTGTTTGATAGATTTTTATTCTCTAATCTATAAAATAAAATTGAAAACATAACCAGATCAAGATTGAACATTTTGATTTGTTATGAGCAGTGATACTTTGTACAAGCCTGCATACATAATTTGTTTTGCAGAAATTTAACACAAAAATTTGAGGGCTGAACTCTGGAATTTTCTTTTTATCCCTCTCTTTCTTTCTTGGTTCAAGTTTTGGGCTTTGGAACCAATCTCTTTTCCTAATCTAATCTTGTTTTAATAATAAGCCAAGTTTAGACAGTTTTCAAAATCCTCATTTACTAACCTACTAGTATAAATTTAAAGTTTATTTAGTCATGATTAGGTTGTATGACTAAATAAAGATTCTCTTCAAGTAGTGGAATTTGGAGTTTCACACTTTTAGAACTTACTTATTTTTGGTATGGGTCTGTACGTTTTCTTTTTCTGCCCTATTTTTCTTTGTTTCTCTACTTTTGTATTTATTTTTCTCTAATCCTTTTTCAAAACAATGTTATATACAATGGGTAAAGCTTCAAACTTAGGCATCTTAATGGAAATAATGTTTGAGCATCTTGCCATTGACAGGACCTCCAAAAATTTTTGTTCTATCCATCTCTTGTAAGAAAAATACATTGTTGCCTCTGGAAGAATGGATAATATAGGGACCTTTCCACATATTTTCAAACTGACAATGCTTTCCCTTGTCTTCTCTTCTTGAGTCCCATTTGAGCACTTTGTCACCAATGTTGAAATCATTTGCTTTTATCCTTTTGTCAAATAGCTTATTTATGTTTTCTTGTACTTGCTGTGTTCAGTTATAGACTTCCTCCCTTGTTTGTTGCAACTGTATGGTCTGATTTATCCTTCTTATCATGTCATTTTCTTCAAACTGTACTTCCTAGATCAGCTTCATGACTGGCACTCCTAGGCTTGTTGGAAAAATTGTATCTGCTCCATAAACTAGCTGGTAGGGAGACATCCCAATTGATTTCTTGCATGTTAACCTATCTACCCATAATGCATGTACTAGCTTGTTGTGCCATGAATTTTAATTCCCTTACAGCAATTTCTTGATGATGTTTATCGAAATTTTGTTTGAAGATTCTGCCAACCCATTACCTTGAGGGTAATAAGCTGTGGAATGACCTAATGGGATCTGATATTTGTGGAAAAATTCTACCATCCTATTGGATCTAAAGGAAACAACATTGTCAGTGATAATATTTCTAAGACAACCAAATCTAGACAAAATATGGTTTTCAAGGAATTTAGTGATGACTAGATCAGTGGCAGTTCTAGAGGGGATGGCCTCTATCCATTTTGTAAAATAATCAATTGTTGTGAGGATCCATTTCTGTTGGGAAGATGAAGAAGGATGGATTTCCCCAATGAAGTCTAGGCCCCATTGTTGGAAAGGGGCTTCAACAGAAATATGATGCAGAGGTAAGGGTAAGAGTTTTCTTTTGCCTTCAAAGATTTGACATTTGTGGCAGGAAACTACCAATTGATGGATATCTTGAAAGAGGGTGGGCCAATAGTAACCAACCCTAAGGATTTTGTTGATATTTGTTTCCTAATAGATATGGCGTCCACATTCTCCTCCATGAAAATCATGCTTGATCTTCTCTGCATCATTCTCAGGGAAAAATTTAAGCAATATACCACTATCATTTTTCCAATATAATCATTATCCATAATACAGTAATTTACAGCTTTCAACATCAAGAACCTTTCCTTTGTCTTAGATAAACTAGGAGGAACATTAAAATAAAAGAGCACATACAAGATATCAGCACCAAAGTGAATTTAGCAATACTTCTTCAACATGAGGGGTTGTGCATTCTTCTTTTCTTTCTAAAACATCAACCACATTCATATCTAAGGCTTTAAGATTTGATTTAGCCATAAGTTTTGCAAGTCCTTGTCCTTTGACTAGTTTAGTGGGTCTGATTTCTAAATCATATTCTAATATAACAACAATCCACTTTCCTCTTTTTCCATCAAGATCTTGTGTTAAAATTTCGTTGACCACTATGTGTGGAACAAATGCAATGATGTGGAAGTGTAAAATGTAAACTCTGAAATCTTTCAAGGCCTTGATTAAGGAAAAAGCCTGTTTTTCCATTATGTTGCATTTCAGAGGCGCATCTCTTAAGGATTTGCTGAAAAATGCAATGGGCTGCTCTTGTTCTTTTATGTTTTTCTGAAGTAGGACAACAGCAACTGTGTGTTCTGATGCAAAGGAGAATATGAATAAATCTTTGTTAAAATCAGGGTTAATGAGAACTGGTGTTTGAGTGAGTGCTTGTTTAACCAGTTCAAAGGATTGCTTTTCTTTAATGGTCCATTTAACTCATGTTTCCCTTTTTATCATGTTTGTTATGTTTCTAAGGAGTTCAGCAAGGTTTGGTATGAACCTTCTTAAGAAATTAACCTTTCTAATGAAAGATTGCAGTTCTTTGATGTTTCTAGGATGTTTGATTTGCAATATTCCTTCAATATTTTTTGGGTATATTCTTATTCCCTCTTCAGATATGATATGGCCTAGAATTTTTCCTTCTTGGAGGCCAAATAAATTTTTCTTGGGGTTTAAGGATAGACCATATTTTCTACATTTTTCAAAGAATTTTCTTAAATGAGCAAGTTGTTCTTCATATGTTTTGGAATAGACAGTGATGTCATCTAAATATATCGCAATGAATAAGCCTATCTCTTCTGAGAAATCAATATCCATATCTCTTTGTAAAATGGCACCAGCATTCACTAAGCCAAGGGGAATTTTCACATACATGAAAGTGCCCCAAGGTGTAGCGAAAGCTGTTTTAAGTTGATCATCAAGATGTACCAGCACTTGGTTGTATCCTGAAAAGCCATCTAGCAAAGAAATTCTTTTAGAACCTACTACCCTCTAAAAGATATGATCCATTTTGGGCAAAGGGTAGTTTTCCTTCAAAGAAGCTTTGTTTAAGTTTCTAAATTCTATACAAAGCTTTATTTCTCCTGTTTTCTTCCTCACAGATACAAGATTGGATACCCAGTCTGAGTATCTTACTGGGACTATGATTTCAGCATCATATATTTTCTTGATTTATTTCTCAACTAGAGGTAATTGTATAGGGTTTATTTTGCACAATTTTTGTCTAAAAGGTTTATGGTTTTCTTTGAGGGGTATCTTATGCTGAATTATCTCTGTATCATATGATTTTAAGTCCTCATAACTCCAAGCAAAAACATTAGAAATTTCTCTAAAAAGCTCAAGATATTTGAGTTTTATATGAGCTGGCAGTGATTTGGATTTTTTAATAATTTTGGGTCTTAGTTCACTGCCTATATTGCACTCTTCTACTTCAGTTTCAGTGGGTTCCATTTTTTTATTTTTGGAAACATCATTAAATTCAAACAATTCTTCTAGAGGCACCAGTCCCTTTGGAAATTTATCAGTGTGAGACTGCAACACTTCAAAATATTCTTGTTCTAAATTAGTCCTCAGCTCTGTTTTCTGTGGGTGTTCTCTAGTTAACAGATTTATATCAACAATGTTAGGAATTTATTCTTCATAAAAATTTTCCTCAGTAGGGCAGTCTTCTTCATAATTTGAGTCTGAATTTGGCATTTCAAACCCATTTCTGGACTGTAGGAAATCCTCTATCTGTTTATCTCCTTCAAAGACTTGCCAATATTTGATATTATCAGGGATTGCTGGTCTATATTTAACTTGGATAATTTGTTGTTTTCTTTCATAAGGTTTTAGACATCTGTTGGAAACACTGAGAGGGCGGGGTGAATCAGTATTCCTTTCAATTAGAGCATTAGTTAATCTTCAATTATTATCAGTGTTTGTACAATGATAGCAGTAAACAAGAGGAAGACAAATGCACACAGTTTTTAAGGTGGAAACCCACTCCGGGACAAAAACCACCTAATTCTTTTCTAATAATTCTTTAATATTCAACTCCAATTGAAAATAAAGCTCCAACTTCCTAGAATCTAGAAAATAATTCTTCTCTAGCTCCCATTGGATGGACACTCCAATGCTTGAGATTCTTTAGTAGTCAACTAAATGGATGCCCCAACACCCAATGAGCTACAACTCAGCCTAGCACCACCCTACCACCCTATAGAAGAATAAAAGAAGAATGGACTCCCATACCAGGGAAAATGGTCCACTTTACAATGATATAGAATGATGTAGAAGAAGATATACTAGACCATAACCCCAACTTTGACACAACCACCTAATGATGATCCTAGACCTCCCAACACTACCTCTTCAACCCTTGGTAGATAGATACTAGTACAATTTGTACAATAATGTATTTACAATGACCAAGTACAATGATACCTTTACAATGATTGTATGCAGTGCTGCCCACTTAAAGACTTCATATGATGAAATTCTTGCTGCTGTTACGCACCTTATTTGATGCTCTTTTCATGCTACCCTTTTCCGCACCTTTCTTTGCTTTTCTTCCGTAGAAAGTCTGGTCCTTTGCAACCCTTGACAACACATGATCTAGCTTTTTCTTGCCTTCTAGGAGTTTGATATTGAATCTGGTGTATCTCTATCATTTCATATCCTCAATATCTGATTTTATGTCGTGTAGTAGTCCTCTGAGTCATCTTTCCAATGCCATAGGTCTGACCCAATTTGGATTCTTGAAGAGAGAGTTATACCCAATCTCTCACAACGCCCTAATTATGGATTGTTTCAGCAGAGCGCACTTGTACGGCATGAAACGTGTCACTGTTTCTTCATTTGTTTCTAAAATTGATAGAGAAAAAATTTAAAAATGTGCACTATCCATAAATTTTTACAACATTCCAATCCGATACTCAGATAGAGAGTTATGACGAATTTACCAAGGTCACTTCTTTGAGATGAATTTCAGGAGCCTGCAAAAACCCTGACTTACACAGATCATATCTCAAAACATATTGTGCATCGTAATGTGAAATATTTACTGAAACTTCTTTAGGATTTTGGATTCATCTAATAAAAATTTCAGCTTCTAAACCTTTGTAGAAAAAAATTTAGAGCGAAAATTCCAAGATGACCTGTTTCAGATGGCGGAATCCCTTGCATAAGGAGAAAATGAAGATCACAATTTATATGAATGCTTAAGTTGAGAGGGGCTTCAACAAGTGAACGTGGGAGGGATTTTAGGAGCATAAAAAATATTAATTATGACTTTTCAATGACCCATGCTCCAACCCCATGGGGTTTTAGCCCACTAACTGGGGGTACAAACTTCAAACATGAATATCTCTCAAACCGTGAAGAATTACATGGTGTGCCATATATCAACGGAAACATCTCGACAAGTAGAAACCATAAAAAACATTATTGACCCAGAATATATTAATTTGGTAGGTCAAAATTCCCATGCAATATTGGGTTAGCCCCTGGTGCTGCTTGGGTTGACATCAATGACAACCGTTGATCAACAATCTCCCCCTTTGGCATTGATGGCAACACAAGTACTCCCCTTGTGATCATGACACCTCTTCCTACAACATTCTCTCCCCCTTTGACATCAATGGAAAAGGGTAACTCCCCCTGAAACACAACCATCCTGCGGACCTGTACACACTTCCACTCCCGCTGACACACAATCGTCTTGCAGACCTGTACACACTTCCACTCCCGCTTTATATTCTTGAAAAAGGAAAATCTAATGAGAACTTGGGAGAATCCCAAGCTTTTGACGAAGATATTCAAATGCTTCACGAGGTAAAGGTTTAGTGAAGATATCAGCAATTTGTTCTTTTGTACAAACATACTCAAGTTTGATATTCTTTTCAGTGACTTTTTCTCTAACAAAATGATATTTGATCGGAATGTGTTTTGTTTTTGAATGCATGACAGGATTCTTGGAGATGCTGATGGCACTAGTGTTGTCACAGAATATGGGAATAGGCTCACTGAATTGTACTTGAAGATCTTGCAAATTTTGTTTCATCCAAAGGACTTGAGTACAACATGATGTTGCTGCAATGTATTCTGCTTCCGTTGTAGATAACGAGATTGAAGTTTGCTTTTTTCTCAACCATGATACGAGACAACCACCTAGATAGAATGTTGCTCCACTAGTACTCTTACGATCATCAACGCTTCCTGCCCAATCTGCATCTGTAAAGGCTTGAATAATGAGATTGTTACCCTTGGGATACCACAAGCCATATTCTTTTGTGCCCTTTAGATATCGAAGAATTCTTTTGATGGCAATAATATGTGATTCTTTTGGTGCTGCTTGGAATCTTGCTACTTGTCCAACTGCTTGCATAACATCTGGCCGAGAGGCTGTTACATATAGAAGACTACCAATCATAGATCTGTACAACCTCTAATCCACATCCTTAGATGAGTTGTCTATGCTCAATTTTCAACCTGTTACCATCGGAGTAAGGACGGGTTTGCATTCTTCCATTTTGAATTTATTGAGCATTTCCTTGATGTACTTGGCTTGACATATAAATATTCCTTTCTCTTGCTGAGATATTTGAAGCCCTAAGAAGTATGTTAGCTCACCAAGTAAAGACATCTCAAACTCACTTTGCATCTTTGTAGAAAAGTTCTTACTTAGTCGATCATCATTGCTACCAGATATTATATCATCCACATATACCTCAACAATTTTTAAATTATCTTTATCTATTTGTACATAAATATTTCTATCAACAGTACCTTTCTTGAACCCTTGTTGACATAGATATCCATCAATACGAGCATACCATGCTCTGGGAGCCTGCTTGAGACCATATAGAGCCTTCTTTAACCTATAGACATAGTCTTCTTTTTGTGATAGTAGAAAACCTTCAGGTTTTTTGATGTAAACTTCTTCTTCTAATTCTCCATTCAGAAATGCTGACTTAACATCCATTTGGTATACTTTGATTTTTCTTGAACATGCATAGGTGAGAAACATTCGGATGGCTTCCATTCTGGCAACTGGTGCAAATGTTTCGTTGAAATCAATTCCTTCCACTTGTGCATAGCCTTTGAAAACCAATCTTACTTTGTTTCTGGTAACCTACCCATCTTCATTCAATTTGTTCCTAAACACCCATTTAGTCCCAATGACATTTTTATCTTTTGGTTGTGGAACTAATTTCCAGGTGTTATTCTTCTCAATTTGATCTAATTCTTCATTCATAGCTGCTACCCAATGTTCATTTTGGCTGGCTTCCTCAAAACTACTAGGCTCAAAGGTTGTTAGAAAAGCAACGTGAGCTTGTTGTGATGAACGAAGCTGTCGACCTTCATTTATGTCACCAATGATTTGATTTGATGGATGGTTCTTTTGAATCCACTCTTTTGTTCTCCTTGGAGGAGCTTCTTATTGTTGTTCTGGTATATCTTGATGATCATTGTTTACTTCTTCCTCGTTGATAGTTGCTTCTTGTTATACAATTTTATCTATGTCTTTTTCAGCCTCTGTCTCAAGTTTCAAAGATTCTATATCCTCATCATTACTCGCTAGAACACCATCTTCATCAAATGTAACATTTATGCTCTCCACTATCTGTTTTCATCTTAGATTATAGCAATTATAGGCCTTTCTTTTGCGTGAGTAACCAACAAAGACACCTTCATCAACACGTGATTCAAACTTACCCAAATTTTGATATTCTCTTTCGATATAACATTTTCTTCCGAAGATTCTGAAATATTTTACATTAGCTAGTTTTCCTTTCCATAATTCATATGGAGTCTTGTTGCAATTATTTCTAAGAAGACTTCGGTTGATAATGAAGACTACCGTATCAATTGCTTGAACCCAGAAATTTTCATCCAATTTTAAGTCCTTCAACATTGTTCTACCCATTTCCTATATAGTTCTATTCTTTCTTTCAGCAACTCCATTTTGCTAAGGTGTTCATGCTGTTGAAAATTGCCTTTTTATTCCATTTTCGTCACAGTATTGTTGAAATAATTTGGAAGTGAATTCTCCACCATTATCTGATCTTAAACACTTTATTTTCAACTCAGTTTCATTTTCAACCAACTCCTTTTAGATCTTAAAGCACTCAAATGCTTCAGTTTTTTTCTTTAGGAAACTGATGGTTGTCATCCTGGTATAGTCATCTATCATCAACATGAAATATAATTCTCTGTCTAAGCCTTTTGTTCTCACAGGACCACATAGATCAGTATGTATCAATTCCAATGGATGTGATGAAAAGTGTTCTTTTTTTTTTAAATTGGACTTTTGTCTGCTTGCCATGCTGACATGCCTCACATAGTGTGTTGGAAGGTTTTGATATTTTCGGAATTTCTCGTACTGATTCCTTTTTTCTTATCCTAACAATATTGTCAAAGTTTATGTGACCCATTCGTTTGTGCCATAACCAACTTTCATCTTCTTTAGCTAGTAGGCATGCATTAGTTGCTTCATCCAGAACATATATGTCGTTTGGAGCTTGACTTGCTATAGCCACAATTTTACCATACCTCCCTTTCCTAATTTCAAATTTTTTGGAGTTGAATAGCATTATGTGTCCTTGATCACACATTTGTCCAACATTGAGCAGATTGTGATTCATGTTTTCGACCAATAGAAAATTCTTGGCTATAACATCTTTGCTTCCGAGAGTGACGGTACCTGATCCTATAACATTTTAAGATTCATCATTTCCAAAGGATATGGTTCCATCCTTCTTCTCTTTCAGAGATAAAAATTTCCTTCTATCTCTAGTCATATGCGTTGAGAAACCACTGTCAACATACCACACATCTTTCTTTTTTTGAACCTTGAGAGCGAGAGCACAATTATCAGCCTTCTTCTTCTTCCATGTTCATTCATTCTATGGCTTCGAAGATTCTTCTGGAGGATTTTCAAGTCTGCAGTCTTTGGCTATGTGTCCAAAGTTCTAACATTTGTAACATTCCATATTATTTCTTAAATTTTAAAATCTATTGATGTTTCATTGAGCCTTGGGAGGTTCATATTTGAAGAATCTCTTGGAATTGTATTGGTTCATAGGGTACGTGTGACATTCTACAGCTTTATGACCAAATTTTCCACATGAATAACAATAGCCATGAAAAATATGTTGGTACCTCAATGAAAATCTTCGTCGAGGAATCGTCTTCCAAGGATGTGCTTGTGAATCTTGTCCAATGAAGTCTTCATGTATGTCAGATCTCATAGGTTCATTCTATTTTGTTGTAGAAGGTCCTGCTTCTTCTTCTTTGTAACCAAGGCCAGTTTTGTCATTGTAAGATCGTTGATTGTTGATGAGTTCTTCTAATGCCCTTGAGTTGTTGGCATAGTTTTGGACAGCTTTTCCCTTCTTCACTTCCTTATGCAGTGAGACTACTTCGGCTTCTAATGCTTCCCTTTCTTGGTTGCTTTCTTCCAACTTCTTTTGAAGTGACTCTTCAATACATTTGTGTTCTTCAACCTCAATTTTGAGACCTTGAACTTGTTCTTCAAGAGTGTTGGAATGGATCTTCTCAGCATTGAGCTCTTTTATAAGCTTGATTTCCTCCTCATAAAATTCTTCTATGGTCAACCCTTCTTCTTCATTGTTTGATACTTCTTGTTTATTGTGCTTGGCCATAAAAAATACTTTGTCATTGGCTTCTTCTTTGCTGTCACTTTCTTCATCGGATGAAGAGCTATCTTCTTTAGAGAGAAAGTTCCTTTTGGATCCTTTATTTTTTCCTTGCTTGTTGAATTTCTTAAAGCCTTTCTTTCCTTTTGAGTTGCCATCACTTTTGTTTGGACATTTCGCTACGAAATGCCCAACCTCACCACAAACGAAACATATCAATAGAATTTTACCTTTGAATTTTCCCTTACCAGGTTTTAGTTTTCTCTTAAAGTAAGCATATTCTTCATCTGAAAGACCTTCTCCATCATCTCCCTTTTCTTCACACTTGCAGGTGCATGTCATTTCAATTGAAGTTTGTTTGTCCTTATTGGTTTGCTTAAATGAAACGAACGTAGTTTCTAGATTTGAAGTACCCTTTTCTTCATCAAGTCTCATTTCATATGCTATGATAACTCCATGTAATTCTTCCTTGCTGAGTTTGTCTAGATTTTCACTGTATTCTAAGACCGATACCTTTGGGTTGAATCTCCCTGGTAACGTTCTAAGAATCTTCCGTATAATAGTCTTCTCGTCAACTAGCTCTCCCAATCCTTCCAGAGTATTGGTTATTTCATCAACGTATTGGAAGTATGCAGCAATGTTGCAATCTTCTTTCATTCTAAGTTGCTCAAATTTTTCTCTATAGATTTGAAGCTTTGCTTCTTTGATATTTGAGTCACCTGAATATATATTCTCAAGCTTGTCCCATACATTTTTGGCGGTTTTACAACCCAACACCTTATGATAAGCAGATTCAATAAGTCCACTGGTAATAATATTCTTTTCTTTTGCATCATTTACCAAATTCTTCTTACCTTGTTCATCCATGGTTGATGTAAATCCATTTTGAACAGTGTCCCATACTTCGTAACCTTGCGCCAAGAGATATACCTCCATTATTCCTTTCCAGAGCGCATAATTATTTTCATTGAATAGAGGTACACCATTCTTGGTATGCTCCATGACCTCCTTCCAGTTGTTAAACTACTATTGAAGGAACCAAGCTCCGATACCAATTGTTGGAAATACTGAGAGGGGGGGTGAAATAGTATTCCTTTCAATTAGAGCATTAGTTAATCTTCAATTATTATCAGTGTTTGTACAATGATAGCAGTAAACAAGAGGAACACAAATGCACACATTTTTTAAGGTGTAAACCCACTCTGGGAAAAAAACCACCTAATGCTTTTCTAATAATTCTTTAATATTCAACTTCAATTGAAAATAAAGCTCCAACTTCCTAGAATCTAGAAAAGCATTCTTCTCTAGCACCCATCGGATGGACACTCCAACGCCCAAGATTCTTTAATAGTCAACTGAATGGATGCCCCAACACCCAATGAGCTACAACTCACCCTAGCACCACCCTACCACCCTATAGAAGAATAAAATGAGAATGGACTCCCGTACCAGGGAAAATGGTCCACTTTACAATGATATAGAATGATGTAGAAGAAGAAGATATACTAGACCATAACCCCAACTTTGACACAACCACCTAATGATGATCCTAGAACTCCCAACACTGCCTCTTCAACCCTTGGCAGATAGATACTAGTACAATTTGTACAATAATGTATTTACAATGACTAAGTACAATGATACCTTTACAATGATTGTATGCAGTGCTGCCCACTTGAAGACTTCACATGATGAAATTATTGCTGCTGTTATGCACCTTGGTTGCTTCTCTTGTCATGCTTCCCTCTACTACACCTTGCTTTTCTTTTATGCTGTAGAAATTCTGGTCCTTTGCAACCTTTGACAACACATGATCTAGCTTTTTCTTGCCTTCTAGGAGCTCGATATTGAATCTGGTGTATCTCTGTCGTTTCATATCCTCAATATCTGATTTTTGGTCCTCTAGTATTCCTCTAAGTCATCTTTCCAATGCCACAGGTCTGACCCAATTTGGATTATTGAAGAGATATTTATACCCAATCTCTCACAATTCCCTAATTAAGGACTGTTTCAGTAGAGTGCACTTGTATGACGTGCCATGTGTCATTTTTTCTTCATTTGTTTCTGAACTTGATAGAGAAAAAATCAAAGAATGTTCACTATCCACAATTTTTTATGGAATTCCAATCCGATACTCAGAGAGAGATTTATGACGAATTTACCAAGGTCACTTCTTTGAGATTAATTTCAGGAGCCTACAAAAACCCTGAATTACACAGATCATATCTCCAAAAATATTGCGCATCTTGATCTGAAATTTTTACTGCTGCTTCCTCAAGAGTTTGGATTCATCTCATAAATATTTCAGCTTTTTAGCCTTCGTAGAAAAGAAGTTAGAGAGAAAATTCCAAGATGACCTGTTTCAGATGGCCGAATCCCTTGCATAAGGAGGAAATGAAGATCACAATTTATATGAATGCTTAAGTTGAGAGGGGCTTCAACAAGTGAATGTGGGAGGGATTTTAGGAGCATAAAAATATTAATTATGACTTTTCAATGACCCATGCCCCAACCCCATGGGGTTTTAGCCCACTAACTGGGGGTACAAACTTCAAACATGAGTATCTCTCAAACCGTGAAGAATTACATGGCATGCCATATATCAACGGAAACATCTCAACAAGTAGAAACCATAAAAAGCATTATTGACCCAAAATATATATTATTTGGTAAGTCAAAATTCCCATGCAATATTGGGTTAGCCCCTGGTGCTGCTTCGGTTGAAATCAATGACAACTGCTGATCAACAACATCTACTAGCATCAAATGCTAAGCCATTGGCAATAATGTTTTGGTTTCTAGGGACAAAATTAAGCTCATATTCTGTGAATGTTTTCAAGAGGTCAACAAAATCATCTCTATATGCTTGTAATATTGGATGCTTGGCAGTATATTCTCCATTTACTTGTTTAATAATCAGTTATGAGTCTCCATGAATAGTTATCCTCTTGGCTCCTAGATTTTTCAATAATTTCAGTCCTAAGAGGAGAGCCTCATATTCAACTATGTTATTGGTGAATTGAAAGTTTAGTTTATATGAATGGCCCTCAACATGATTATTTCCTATGTTATGTACCCATATGCCTACTCCTGAACTAGTTTTTCTACAAGACCCATCAAAACTCATACTCCAAAGAGGTTCAATTTCAGATTTGCTATTAAAATAATTTCTGTACTCCTTGTCCTTTTTATTTTGGCTATCATTATGTTGTTTTTTAGGATCTGTACTAGATTCATTTTCACTTTGTTCCTCTAGGTTTTCACTATGATGAGTTTTATATTTTTTATGATAATCAGCCCTGTGTTGATGGTTGGTTTGTTGCCTATGGCCGTCATCATGTTTGTTGTGATGTTTTGAGTTAGCAAACTATTTTAGTTTTTTCTCCTTTTTTCCTTCTTTTTCTATTGTTGATTTGTCATCTCCTTCTTCTTACTCATTAAGATTTTCATCATTGTAAATAATGAATGAGTCAAGGTCTGTGTGAATAGAATAAAGAGGAGATTTTTCTGGTTTTTCTTGAATACTAACCATGTATTTCATATGTGTTTCCCTATATAGTCTTCTTGGTTGACTAAAGACAGGGGTGGTTGCATAACTCTTATCCATTTGCTGGGTGCCTTGGAGTTTAGCACCCCATGACCTTGAAAGGAGCATGCCATATTTAGGAGGTATATCAGCTGCCAGAATGCCCATCACTAAGCTCTTGTTTGGTATTTGTGCTAAGTTGACACATAAGTCTTTGACTAGGCCTAGACATTTAACTCTGCTGGAATCAAAAGAGTATAAATCTTTGTAAGGTCTAGTTATCTCAAGGCCTAGTCTTTCCATCAGTACTTTAGGCATAAGGTTGTGGGAGGCTCCTGAGTCAAGCATGGCATTGTGAAAAATCTTATCATGGATGTTTAGACCGACATAAATGGGAGGAACACCTCCTTCTTGAAATTTTCGTTCTACTTCTATTCCAAACAGAAGCTCAGGCTTGTCATCAGTAACATTGACATAATCAATTTGTTCTCCTATGTTCAAAGCTATTAAAAGTTGGGTTTTATATACATATTTGGTGACTAATTCAGTAAGAGGGACAAAGATATTGATTTTGGCAATTTCACCCTCTATGCTGAAAGGTATGTGAGTTCTTAAAATGTTTAAATCAGCCTTTTTGGTCACTGCTTTCTCAACAAATTAATCTTGCTGGTTTTTATTATGAACAACATTTAAAATAGTTCTGCTAGGAGCATTAGCCGAGTTTCTACTACTACTTTGTTCATCACTATGTTTGTCATTGATTTGGATATTTTTTCCTTTGTTCTTGTTAAAACGTTCAGCCACAGTTTTGTTGTTTTCTGCTGTCTTTTTAGAAAAGTTTTCAAAATTGTTTCAAGAAGAAATTTTAGAGGTTTTATTCTTGGCAATGTCTTGACTTTTTTACTCCTAAGATCATATTTCCTGTGTACTTCCATTATAGCATTTTCAAATCCTTGTTTATAGTCTCCAGACTCTAGGCTTTCTTCATCATAGGGTGTATATATTCCTTGTTCTTCTTCAATGACGAAAACAATATCCTCATTTTTTACTCCCAATAATTTTATGTGATTTCCCTTTGTTTCTTCAATCAATCCCTCATCTTCATCAGCATAATTCTGTTGGAAAGGAGGATTGACTTGCTAATCAGGGCCTCTTTGTCTAATTTGAGGGGGATTCCTTCTAAAGTTCTAGCTCTGATTTAGATTTTATTTTGAGGAGCTGTTTGGTTTTCTTTAGAATAAGCTCTCTCATTCAAGTTAATTCTCTCCATCATCATCTCCATGGTTCTAACCAGAATATAAATTTTGGAGTCTGATGTGGAGGGTCCAACTTCATCTTTGTAGGTAACCTTTTTCTCTGATTTCATTCTAGCCCTTCTGGCATTCAAGTTAGCCTCTACACTTACTGCCACTTTCTGCATATCTTCTAATGTGAGGGGTGCTCTATCTCTTAATTGATAACACATGTCTGGGTCAAATCCTTCAGGAAAATTCATTAAGGCTAAGCCTTGTGGGGGTTTCATCTGTGTAGGGAGTGCATTATAAACATTATTGAACCTAGTGCAATAATGTTGGACACTCTCTCCAGCATTTCTTTTAAGGTCATTGTATTCTGACAGGATCTGAAGGGGATTTCTCTTGACTTCCCACTTGTTTAGGAATAGTTGATGGAAAGCAGGGAGATCATTGATACTGTTAGGGGTTAAGCCTTTGAACCATTTTCTTGCTTCTCCCCCTAAGATTTGAGAAAACATTCTAAGTTGAACAGTTTCATCATCTATTTATTGTCTGTCAAAGTAGTCATTCATTCTATCCACATGTTGTTGAGCTGTAGTAGAACTACTAACATCATATAACTGAATCTTGGACTGATAGTCCTGTGCTAGAGCAACTAGAGGTAAATGAAGGACTAAGGGAGCATACCAAGTTGCCATGATATGAGCTTGTGGAAACAATGGGGGGTTAACAAGTGGAGGAAGGTGATGAAGTGGAGTGGTTTGAACAGTGGATGTATGGGTGGGTGTAGCTGGACGACTTTGACCAGCTAAGTGATGTTGAGAAGATTTAGGATGAGAGAAGCCAAAACTTTGGAGAAAATGGAAATCATGAGGAGTGGAAGGGGAGGCTTCTCTACTACTACTTTGTTGTGAGTCTACAAGTTCAAGGTTTATCTAGTCTATACCACTTTGTAACTTGTTTCTAGATAAGCTTCTTGTATGAGGTAAGTCAATTTGGGTATTTTGCAAGTTTATAAGGTTCTCCAGAAAATAACTTGCTCTGTGGATTGGTCTGTCAATAGTTGGGTTTTTAGATGTAGGAGACTTCCTAAGGATTCTTTCAGGATTGTAAACTATTGTAGGAGGATTTGGGTCAGGATGGGATCTAGTATGGATTCTTCTAGAAGCTAGGATTTTCGACCCAACAAGTCAGAAAGGCTTTTTTAGAGGTATAACAATTTTAAGACACAAACCAAACTGTAAAAAGAGATACTTGATCCACAAAATATTCTTGACTGTGTATTGTTTAATTTTTTGATGATAGGGTAAGTTTCCCAGTGGAGTCAATGGAAAATCAGTGGAGTCACCAGGTGGAGGATTTTTACTTGTTTTAGAGGACTGGTTGTCGTCCACCATCAA
The DNA here is from genome assembly GCA_034641835.2 of Pinus albicaulis. Lineage (NCBI taxonomy): Eukaryota > Viridiplantae > Streptophyta > Pinopsida > Pinales > Pinaceae > Pinus > Pinus albicaulis. The sequence goes on along the minus strand of CM076577.1, from coordinate 1,356,855,097 downwards.
CAATTAGGAACCATTCTTGAACAATACTTCATTCATTTTTAGACTAATGAGGTTTTATGAGTTTTGAGTGAATCTGAAATGTTTATTATTGAGTGTTCCCAAGTATGGTCACCACTATGTTGGCTCCCTGCAATTTGTAAGAGTGGCAGGAACAAACCCTACAGGGGCCACATCAAAACCAATTTGGAATCCTAGGACCTAGCCTTCCTGGATTTAGAGAGGGATCTCTCTATAAAGGTGTTTTCAAATAATATATCTTTATGTTTTTTTTTATGATTTTAGGCTAGTTATGAAGTTCTAAGGACTTGTTTTGTTTTTGGTTGAATTAATTGATAGATTTTAAGGATCAATGGTGTGACTGACTGAGGGAATGTTTCAACTGAACAAATAGACTATAAGAAAACATCAATACATTGGGAAATGGAGTCTTAAAAGGATTTAATTGCTCATCAACTCTGCAAGGACATTCATAGGGCAAGCTAACTATATCAAATGGATTCTTTAGATTAGGTTCTAATATGAAAAAGTAATAAGTTGTGAAGGAAATTGTTGGAATGGGGTCTCCTAACATGCTGCGAAACGGGTCCATTTTGGATATTGTGATTATATTTAATCTATCAGAGGGGTTTTGAGGTTGGTCAAAGCCCCAAAAGAATTGTATTAGGTAAAAGGGAAAACTAGGGGTCCGAAAACCATGCGTTGCAGACCATAGGAAAGTGGAGTCTAGGTTGTTATAAATAGAGATGCATTTTGTATTGTAAAGGATAGGATATGATGAGATATTGATGCGATCTATGATTTAAGCTATATTTTTGGGTTTTGGGGAACAGACTCCTGATGGCTGTGTGCGTGGAGATCCAAGTCTAGCTGTGTGCGGACCCTACTACTGTGTGTGCAGGTTGGGGAGGGAATTGTAAGGAAGAATTGATGAATGAATTAATGCAAAAGATTGTTAGAGAACTGAATCTATGAGTATTGTTATGTTAATTATTGATAATTGATGTATTGTGCATTTTCTGTCCTTAAGCTGCGAAAGATCTGTATACTGCGTTCTTGGATCTAGATATGTTATGTTCTGTTTATGTACTGTTGTGTTGATGTTATAACAAGAATATAAATATAGATCTAGTTCACGTGGATGAAAATAGAGACTTAATTAACCCTGTGCAGAACAAGGTAATTAGGGATTACAAGACCTAGCACAAATTTTCTTGCCTTACCCATCCTTTCTGAGGGTGCGGAAACCTAGTTTGAGCACCCACCCATACTACTTCGGGTGAGACTTTGACCTGTGAAAGCAGATCACTGCCGAAAGGGCCAGTAGTATAGGGGTTTGCTGGCAAACCTTTCAAACTAAACCTGGGTCAGGACCCCTCGAGCCAACAAATGGTTCCATTGCCAGGACACGAAGAAGTATGAGGAAGTGATCTGGTACTGACAAGAAAATACTGAAGATCTAACGTGAATGTGAATGAGCACTACTCTGGAGGAGAGTGCAACACGGAGCGGTAGGTATTATCAAACCAATCCAGAAAAGAATCACTCTGTCCGTAGCCCACACAGGAGAGCAACGGTGCAAGGGTTGTTAGGCTCGCAGGAGGGCAAGCCCTCAACCGGAGCCTTGTTAGAAGGGGACATGGAAGTACACTTGAAATTACCTACCTTTAAAAGTTCGGTCGATGAAGACATGGATAGTTTCTGGTTTGTGGCCGATTTGGTATGGACGACATAGGGGGTGGTGAGAGATACTGTGAAAAAAGCACAGTTGTCCTTGGGCTTTGAAGATAGAGCGCTGGATTGGTATATGCGGTACATATCTCAAAACAAAAGCGCATCCCTTCAAAATATTAAGGATGCCCTAAAACAACAGTTCCAGAAGCCAAAGTCATACTCTCAGTTGGTAGCTGAAGTAAAAGACTTCAAATAAAGTGTGTCTGATTTGGTGTGGGAGGCTGATCAGCGATTGAAGAAAGAAATTAGGGAAGGAGGGTTCAAGTATGATGACAAAAAACACACGGAATGGTTCATCGCCATGTTGCTACCTCACTTATGCATACCAATGGGCCAGTAGACCTTCGAGTCACAGGAAAAAGCTCTGGAAACTTCCATGAAGCTCGAAGCCATGCCCAAGGATGACACATTGGGGGGAGTACAACAGATTCAGGAGCAGCTTGGAGCCATGCACATGGAAATACAGAGCTTGTAGACAGAACGGGAAAAGGGAGTTATCACAGACCTCTGGTGCATACGATGTCAGGTGTCTATTCATGCTAAGGACCAGTGTCCCCTATTGGTAGAATACCTATAGACAAGGGGACCTATTCCGTTGCGCCCCGAATCCAATAGACCTGCACTCTAGTGCAATGACTGCTGGGTAGCGGGACTACATGATATGGCCCAGTGCCCCCGGTTAAGTATGGGTGATCTGAAGCAACAATGGTGTAGGTTCTTTCGATCAATAGGGCGTGATGAACAGAATTTTTGTACATATGAGCTATTGGTAGATCAAGGAAACCTCTATAGGGTGCATTCAGATCCCGCGTCGCTGAGATCCCCCGCTATTTTTGGTGGCTCCCTAGCAAGGGGTACAGGAGGTCAGGGAGGGAGCGTAGGATGGGTTCGAGGGTAGCTAATCTTATATAATTACAGAGATATAGGGAAATTTGCAAGGGACTACCCAAATCCCACTAGGAAATCCTGCAAATATTGCTGGCAGCTGGACCATGAGATTGAAGATTGCCCAATTTTAATAGCCAAGATGCCAGAAAAATAGCCCACCCCTACGCAGAATGTGCAAAGGGTTAAAAATAAGCTACACAGCGGGATGGTCACCTAGGGATAAAGGGGAGAAGTGCACCTCATAGAACAAGCCCCACGGGTAGGCCCTGCGCAGCTTCCGACGCACCTCGAGAGAAGGGAAGAGGTTGAGCCCCTTCTAACGGCATTATTGAAACTACTACGTAACCAACCGGCTGTAGAAACTCTTCAAGTATTACTACATAGCTACGCATCCTGACCCAACAAAATCCCTGAGACCCAAGGTTTCCACTGGTTATATGGCTACAACAAACGCACTGAACGAGAAATGCAGTTGACTGCACAGATTGGCAACTACGAGATGGACCAAGTTATTCTCGATTTGGGGTCGGATGCGAACGTGCTACCAAAGTAGACATGGAAATGAATGGGTGAACCTAAGTTGGAATGGTCCACTATCCAACTGCGCATGGAAAATCAACAAAATATCATACCGCTAGGATGGTTGCCAAGAGTCATGGTAGATATCGCGGGAGTAAAATTACTAGCTAACTTTGAGGTCATTGAAATAGTGGAAGATACGGATCCGTACCCTCCACTACTCGAGCTAGACTGGGCTATAGACATGGGGGGTGTCATCAATCACAAAAATCATAGAATGGTGTTCAAAAACAATGGTACATGCGTAATAATACCACTAGATCTAGCAGAAGGCGCGTGGTATATGGAACCAGCCTACGAACGAGAGGAACTAGACCACATTTACAGATTTTCTACGTAGGATGAAGATAGGAGTAAGACCACAACGAACAAGATATTCTAGAGGGATAGTGAATTTTGTTCTGACGCCGATGAGGAACTGGAAAGTTGGAAAAACTGGTTACATGAGGTTTCGACACTACGCTGCCCTCGGGTCGCAAGAACCCTCTACTGCATTTCCTCAGAGGTAAGATATCTACCCCACTTTGATGAGGTGGGTAGTGTCCAGGAATTCTTAAGAACACTAGAAGATAGGGTGCCAAGAGAATGATGACTTTGGGCCCTTAATCTAGCTATGCGTGGGCACCTGCGCGTTAGTGGGACACCCACAAGAAATCATTCCCGGATTGAGAAATGTGTTGGGAAAGGATGCTTCTACGGTTCTCCCCTTCAGCTAACATATGTACCAGGATGTTCCTCGGACTTGGGGACCCCTGTGCACATCTGCGTGTCTAGATGACCAAATGATCTGACCAAACTACAGAAGAATGGGTCCATCTATTTTTTCATGCCTTGGGTCCTATCTCAGGCGCTTGGTACTTACATGCGGAATTGCACCAGTGCACCCACCACTGGGAAATGCTAAAGGAGGACTTTTTTGAGACATTCAGATTGGTTGGAGGGATAAAGATGCTTGATGAAGCTCTACAATACATTGATGCATTTTTCTTTAAGAATACTCCCTGCCATGCTGCCCCAATGGCCCCGACATGGGACACGCAGATGCACGACATAGCCAATTTTCGGAGCTTGGAAATTGATTAGGACGAGGATAATCCTCGAAACATTTCCATCCCAGAATCTAAAGGAGAACACACTGTTGTAGGGCCATCACTACAGGATCTTAACGTAAAATAGCCTCTTAAGCTGCGTGACGTTAATATTGGGATGGAGGAACACCCTAAGCTGGCTAAGATTGGGAACTATTGGGATGAGGGGACTGTAGGAAAAGTTATAGAATTACTCACGGAATATCAGGACCTATTTCTGATGAAGTTCTCTAAGCTCAAGGGCATCACCGGGGACCTTGGTATTATGCATATCACTTTGAAACCTGAGGTGTGCCCCATCAAGCAGCGGCCGTACTAATTGAATCCCAAATACAAGCAGAAGGTCAAGGAAGAGTTGGATAAAATGCTTGCCGCAGGTATCATTGAACCAGTTGAGCAGTCAGACTGGGTAATTCCAATGGTCATCTAGGAAAAGAAGACCGAGGGAGAAATACGCATCTACATGGATCTGCACAAGTTAAATGACGCCTACATCCATGACCCCTTTCCTACACCCTTCTCTGACGAAATCCTTGATAGAGTGGGTGGACAAGAGGCCTATTCCTTCACCAATGGGTTCTCAAGGTACCATCAGATCTGGATTGCACCTGAAGATCACAGTAAGACTACTTTCACAACTAAATGGGCATCTTTCCAGTATACGGTCATGCCCTTTTGTCTCAAAAATGCACCTGCTATTTTTTCAAGGGTTGTAGTTGCTGTATTCAAGGAATTTATTCATAAGTTCCTGGAGGTTTATTTGGATGATTGGATGGATTTTTGCTTAGTAAAGGAACATGTCTCTAACATGTGACTAATGTTGGATGCGTGCTAGAAGCACTAGATCTTCTTAAATATTAAGAAGTGCATTTTCTGTGTGCCATTTGGAATCCTACTTGGACACATAGTTTGTCGGCAGGGATTGATGGTTGATCCTGCGAAGGTAGCCGTAATTATAAACCTGGCAGTCCCCACAATGGAGAAACAACTGCATTCTATTCTCAGGCACACTGGTTATTACAGGAAATTCATTTAGGGGTACGCCCTGATTACGGTGCCTATGGAAAAGCTACTAAAAAAAGATGTTTCCTTCTTTTGGGATGATGAATGTCAGAAGAGCTTTGAATTTCTCAAAGAGAAGATGATCTCTACCCCATACTAATATTTCCTAATTGGTCAAAGGAATTTTAGGTACATGTGGATGCGTCAGGTATCGGTTTGGGAGTTGTTCTCACTCAACCTGGAGAAGGAGATATAGACCACCCAGTTTCCTTTGCGAGTCAGAAAATCTCGGGCGCAAAAAGGAACTACTCCACCACTGAACGTGAAGGATTGGCTATGGTCTACGCGCTATAGAAATATCGGCACTATCTACTGGGTGGACACTTTAAAATTTTAATTAATCATTCGGCTTTAAAATACCTAGTGAACAAGCTTGTGTTGGGGGGGAAGATTTGCCTCTGGCTGTTGCTATTCCAGGAATATGATTTTGAGATCATCGTCAAGCCCGGAAGGTTGAATGCTGGCTCAGATCATATGTCTCACATTGAAACCTGAGACGAACCTACTAGTTTGGATGAAGGCTTGCCAGATGCCCAACTGTTTACCATTAAAGTGGTAGACACACACTTTGCTGATATCATTGAGTTCCTCACTACAAGCATGGCCCTGACTGGATATTTTGTACAACAGAAGAAGGAATTGGTTACTCAGGCCACAAAATTTACTATCCTCGCCAGTCAGTTATACAAGCTAGGTGCCGATGAAATATTACGCAGTTATGTCCTAAAACATGAATGACCTGTTGTGTTAGAAGAAGCACATGAAGGTGTTGCAGGAGGCCACTATGCAGGACGTGCAACATGACAAAATATTTTTTGGGCTACGTTATGGTGGCCTACTTTGCATCAAGATTCATACACCTATTGTCAGTCTTGCAATACCTGCTAGCACGCAGGACGACCTTCACACTGATATGAGATGCCTTTACAGCCTCAAGTGGCTTTACAGGATTTTGAAAAATGGGCCATTGATTTTATAGGACCCATCAATCCGCTAGGAAAGAAAATAGGTGCATGCTACATTATCACCGCCACTGACCATGTCACTCGATGGGCCAAGGCACAAGCAGTGAAGGATTGTACTGCAGACACTGCTGCGCACTTCATCTTTGAGCAGATCTTGACCAGGTTTGGCTGCCCAAAAATCCTAATGAGTGACAGAGGTACACACTTTGTCAACCAAATGATTCAAGCCTTGAATGAGAAATTACAGATCCACCATGCGAAGAGTACCTCATACCACCCTCAGGCAAACGGGGCGGTTGAGGCTTTTAACAAAATTATGGAACATGCATTAACTAAGGTCTGTAATACCGATCGTAGTGACTAGGATGTTCACATTCCCTCTGTTATGTGGGCCTACCGAACGACCTGCAAGAAGCTAACAGAAAGAACCCCCTTCTATATGGTCTATGGCAAAGAGGCCATTATGCCCATTGAATACATTGTTCCTAGCCTACGCATTGCCATATTTACCAATATGGCGGACCCTGATATCATAGAGGAGCATCTTGTGCAACTTGTGGCTCTAGAGGAAGATCATTTTATTGCTAATTTTCATCAACAGGTTCAGAAGGCTCGTGAAAAAGCATGGAAAGATCGACATATTCGCTAAAAAACGTTCATCGCAGGTGACCTTGTCCTTTTATACGATAGCCAATTTGCGAAACATCCAAGAAAATTATGATAGAATTGGCTGGGTCCCTACACATTTAAAGAAATCATGAATGGTGGAGTAGTCCAGCTAGCTACGCTACGCGGAGACATCGTACCAGGCTTTGTCAATGGTAGTCCACTCAAGCCTTACCGGATTCAATGACTATATGATAGCTGCAATGACTCGGGACGAGTCACAATATTGTGTTGGGGGACTGTTGGAACGGGGTCTCCTAACATGCTACAAAATGGGTCCATTTTGGATATTTTAATTATATTTAATCTAGTAGAGGGGTTTTGGGGTTGGTCAAAGCCTCGAAAGCATTGTATTAGGTAAAAGGGAAAACTAGGGGTCCGAAAACCATGGGTTGCAGACCATAGGAAAGTCGAGGCTACATTTTTATAAATAGAGATGAATTTTGTATTGTAAAGGATAGGATATGATGAGCTATTGATGTGATCTGTGATTTAAGTTATCTGTTGGGTTTTGGGGAACAGACTCCTGCTGGCTGTGTGTGTGGAGATCCAAGTCCAGCTTTGTGTGGACCCTGTTGCTGTGTGTGCAGGTTGGGAAGGAAATTGTAAGGAAGAATTTATGAATGAATGAATGTGAAATATTGCTAGAGAACAAAATATTTTAGTATTGTTATGTGAATTACTGATAATTGTTGTATTGTGTGTTTTTTGTCCTTAAGCTGCGAAATATTTGTATACTGCGTTCTTGGATCTAGATCTATTATGTTATGTTTATGTACTGCTGTGTTGATGTTATAACAAGCATATAACTTTAGATCCAGTGCATGTGGATGCAAATAGAGACTTAATTAACCCTGCGCAGAACAAGGTAATCAGGGATTACAAGACCTAGCACATCTCTGATTTCTTTACCCATCCTTTCTCAGGGTGCGGAAACCTGGTTCCAACACCCACCCATACTACTTTGGGTGAGAATTTGACCTACATAAGAAGGTCACTACCGAAAGGGCCAGTATTGTAGGTGTTTGTTGGAAAACCTTGCACACCGAACCTGGGTCAGAACCCCTCGAGCCAACAACATCAAATCTATAGTCAGTTAAGAATCTTCTAGCTCTACTTAGGCAAGAAAATCCTTTTAAGGTAACTATTTAGAGCAAGCGAAAGGATAGGGCAAACCATAAATCTCGTTAGGAAAACCTTTAATAAGAAACCTTTCAGAAAACAATATAGCAATCAAAAGACTACTTTCAGATAAGAAAACATATAAGATAATAGTAAGAGTGGTCTAAGATCAAACAAAAATAATCTAATTTTCTTTTGAAAACTCTTAAAGACTCTTTAAAGCAACATTTCAAGGTAGGCCAGAGGGCAGGGAAAACCATAAACCTCTCTGGTTTATACTTTAATAAGCATACTTTAGAGAAATATCTTAAAAACAATATCTCAAGTCCTACTCAAAGGAACATGGGCTCACCATAATTTCCTTGGTTTCACTCTATTGAAACATTTCCAGGACAACAAGCTAGATGTAACTAGAAGGAAATTGAGAATCTTCCAATCAGATCTTGTAGAAGAAAACATCAACATAAAAGAAATACAGATAGAAATAGGGTGCTGAAGCAGCAAATCCTAATCTAAAACATATGTTCCTTTATCAGAGAAAATGGAAATAATCGAAAACATAAGGAGAAACAATAACAGTTTAGGAAAACTTCACCATTGATACAGCTCAAGGATCCTATGAACATGCTTGTATTATTGATGATCAAACTAGTTACAATGCTCCAGGTACAATAGCTCTCTGTAACTCAGAGCTTTCTTCAATTCAGTCTAGCATTCCTCAACTATCTTAGCAATAGAAATCAGTCCAATAACCATCAAGTAACCAACATTTGAAATGAAGCTCATATGCAATAATTATATGAAAAATGAGGAGGTGCTGCCAATCTAGGGTGTTTAAATGTTATTTATTATAGAGTTAATGATTTTTCACCTTTGAGACCATGCAAAGCCCAAGGAAAAAATACCTGAAATAGTTACTCTGAAATAATAACTTCTGAGTTATTTTAGTTGAATATTTGACTTTTAAGGCTTGTTAATAACTTTGTAATAACTTCTAAGCTACTTTAAAATATCTCTGACTATGAAATAACTTCTTGATTCCTTTATTGAAAGAAATAGTGTTTTAGGTGGAAAAATCTGTCTTTGGAGATGTAATTGCTTCTTTGTTGAGTTATTCGAAGCTGTCTTTGGGTAAATCTATCCTTGTTTTAGTCATCAAACATCAATAATTAGGCCTCTGAACCTTGATTTTTCTTTAATAATCTATCTTACTGCCTTTATTTTTCATTATGATTTATGAATGTTTTGTTTGTTTTATCCTTTATTTTAAACTTTTGGTCTTTTTCCTTTAATCTCACAAAATTGTGTTTTTAACATAAAAACAGAGTTTTGCAAGGTTTTTAAGAGGCTCGATAGGGTTAAAATCAAAGTTTTAACAATGTAAGGAGGGCTTTTACATTGTTTAAGGGTCTAGGTAGGGTAATAAAAATGAGGAAATTTATACCCAAAAATGGAGTTTTCTTTAGAGCAGCAGGGTGAAAATTTTGAGAAGGAAAAAAACAAGAAAGCTTAGTGAGAAATAGTCAAACTTTAGGATGATGAAGGCAGTGAGATTTCTAGAACTCACAGTGTTTCTCAAATACAATTTCTATAAATCCAGAATCAATATTTAGTCATCTTTTAATATCAGTAAAAATTATAGATGGCTATCATGTTGTTATCTCCTCATCGGACATCGAGGCTATGACAGGTTGGGTGGAGCCGAGCCCAAACTTCCATGTTTCTAGCCAAGTCGCAATGACCTAGTCAATTTCTGCCTCTGCCAGCATATAAGTAAGGTTTTACCATACCACATCCTTGTGCGTTAGGATCTGCACATGGTGTATTTTCACTTAGAAGGTGCCAATATCTCTGTATTTTTCATATGTGGTTGGGGACAACTAGGGCCACGAGTGGATAACTTCTACCAAATATCCTTCAAATAAGACCTAGAAGATCTTATTCTCCTTTACTCTCTTCAAGTATGGTGAATCCCATAGATTGGCATAGCACTCCCCTTCACAAACACTAGGTTCTACCTCAGGGAGGACTACGCCCTCTCGCATCTCCCACTAAACCGAAGTAATTAACATGAGCAACCATGAATAAAAACCTTCTTCCCTTCATCCTGCGTATCACACACGTTCTCTAAGAACTCTATGCACAAGTACTGGGACCAATTGTAGCTCACACCCTTCTCGCATTGTCCTAATAGTGCGATGAGGTGTGTAAGGACTACCTTAGGGTGGAACTTGCACATCAGCTTACATCCCAAGACTAAGGTTCCAAGGTGTATTGTCAAGTCTTGGAGCTACTACACTAGGAAACCCCTGAAGTCACGTCCTACCTTGTAATCCTTCTTGACCTTGGCAGCTACCTTAAGCTTCTGGTTGTTTCCATAACTAACCATGGGATTGGGCACCTTCTTGAGTAGCCCAATGATCTCATGGATCAGAGCAACATTAATTGGAATTCTATGTTGGATCCATAGGCACCCATCATGCACTAGTTCCAGTAGTTGACACACATAGAAATTTGTGATGGGGTAGTTGTCAAAGTGAGGAATCCTCAACAAATTGAGAATTGTATCATTAATCAACTTGCACATCCATGGCATGGGATCTACCTTCACAACTCCATCATACATTAATCATTACAGATAATAATCAGGTGCTAAATCAGGGAACATCTCGTAATTTTCTAGATCATAGTCATTGAACTTCACCAAAGGGATTTTTCTTAACATATCCCCTTCAAAAGTGACTTTCTGTGGGATCAATGACATCTGCAGATAGTCGTGCACCATATCTACATCCTTCAAAGCTCAAACATAAGGTGTGCATGACTTCACATATTTTGGGAGCCATGCAAAAGGCTCAACAACAAGCCCAACCTCCTCAGTTGCACTCATGGGTCTCTTTGTTGGGTCAACTATAGGAGACCTATCCTTCATCACCTAGCGCAGGGATGTGATTTTCCTAGGCAACATTCGCGACTTTGAGGACGATCCCTTGGTCATTTTCCCCTTTCATTTAGCTAGTGTGGAAATGAATTCATGCACTTTGGGAACAACTTCATGGAAATCAATAGAACCGAGCTTAATAGATGTTGTAAGTGCCATAGATTTCTCTTCAGACGACGTGTTTTCAGGGTTAGGGTCCGTCATTCTGGGCTTGAAGATAAATTTAGTGTAGCTAATGTTGGATGTGGGTATATCACGACCAAACATAGGGTATTCATAGATAACTAAAGGCACAACTCAAAGATAATATCAAGGCATAATATACTGAGACAACAAAGGAACCAAATGTGACCCACACCCATAATTTTATAGATGATCCATGGTAAAAATGCTCAGAGCTTCATTAATGGCACCTTATCCCTATAAAAAAGGTAAAAAATTCCCTAAGATATCCTCATTAAATGTAGAAAACCCGCTCCATCCAATGGTAAAATCATTTTTTTACCGAGATTTACTATTCCAACGACTAGTTTTTCCCACTATGCACAACCTCTGTGCTCATGTCGCACCTCCCTGCATGTGTCCTTTGCACAACACATAGACAAGTGGATCTTGTTTCTCTAGCCATATAGTCATTTGGTAAGCATAGGGTTATCCCTATACAGATTCAGGCGGCTTCCGTTAACATACCCTGGGAGACCCTCACCGCGTAACATGGTCAAGCACACCGCACCTCTATTAGAGATTTCCTTCCCAATATATGGTGCCAACTAATGTTTTTTGAAATTTCCAAGGTGGCGCACAAACTAACTGTCATAAAATAACACTAGATCATTTTATTTGAATGCCTTCTTTCGAATGTGCCTATCATGCTAGGCCTTCTCGTGTGCCTTCTGAACTTGATGATGAAAGTTGGATACAAACCGATCCTCCTCCCATATAACTAATTGTGACAGATTTTCCTCTGTGATGTTTGGGTCAGCCATATTAGTTAGTTATGTGATGCGTAGGCTTGGAAAAATATAATCAATTGGAATGATATCTTCCAGACCATAGACCAACCTCAAAGGTGTTTTACCAATCAATTTCTTACATTTGGTCTGATCAGCCCATAAGACAGTAGGTATGCATATTTCCCAATCATTATGGTCTATGTTCCAGATCTTTGTGAGCACATTCTATAGGATCTTGTTAAATGCTTCAACTGCACCATTTTCCTGAGGGTGATAGGGGGTACTCTTTTGGTGATGTATCTAGAATTCCTCTGTCAGAGCTTCAATAGTCTCATTAACAAAGTGTGTACCCCGATCACTCATCAATATCTTCAGGCACCCAAATATAGCCAAAATATTTTCAAAAAAAAATTGATCAGCAGTGTCTGCAGTATAATATTTTACTGGTTTGGCATCTTCCCATCTTGTTACATATTCTAGTGCAGTGATGATGTCGCACATGCCAGTATTTTTCCCAGGAGGATTAATAGGTCCAAAAAATTCTATTGATCATTTATCAAAAGCTTGTAGGGCCATTTGCGGCTACAATGGCATCCCATCTATGCCCGATGGCTTCCCTATTCTTTGGCATACATGATAGGCTCAACAATATGGATGTGCATCATTGTGAAGTGTGGGAAACTATAACCAAGCATGCAACACCTTCTACACAGTGGATTTCCCTACATAGTGGCCTCCTGCCACTCCCCCATGAGCTTCAGCCAAGATGTCTTGTCTTTCATGTTCCAAAAAATACCTTCATAACACTTCATTCACTCCCAACTTGTACAACTGACTAGAAATCAATTTAAAGTTAGATGTGCATGAAACCAAATCCTTCTTCTGTTGCACTAAGTATTTAGCAGGTGCTAGACGTGTAATTAGAAAGTGAATGATATCTACAAAGTCTTCATCTACTACTTTAATGGCGAAGTGCTGCAGATTTGGTAATCCATCCTCTAGAATGGTCAGTTCTTCCTCGTTCGCAATGCGCGATAAGTGATCAGTTCCAACATTCAATCTGCTAGGCTTAACAATTATTTCAAAGTCATATTCTTGAAAAAGAAACAACCATATACAAATATACCCCCTTAACACAGGCTTCTTGACCAATTATTTCAAAGCATAATTGTCAGTGAACATCTTGAAGTTCCCTCCTAGAAGATAATGTTTGTACCTCTATAGATTTTATACCATAGCCAATCCTTCCCTTTTCATGCTTGAATAGTTGTGGTTTGCACTGGAGAGCTTCCTACTTGTAAAGGCCACTGGTTGATTGATATCTCCTTCTCCTAGCTGCGTTAATACAACCCCAAGTGAAATCCTAGTTGCATCAACGTGCACATGAAAGACCTTGGACCAGTCAGGGAATATCAAAATAGGCACAGTAACCATATTTTCCTTTAGCAGCTCAAATATCTTTTGGCATTCCTCATCCCAAAAAAAGGGCACATATTTCCTTGTAAATTTTTCCATAGGTGGAGTGATCATTGCATAGCCCTGAATGAAATTTCTATAATATCCTTTGTGTCCCAAGATAGAACGCAACTATTTTATGTTAGCAGGAACCTATAAATTGATAATAATTTAAATATTAGCTGGATATACCATCAACCCTTGCTGAAAAAAATATGCCCCAACAAGATGCAAAAAGGAACAAAAAAAATGCACTTTTTCAAATTAAGAGAGATTTTATGCTTCCTACAAGTGTTGAGCATTAAGCGCAGGTTGGACACATGTTTCTTTAGCAGTCCTAACAAATTCCAATCATCAAAGTATACCTCCAGAAACTTGTGCACGAACTCCTTGAACACAGCTACTACTACGCGCGAGAATATAGCAAGTGCATTCTTCAAACCAAAATTCATGATCGTGTATTGGAAGGATCCCCATTCTGGTGCAAAGGTAGTCTTACTTGGGTCTTCTAGTGCAATCCTTATCTGATGATAGCCTGAAAATCCATCAATGAAAGAGTATGCCACTTGTCCTCCCACATTGTCCAATATCTCATATAAAAATGGAGTAGGAAAGGGGTCATGTATGCAAGCATCATTCAGCCTGTGTAGGTCCAAATAGATCCTTATTTCTCCCTTAGTTTTCATTTCTTGAACAACCGTCAAAGTCACCCAATTAGACTATTCCACAGGTTGAATGATTCCTGCAACAACCATTTTCTCCAGCTCTTCCTTTACTTTCTGCTTGTATTTTGGATCCAACCAGTATGGTCGCTACTTGATGGGTCACGCATCTGGTTTCGAAGTGAGTTTCATAACTCCCAAGTCTCCTACAATCATTTTAGATCTAAAAATTTTGTGTGGAATAGATCACAATATTTTTTTCGTAGCTCCGCAATAATTCCCACTGTGTCATCATCCCAATAATGTCCTATTTTGGCTAACTTGGGCTATTCCTCCATCCCAATGTTGAATTCCTTTACCTTTAAAGGTTTAGCTACATCCCCCATTCCTAATAAGGGTCCTACGACTGCGTGCTCCCCCTCAAATTCTCGGATATTGATATTTCTTGGATCTCCATCATTATCTTCGAGTGACAGATTTTAATAATTAACAGTATCTTGCATATGTGCTTCCATGCTGGCACAAAAAATTCTATCAAAGGTCGTGAATCATCAAATACATTACTTCTATATCCTATAGGGCTTTGTCCAATCCCTCTAACCAACCAGCCATGCCAAAGGTTAACTAAAATTTTTCACTTATTGTAACATAATTTAGAGTCCCTCAATCTAGCTCTTTCTCCAAATACCATGCAGTATGGATTGGTCCCAATGTATGGATAAAAATGTGAACCAATTTAGCCCTGGGATTCTTATCCCATACCTCCATCCATGTAGCCAGGTGTTTGCATGGATCACCTCGGCCTCCAAAAATCTTAGTCAGTTGGTCAGTGAGCTACTCAAAATGCAACCTCATCATTATTATACACTCCTCCCAATCCTCAAATTTCCCTTTATGCATATCCCACCAATGGGCTTGAGTTGTGTTCATGGCAAGTTTGAGAGCCCAAAACCTTCATTATTTAGGGACAACTTTTTCTAAATTTTCCAAAAATAAGACAACATTACCAAAAGCATCAAAATATTGTAGTTCTCTTACTTATGATGATATGTATCATAGGTTACTAGTGACTTAGAGACAACGCAATGAAAATACATCATGCAGACAATTCTGCCAATTTTCCATTTCCTCATCCGAAGAAAAGAAATATGAGCTATCATTTTCCCAAATTCGCATCCCATCAGCAGTTGGGTTGATCCAGTCCTCGTATCACGCAGTCAACTTGTAGATATGGCCAACATCATCTCCTTCATAAACTTGTTCTATATATCTATCCCCTTCAGCTGGATCCAACGGTACTATAACCCTCATAGAATTTTTCTAAAAAACCATACTCCTACGCTTCAAGTTAATGATGCCCCCCATGTCAATATACCAATCCAACCCTAGTAGTGAAGGGTAGGGGTCTGCATCCTCCACAATTTGTATCACTTCAAAATCTACACATACCTTTACTACATGATCCATATTTTATGCAGGATTGCAACATAATACAGATATAACCATAAACATAGAGAAGCAGTAGAAATAATGCTTCATTTTATTTAAATCGAATGACTGAAATATGCTTACAGACATAATGGAAATAAAAATAGCTAGGGTGCTGGTAGCAGATCTCTGAGAAGAGATGTGGCAGCTACAGGCCTCTAAACTATGTTACAATGAGGCTCTAGGGCCTATTTATTATTGAGAAACAATGGAGAACTCTAAACGTCCAAAAACCTAACCCTAGGAGATGAAGCGCCGAAACTATGGGCCTCGTTTGGGTAAATTGGTGTTTCAACTTCCTGGGGATGTAACTTCGGCATACAATCTCTGTTTTATGCATATCATACCTCATTATAAAGATCTATCAGAGGAGTACAACTTCATATATGAGAAACATCGGTCCATGGACCCATGTTGCTCCCAGTTTTCCCAAATAATGTCGTTTAGGGCCTCAAAATGGCTTCGAAAGTTTAGGACCCGAAAAAATGCTAAAAATAGTAAGTCGTGCTACAACTTAAAAAATAAAAGAACTGATGGTGGGGGTTCAAATGGAATATGTGGGTGGCCACCAATATCCACCTAGATCATTAAGGCCCCAAAACGGCTTTGGGAGTGCATGACCCGAAAACCTGCTAAAAATAGTAGGTTGTGCTAAATGTGAAAAGCTACAAGAATTGATGGTGCGGGTCCAAATGGAATAGGTGGGTGTCCACCCATATCCACCTGGATCATTCCTCCCTCCTTAGGAAACAATGGTCCCCATTGCGTTGAGATCTTCCATGAGATGAGGAATTTTTTTTTAAACTGGGTATTGGATTTGTCGAAGATGTCACACACTTGCAGGCGGACATGCTGGATGTGTTTAATAATTTTGGTTTCTTTATCAGCCTCAAATAGTACATGTGTGGATTTTTTATGTGTAGTTGTAGGAGGTATGGAAACATTAGGTGATGGTGCGTTGGGGGTCAGATCAATGGAGTGGTTGTCCTCACAGTGTAGAGGAACCTCTATGAGTGAGGAGAAAATGTCCTCGTATTCCTCCATGACTTTGTCCATTTGCTACATCCATGCATGGGAGCCTTGTTTAGAGGTTGTAGCCACGATATTATTCTTTCCTTGTGAGCGAGTTGTAAGGAAAATAAATTTCTTGGTTTGAGAAACAATCTTACTACATTTTTTTGCAGTAGTCAAAGAGATGACAGGAGGTGGTACTACCTCCATTATCCTGTACAAGTTATTTCCCAAAGCAATAATAACAACACGAGGCCTAGAGTCATACACAACATGTTTCCTCCACAAGTATGGTTGGCCAAATAATACATCAGCTACATCAAGAGGAGCAACAACACATAATACCTCATCCATGAATGGCATGATGTTGTACGGAAGGCGACACTGTTGGCGGATGCAGATATCTCTCCTTGGGTGAAGCCACCCGATGGTATATGGCTGTGGGTGCGCTATGGTCGGTAGGTCGAGTCGCTTCACAACCTCTGTTGAAATGAGGTTCTTTTGGCTTCCTCTATCAACAAGGAATTGCAGTGGAGAACCCTTAACCCACATCTGTGAATGGAAGAGGCACTCCCCCTCCTCTAGATCCTCAAGATCCTCCCTCTGGATCTTGGTGGTGGAAAAAATGGCATTGGGATCCACATCAATGATTTTCTTCCCTTTGTCATTTCATTTTTCTGGTTTTGACTCAGGATCAGAAAATGCATCTGATTCGGGTGCCTTTAGCTCAGCCACCAACGATTGTTTGGCCCGAAAATCGTTTGTGCTATGAGTGGGGATGTTATGAAATTCACAACACATCCCCATGTCCTTTGGATTTGTGGTGTTTTTTTGTGTCGCCCCTCTTTGTCCTTTCCGCTTTTATGCATTTCGGGGCACCTTCCCCTAGCTTCGGATTCATAGAACGAAAGCCTCGCTTCTTCTGCTTAAATTTTTGCTCAATCTTTGTGGCATGTAATTTCAAGGAACCCCATTTCCTCCTTAATGTGTTTTTGTAGACAACCATGGTACTTGAGCACTAAATGTCTCTCTAAAACTTTAATACCAAATTTTTTGCATAGGGTATGGAACAAATTCGTCAGTTCGTGCACATCTTGATCCCTTTGCTACCACAGCATGGTCCATTGGATGTATTTGTCCTCATAGCTCCCCATAGGGTAATATTATTCCTTGATGCCATCTTAGAATGAATTCCAAGTGGGTGTGGCTAAGAAAAGAGAGTTTTTCCTTTCGTCCTCTTGCTCACAGTAGGTTTTCCATCGGTCTTTGACATGGGGAGCGTCTTTGAGAAGTGCAAAATTTTTTTTTCCCTGGTCGGAGGAATCATGGACCTAGAAATACCCTTCCAAAAAATTTAACCATCTACCTATGGCGTCTGCATCTATCTGGCCTTCAAATACAATAATTTCAAAGTTTACCCGTACCTTGAAGGGAGTGGCGCCTCCAGAGTGGCTATTGGATGCAAATGCATCGTAGGTGGGCAGTCGTTGAAGTATCTAAGAAAAGTTATCCATCATCGCATTCCTTTGTTTCTTGAGGGCTTCCTCAAGAAATATTTTGATAGGAGATCCTACTCCCTTGTCCTTATTTTATTTTTCCATGGGAGGTTGTCGGGGATTGTGAGGTTGATCTTGCAAGGGTTCAACTAGATCAAACCCTAACTCCTTATACCCTGACTGCGTTGGGGACATGCAAAGAAAAACAGATAAATAGAAGACTGCTCTAATACTACTGATCTGGATTTTATGTAGGAATGTAACATAATACATATATAACCATAAACACAGAGAAGTAGCAGAAATAATGCTTCCTTTTATTTAAATCAGATGACTAAAATATGCTTACAGACATAATGGAAATAAAATAGTTAGGGTGCTCGTAGCATATCTCTGAGAAGAGATGTGGCAGCTACGGACCTCTGAACTATGTTACAATGAGGCTCGAGGGCCTATTTATTATTTAGAAATAATGGAGAACTCTAAACGTCGAAAATCCTAACCCTAGGAGATGAAGCACCAAAACTATGGGGCCCGTTTGGGTAAATTGGTATTTCAACATCCTGGGGAAGTAACTTCAGCATACGATCTTCGTTTAATGCATATCATACCTAGTTAGAAAGATATATCCGAGGATTACAACTTTATTGTGAGAAACATCGGTCCATGGACCCATGTTTCTCTCGGTTTTCCCAAAAAACGTCATTTAGGGCCTCAAAATGGCTCTGGAAGTTCAGGACCTGAAAAATGCTAAAAATAGTAAGTTGAGCTGCAACTTAAAAATTGAAAGAACTAATGGTGGGGGTTCAAATGGAATAGGTGGGTCAACCGAGGCAGTTTTCAACATTATTAGTGCTACCCTTCTTGTACTTGATGTTCAAATGAAACTGTTACAGATATGTGAAACACTTTTGATCGCAATCGTTTTGCAACTTCCCTTATGTCGTATGAACTGTAGTGGTCGGTGGTCTGTGTGGATGATTGTTTCCTTCCCAAAAATGTAATTCTTCCATTTCCAACAAGCCTGCACAATGAAATACATTTATTTTTCATAAGTGGGATACTTGCGATATGTCTCAGAAAATATCTCATTGTGATATGCCAATGGATGCCCCTGTTGAGTAAGAACTGCCCCAATAGCATAGTCAGAGGCATCTGTCTCGATCTCAAATGGTTGTTGCAAGTCTGGTAATGTGAGCATGGGGGCAGAGCAGAGGAGATGTTTCAATTATATGAATGCCTTTTGTTGAGATTCCGACCAAAATAATTTTTCTCTTGCTCCTCCCTTGGTGACTTGACTCAAGGGCCAAGTGATATGAGAGAATCCCATCATGAACCTACGGTAGAAATTAGCAAGACCCAGAAAGCTGCAAAGCTTTGTTATAGTGGTTGGGGCTGGCCAGTATCAAATGACTTGGATATTGGTTGGATCCACATGAACCCCCCTTTCATTAATAACGTATCCTAGATATTGAACCAGGGTCATGCCAAAAGTGAACTTCTCCAAATTGGCACACAACTTGTGTTTCCGTAGTTTTTGGAGGACTTGTCGCATGCGGTGGAGGTGCTCTTCCCAAGTCTGGCTAAAGATCAGAATGTCATCCAAGTACACTACTACAAATGAGTTGTTGAATAGCCTCAATATGTCGTCCATCAACCTCATGAAGGTTTCGGGAGAATTCGTCAACTCGAAAGGCATGTCCAACCATTCGAAAAGGCCCTCCTTAGCTTTGAAGGTAGTCTTCCACACATCGGAGGGTTCGATGGGTACCTGGTGATACCCAGACTTCAAGTCGATCTTGCTGAAATATTTCGCCTCTTTCAGTTGGTCTAGAAGGTCATCAATCCATGGGATCAGGTACCTATTCTAGGGAGTGATCTTGTTCAGTGCCCGATAGTCAATCCAAAGTCTCCAGGTCCCATCCTTCTTCTGTAATAACACGATTGGGCTCCCACAAGGCAATGACCTTGGCCATATGTGACCTTTCTGCAGCAGCTCCTGAATTTTCCTCTTCATTTCATCTTTCTCCAAAATAGAGCACTGATAGATCGGTTTGTTGGGTAGCGACACACCTGGGGTCAGGTCAATGGGGTGCTTGACCTGAAAGTGTAGAGGTGCCCCTATGGATGAGGTGAAAATGTCCTTGTACTTATCCAAAACCTTGTCCATTTGTTGTGTTAGAAAATTATATATTATGGATAAATGCAACACATAAAATATGCAGAAAGTAAAAGCACACAAAATACATAAAACTAGAGAGACACAGATATACGTGGTTCACCTAGTTTGGACTACATCCACCCCGAACATCCAGTCTTTCCTTTCTATTATCCAGCAAAAATGAAGAGACAAAACCTACAGCAGATCCACTGTAATATCCTTTGTTCTCTCTCACAGTCTCCCTCTCTGTTTCTCGCTCCGAGAATACACATACAATGCATAGCCACAATACAATGCCCTCATAAAAACGAGGGGTTGCCTTCTAGGGAAAAAAACCCTAATCTAAACATAACTTCTACCGTCAGATCATTTTCCTAATGAACGGCCCATATTGACTAGAAATTAATATACTTTTACAAGTCAATTTTACATCTGTTTTTAGCTTCAGGGGCGCTGCCCTCGAAAACCCCCGCTAGGGGGGGGCTCCGAAAAGCGCTGCCGCCCCCCATGGACCCCCCACGGTAGCGATTAATTACGGGCAGAATTGGCACCCCTTTTAAGGTACAGGGGTCCAATGTTGTGATACAAATTAAACAAGATAATTAGGCTCCACACCCAATAATCTCCCACTTGGAGACTGATTGTAGCAACTCCACCGCTGCTTCATTTGCTAGACAATGACTCCTCTTTGGACCTGGATGTTTCTCATCTTCATCGTCATCATTGAAGACCAATTGAAACTGAGCACATTCCCAGTTTCTCCCTGTTTACAAATTTTGTTAGCATATCTGTAGGATTCTGGCTAGTGTGTATCTTTTCCAGCTTCAACTCTCCATCTTCTAATACTGACCGTATGAAATGGTACTTGAGATGTATGTGTTTTGTATTGGAATGAAATGCTGAGTTCTCTGCAAGATGAATGGCACTTTGGCTATCACTGTATATCATGCCCATATCATGTTTCTTACCCAATTCATCCATAAACCTTTGTAACCAAATCATTTCTTTACTAGCCTCTGTAGCACCAACATACTCGACTTATGCTGTTGAAAGTGCAACAACACTTTGGATTTTTTAAACCAAACTGACAGCTATTCCACCTATAGTAAATACATATCCTGTAGTTCTCCTTGTGTTATCTCTATCACCTGCCATATCTGCATCAACATATCCCTGTAGAGCAATGTTTGAACCACCAAAGACTAATGCTTGATTTGTGGTACCTCTCAAATATATGAGAATCCATTTTACTGCCATCCAATGTTCTTTTCCTGGATTGTTCATGTACCTGCTTACAACTCCCACTGCATGTGCAATATCATGCCTTGTCCAGACCATTGCATACATTAAGCTTCCAACTGCTGATGCATATAGAACTTTAGACATATAATCCATGTCTTCTTGGGTATTTGGGCACATCTCCTTACTAAGTTTGAAATGGCTAGCAAAAGGTGTACTAACTGGTTTTGCATTCTTCATATTAAATATTTTCAACACCTTCTCTATGTCCTCATTCTGAGACAATGTTAATTTGCGATTTTTCCTGTCTCTAGTTATCCTCATACCAAGGATTTGTTTTGCAGCTCCCAAATCCTTCATTGCAAATTAATTTGCCAATTTTATTTTGAGCACATTTATTTCCTGCATGTTAGACCCTGCAACAAGCATGTCATCTACATACAATAACAATATAATATAGCTGCCATCATTTTGCCTTTTTAGATAAACACAATGATCAGAGTGACATCTAGTATAACCTTGTTCATACATGAACTTGTCAAATTTTAGATACCACTGCCTTGGATCCTGCTTTAAACCATACAAGCTCTTCTTTAACCTGCACACCAATTTTTCTTTCCCTTTTACCTCATATCCTTCTGGTTGCTGCATGTATATCTCTTCCTCCAAATCTCCATGGAGAAATGTTGTCTTTACATATAACTGTTCAATATGTAAATCTTCTGCTGCTACAAGACTTAAAATAGTTCTGATTGAATGCATTTTAACAACAGGAGAAAATATTTCATCAAAATCAATACCTTTCTTCTGTGCAAACCCCTTCACCACAAGTTTAGCTTTGTACCTCTGTTTTCCTACATCTTCTTCCTTTAGCCTGTAAAGCCATTTCTTCTGAAATTTAGTTTTACCTGCAGGCAACTTGACTAAGTCCCAAGTCTGGTTATGCATTAAGGAGTCCATCTCTTCTTCCATGGATAGCTCCCACTTCTTCCTACTTTCAACCTGCATTGTTTCTTCATAACATTCAATTTCACCATAATCAGTCAACAATAAATAATATAATGAAGGAGAGTATCGTTCAGGGGGTCTACTTATCCTGGTAGATCTTCTAACACCACTTTCAGGTGTTTGAGGAGCCTGTTGGTGTTGTGGTGGTTGCTGCTACTATGGTTGTTGATTATTATTATTTTCAGGCACCTTTACTTTTTCAGATATCTCATCAAGAACCACGTATTCCTTGCTTTATTTTTCCTGTTTCTTTTCCTGCAACTGATTCTTATACAAGACCTTTTCATTGAATATTACATCTCTACTCCTAATTATTTTGTGATTTTCATAATCATATAAGTGATAACCAAAATCATTAGCACCATATCCAATAAAGGTAAATTTCTTTGATTTTTCCTCAAGCATTGTTCTATTTTCTTTATTAATATGGACAAAGGCCTCACAACTAAAAGGCTTTAAAAAAGAGTAGTTTACCTTTTTACCTGTCCATGCTTCCTCTGGAATACCACCATCCAAGGAACTTGAAGGCCCTCTATTTATTAGATAAAAAACAATATCTACAACATCTGCCCAAAATTGTAAAGGCAATCCTGCATGCAATCTCATGCACCTTGCACGCTCCATGATTGTTCTGTTCATCCTTTCTGACACACCATTTTCTTGTGGTGTTCTTGGAACTGTCTTCTCTCTACGAATTCCATGCTCTGAACAGTACCTATCAAACTCTTTGTTGCAATATTCACCTCCATTGTCTGATCTGAGACTCTTCAACTTCTTTCCTGTCTCAATCTCAACCAAAGATTTCCATTTCCTGAAAGTATCAAATACATCAGATTTATTCTGAATACAATAAATCCAAGTTTTTCTAGTTGCATCATCAATAAACGTAACATAATAGTGAGAGCCACCGAGAGATGATACCTGAGCAGGTCCCCATACATCTGTATGCACAAGCTCCAATTTTTCTCTCTTCTTTTCTTTCCCAACTCTGAGAAATCTGACTCTCTTTTGTTTTCCATAAATGCAATTCTCATAGAAATCCAAATCAACATTCTTCAAACCTGGCAACAAATTTCTTGAGTGAAGAATCTTCATTCCCTTCTCACTCATGTGTCTGAGCCTATGATGCCATAATCCTGCATCTACTCCTTTGGAAGTTAAAGCATTAACAGAGTTATAAATACCATTGCATAAATACAATGTACCAACCTTTTCACCTTTTACTATTACCAACGCTCCTTTGGTGGCCTTCCAAGTTTTATCTGTGAAAGTTGTTACACAACCTTCACTGCCTAACTACCTTGTTGAAATCAGATTTTTCTTCAGATATGGAACATGCCTTACCTCCTTTAGTAGCCATTGGTTTCCATTCTGTTTTTTTATAAGAACTTTACCCATTCCAACAATTTTACAGGGTTTATCATCACCCAAACGAACTTGTCCAAAATCTCATTGAACATAGTCATGACAATATTTCTTATCAGGTGTGGCATGGAATGAAGCCCCTAAATCTACAACCCAAGAATCAGTAACATTTTTGAAAGAAAGAATCAAAGAATCTTGTAACACATCACCTGTCACATTTGCTTCATGATTTTTTTCTTGCTGTGTGTCTCCTTCTTTTCCCTTTCGAGATCTACAGTCTTTCTTTAGGTGTCCTTTCTTTCCGCAATTCCAGCACACTATCCCTGATCTGGACTTAGATCTCCCTTTCCTTGATTTACTGCGATATCCCAAGCTCTTTCCTCTTTCCATTATTCTTCCCCTAGACTCTGCACTCAAAGCATTACTTGATGTCTCACCGGAGCTTTTCCGTCGCATTTCCTCACTAAGGATAGCACCAATAACATCATCAAACTTTAAAGTACTAGATCCAGAGACAGAGTTACTAATGGCCATTACTAAACCATTCCAAATCTCTAGCAATGAGCACAAGAATAACGGAGCTCTAACTTCATCATCAAAGTTTACCCCTATAGAACATAACTGACTGGTAAATGTATTAAATTCATTTAAATGGTCTGCAACAGATCCACCTTCCGACATCTTCATATTAAATAGTCATTTCATAAGAAATACCTTGTTTTAGGCCGAGGGTTTTTCATATAGTTTCGTCAAAGTCTGCATCAAACCCTCTGTTGTTGTTTCCTTCGAAATATTGAAGGCGACTGACGCCGCAAGACACAACCGTACTGTTCCGAGTTCCTTTCTATCGAGAATGTTCCATTCCGCATTTGTCATGGCTGCCGACTTCTTTGTTTTTCCGCTCAATGGTAGGTATAGATCTTTCTGATACAGATAATCTTCCATCTGCATCTTCCATAGCGGAAAGTTTTTGTTGTTAAATTTCTCGACCCTAAACTTACCATCGTTCGCCATTGCTCCCACTCGAACCAGGAACCCTTCTTTCCTGCGAATTTATCAGCCAAATATACCTTCGGTTCTGATACCAGTTCTTAGAAAATTATATATTATGGAGCAATGCAACACATAAAATATGTGGAAAGTAAAAGCACACAAAACACATAAAACTAGAGAGACACAGATATACGTGGTTCACCCAGTTTGGGCTACGTCCACCCCGAACAGCCAGTCCTTCCTTTCTATTATCAAGCAAACATGAAGAGACAAAACCTACAGTAGATCCACTGTAATATCATTTTTTCTCTCTCACAGTCTCCCTCTCTGTTTCTCGCTCCGAGAATACACATACAATGCACATCCGCAATACAATGCCCTCATAAAAGCGAGGGGTTGCCTTCTAGGGCAAAAAACCCTAATCTAAACATAACTTCTACCATCAGATCATTTGCCTAATGAACGGCCTAGATTGACTAGAAATTACTATAATTTTACAAGGCAATTTTACATCTGTTTTTAGCTTCGGAGGCGCCCCCCCTGGACCCCCCATGGCAGTGATTAATTACGGGCGGTGTTGCTGCCCCTTTTAAGGTACAGGGGTCCAATGTTGTGATACAAAGTAAACAAGATAATCAGGCTCCACACCCAACATGTTGTTGTCATGCAGAGGATCTATGTATGGAGGTCATGGCCATAGTCTTCTTCTTTCCCTGGGGGCAGATCATCAAGAAAACAAATTTCCTGGTTTCGGAAATGATCTTACTGCATTGTTTTGCAGTAACCAAAGAGATAGTGGTAGGCAGTGGTAAATGTTATCAAAAAATAAAACCTGATAGGCTGCCAATAAATTTAACCTCATGTAACTGTTTCAGACCAATATTTTGGCCGAGGCTTAGCCTCCTTAACCTGAGAGGGCTCTCTCAAGGGTTTATGATTTTTGATAAATATGTAGATGGCTAACTTTATATGGGATAAAAGAAATTAAATGATATAAAATGGTTGTAAATCACATTAGAAAATGTACATTTGGCTTATGGAGTCATAGTAGATTTATCAAAACCAAAACAATCTACCTAGCATGGAAGTCAAGGCATATCAGAGTTCAAGTCTAGGAATACACATGTAGAACAGTGAAACACACAGTCAGTTTGTCTATGAAGGAAGTGAGAGCATCATTGATGAATTCTGAGTAACACAAGAAAACACCATTTCAATATGATATTAAAAATATTCCATCAGAAAAATAACATACAAGAACTCCTCATGAATCTTGAGTTGTCTAAGTAGAAAATCTGTATTAAGTTGAAAACAATCACTTACAATAAACACAATATTTTTTCTAACAAATGTCCAACCTTTTGCTAATTCGACTCCCTTGATATTTTATAGATCATTTACATCATAAGATAATCTTATCCATAACCAGATACATCGAATTCCTATCTTTGACACCTATCCTAACCATAAAACATGGCATTTATTACAAAAACAACTGTAAACCTAATACAGAGTCCTATTACAAATAGAATTATAACTCTTTAACTCTACTCATAAAAAATTTATCTAAAATTAATTACATAATTTTCCCCCTATATCTCCATAAGGTCAAATCCTAATGATGAGCTCCAACCTGTTACGAAGATAATGTTGATCTCCTACAAACTAGGAAAATGTCCCCTGTTTTCTAGGTTTAGTATTCTTTGTGTTCTTGAGACACTTGTACCACCATGAACCCATGACTTCGAAGCTATTTTCTGTCAATAACTGAAATAACATATGCCCAAAATCATCCATGAGTTATAGCTGTGAAAAATCAACTTCGAACTCCCAAAATAGCAAAAACAAACTTGCGCTACAAAAACAACACAGTTTCGTAGAGATTTTCATACTGCAGACTTTTTAACCATTTATCTTCAAAATTTTGGCTTCTTATTTTCAGATTTATCTTCATTATCACTTAGCACAACTTCACTATCAATTTCAGGTCTTCCTACACATATTTTCCCTTCCAAAATTTAAGAGAGAGAGTGAAAAAGCATTCTACAGTCGTAGTGCTTTTCACTGATTTTGCACTGTGTGCGCTACGAAACTGCTGAGTGAGCAGTTTTGTCCAATTTTTTCAAAAATTTAAAGTGTGAATGTGCCAAAAACTGAAAATAAACCTTATTTCATCATATCACTTGAAAAAAAAAGTTATTCCAGCCTACTTGAGGTCCCTTCTTCATTTGCAATAAGTTGGCCTATTGATTTTTCCTATTTTTTCCTGAAAAATAGGTCTTGGGACAGAGCCTTTATCTCCTACTCCATATGTATTTTGAGAAAATCAAGGATTTTTTTGTATTTCATGATGTCTTGAATAAAAATATCTCTTGGTGTTTTGAGACACATCTCCTTCTGTCTAGAACCTGCCTTTGAGAAACATGTGTAAAACAAGAAAACTCTGTTTATGAAAATAGGGATTCAAAGGAAGCCTTCTAACTCCCAACTGATAACACATATGTGAAAATTGAGAGAGGTTATTATATTAGGATCCATGATGAAGAAACACCTCTTTCAAAATTCCAAAATACTTTTTCATTTGGCTAGAAACTGAACTTGAATTTGAATGCTAAACAGTCATGTGCATGACATTTTGTAACAACAGCTTCATAGCGCATTTTAATTTATGAATTTATCCCACCTCCTAATGAATTTGAAGAAACAGAGAGAGGTTTTTGTAGTTAGGTTAGTTAGGAATATAAACGTCTTTCAAGTATCCTAAATTAGTTTTCATTTTCTTAGAAAACTTCTTGGAAGTTGACTCCTCAAAAAAAAAAAATAGAGTTTTGTTGTTTGCGCTACGAAACTATCAACGCTTTCGTAGCGCAAAGTGGCTTTTTTAAACTAGCGG
This sequence comes from Pinus albicaulis, assembly GCA_034641835.2. NCBI lineage: Eukaryota > Viridiplantae > Streptophyta > Pinopsida > Pinales > Pinaceae > Pinus > Pinus albicaulis. The sequence continues at coordinate 1,356,827,331 of CM076577.1, read as the reverse complement.
CACTACAAAAGTAATGTTTCTTGGATAATTAGCTAGGTTTGATGAAAAAATTAGGGAAATTAAATGAATGATGAAATGATGAATGAATTGACATGAAAAACCTTTAGAATGGATTTGTTTAACACTAAGGAAGGTTCAAACCTAAAAATCTAATACTCCCTTTTGGTCAAGTTCAAGAAAAGATTCCTAAGACCCTATTTTAACCCATGATAAAAAAAAAACTTGAAACAATGATTTTTTGAGAAATTTTTGGTGATATCAGTACCTTTGGTATCCTGTACAATTTATTTCCCAAGGTAACAATAACAGCGCGAGGCCATGAATCATACACAGCATGTTACTTCCACAAGTATGGTTGGCATAATAATACATCAGAAACATCAGTAGGAGCAATGTCACATAATACCTCATCTGTGAAGGGCTTGATGCTATAGGGAAGGTGACACTTTTGGCTGACACGGAGATCCCATCTTTGGTGAAGCCACCCGATGGTGTATGGGTGTGGGTGCACTGTGGTCGGCAACCCCAACCGCTTCATGACATCTACTGAAATGAGGTTATTTTGGCTCCCATTGTCGAAAATGAACTGTAGCGGGGAACCCTTTACCCACATCCGGGAGTGGAAGAGATTTTTTGCCTCCTCTGCATCCTCTGGTTCCTCCTTCTGGAACTTCGCATTGGAAACAGTGGTGTCGGGCTCTGCATCAATAATATATTTCCCTTTGTCATTCCCCTTTTCAGGTCTTGATTCAGAGTCAGAGCATGCATCTAATTCATAATCCCTCATCTTGGCCACAAGTGACTGCTTGGCCCGACACTCACTTGTGTTGTGAGTGGAGCTCTTATGGAACTCACACCACTTTCTTGTGTCCTTATTTGGCTTTGCAGTGTTGTTCTTTGCTTGTGGCTTTGGCAGGTTGTCTTGGGCCGCCATGCCTTGGCTTTGTCCTTTGTTCTGCAGTTCGGGGGAACCTTTCCCTTGATTTTGATTCACAGATCCAAATTCTCGCTTCTTCTACTTGAATTTCTGCTCAATCTTGGCAGCATATCAGTATGCCGTACCAAGCAAGGAGATGTCAAGGAACTCCATTTCCTCCTGAATGTATCTGTGTAGACAACTATGATACTTTAGCACCAAATGTTTCAACGAATCTTTGATACCCAAATTTGTGCGTAGGGTATGGAACAGATTCGTCAGCTCATGCACATCTTGATCCCTTTGTTGCCGCAGCATGGTCCATTGTATGTACTTGTCCACATAGCTCCCTACGGGATATTATAGTTCCTTGATGGCATCTCAGAAATAATTCCAAGTGCGTACGACTGAGAATAGAGAGGTTTATGTCTCATCATTTTTCTCACTGTAGGTTTCCCACCAGTCCTTGACATGAGGGGTAGCTTTGAGGAGTGAAAAAATAATCTTCTCCCGGTCAAAAAAGTCATGGACTGAGTGTTAACACTGGAAAATCGTACCGAAAAAAATGACATCAAGTAATGTCGAGCCCAAGGATTTACAGGACACAGATACATTATGGAATAAAAATATTAAGAATCTCTAAGGTTTGGAGCAATTCAAGATTGAAATAGTCATAAATGCCTGAGTGCACACTTTTTCCTTCGATAAGTGTGCCTTTTGCGTGCACTGGAGCCCGATAAGCACGCATTCCTATAAATGGAAAAAAGTCCCTTTTCGAGAACCCAAGCAGGCAAATGAAATTTTCCCCTTATGTGAAAGCTACCTAAGACAGAACTAGCACCTCCTTAGGCCTTGCATGAGCACAAAAAAGCATATTTCAGCCCACAATGGAATATTGCCCCTCCCTTGGGTCACTATCCACCATGTACCAAGGGAGGGAGGGTGGTTTGAAAGCTCAACTATATAAAACCTCAAAGAGATGAAAATTTTGTGAGCACAAGGTTATGCTGGCCAATTTTTCCCAAGCAACACCAGTTGTTTGTGTGAACCAAGGAGCATGAGATGAAGAAGAGGACTCAATTGTTGGCCACCCAACAATTTCAGTCTATTGCAGCATAGAGAGAAATTTGAACTGTGTCAAAAGGCAGAACTTGAAGGAAAAACATCCTTGCGTTGGGTCCTAGAGCCTTTGCCTGGGCCCTTTGGTAGGTGGGTTAGATTTGTATTCATTCCAAGCATTCAATGAGAAGTAGGCCATCGAGCCATTTTTTACCTTGTTATTGTTTGGAACTCTCTATTTAGCTTCTTTTTTATGTTTTTAGTTTTACTTTTCCAATAGAGCATACTTAAGTGTATTACTTCATTTTAAGTCTTATACTTCTAAGCTCCCCCCAGATATTGCCTGTTACTTATGGTTTAGAGAAAATACCACATTCTCTAAATGCTTGTGATTTCATATGCCCGAGTGTCAAATCAACCACAACAGGATTGGTGACTCCACTGACATGTTTCAAGTTTATGTGGTTGTGCCATTATTTGCAGGAGACCCTTAGTCTATGCTGGAGTGGAGCTGACAGTCCTCTGACCCATCTTCCAGTCCCTAGACTCACTAAAGTGACAGACTGAAGAAGGCAGCTCCTAATTTTTTACTTGCAGGAATTTTGCATGGTGTTTTTACACATAGACGTGCAGTGTGCGCATTCAACAGTGACCTGCGCGTAGGAAGGCGCAACTATCAGAAGGTTTTGCACGCAATTTCCAGAGAGATTTTTTCTCCATATCTGTTGCATTTTTCTGCTTGTAAGTGTGTTGGGCAGCCCCTAATGTATCCGCCAACACCTATTTTGATACCCCACAACTTCTAAAGACTAATTTTTGTTGCTTTTTGTAGGCATTTAGTTAGTCTTCATTTAAGTTGATTTTTTGCAAAAGGTATTTACATAGTTTAAGTAGGGGGAAATTAACCATTTCTTTCCAAATTTTTTTTTTTTTCAAATTCTAGTATGCACACTTATTTTAACTAGTCCAAGTAAGTGGCTCATGACCACACATGCATAAGCTAGTGTAGAAATTGTTTAGTTTAAATTTCAATTTTTGCATTTAGGAAATTGCGGGACTAGGACTTAATTGAAAGTTAGAGTAAGTAATCTTTGTTGTCTTTGAGCCATTGGGTGACCCTAGACAAGCATATGAACACTCTACATTTGTGATTTTCCATCTCCCTTTTTTCACTCACATAGACTAATTAGGAGGTTTTGGAAGTGGCCCATTATCTGCAAATGTGTTTTATTTGAGCAAGGAACAACGTCACATAGTTTAACTAGGGGGACATTTGTAACGGATCACCGATATCCATATGTTAAAATTATGAGATTTTTCACCATACGCTGACACACACTCACCCACTAAGAAAAGAAAGCCACCTAAAAATAACTTAAACCAACTCACTAAACTCTCCCCACAGGGGCCACGAGAAAAATTATAGTTCAAGTTAGGATCAAGGGGGTAGGCATCCAATAAACTACCTTGATCACACTTCACATTTGAAACATAGAATTTTCTTTTTTAGGGAGCTTAAAATAGACCTATCATCCCACGGAAAAGAAAACCCGAGCACGGTAGAGACCCGATTTAGAGGGGGTTAGTCTTAGGCGCAGTGTGTGCGGTATCAGTTGGGGCTACCTGACCCGTATGATACTCAGTATTGTTAGCTGACTACAAAGAAGCCCAAGAATTGAATGAATACGTGGGATGGTGGTTCTTAGTGGCCAAAACTAGGGCATCCTTTACCCTATAGGTGACGGTGCAGGCAAGCCCCAGACCCTCTACCCTTACCTTGGTTGATTCTCTTCGGCTAACTGGGGGTGTCGCTAGTCCTTTTGGGACATTGTGCCAGCACTCGCAAGAAATCCTCTCAAGGCCCAGTTTCTTTTGAGAGTGTGAGGACGTCATTAGGTCTTCTAGGATTTTTTTGAGTATCACATGTAAATAGACGAAACCATTTTTCGCTTGATTGATCACATATATTAAATTAAAGGAAAAATCATTTCTTTTTCGCTTTGTTTTATGTATGTGGCCATAAGTTTGACGTGATAATAAACAAAATCCCATCAAAAAAATTTCCCAAAACCTAACTTGGATGACCCTCAAGCGGTTCCAACATAAACTCATCGGTCCAAGCATCTTTTGGACCTCCCCCCATTAACAGAAGGGGTTCTAGGTCTTTTGCTGTTTAGGTGTCAAAGACAGTGTTGGGGTTCCCATGTTTTGGCCAGGTTGACAGAGACCAAAAGATGAGACAACATAGAACCACTTTCAGACCTTAGGATCTAGCCCTCCTAGGTCCAGAGAGGGATCTCTCTATGCATATCAAAGGATATATGTCTGTAAGGTTCTCAATTATGATTTTAGGCTAGTTATAGGCTCAAGGTTGTTTGTTTGATTGTTTGAGTTTGGTTGTTGAGAATCAGGAAGGAAGGTTTCATCATAAGACAAGGATGGGTAAAGAAGGAAGCTAGACAAAGATAGATAACTCAGGGAACATCAAGGCCATTGGGCAATGGAGTCAAGAAAGGATTTACTTATGTTCAATGTGTAAGCTTCAATTGGGCTAGTCATCTAGAGCAATTTGGATCTCAAAGACTGATTAGTGGGATGGAACACTAAGGGATGAGAATGAAGGATGGAAAACCGTCTGATTCCGTCTATAGATCAGGCCAGAGGTCATTTAACTCCAGGCCTGCTTGGACAAAACCATAGGCAACACCAGGGGTCTTGAAAAGGTTTGTATTGGAAGGGCAGGTTATGAAGAGGAAGCGACAGGCTTTACACCTCCCAATGTTCCTAACCTCTTCAATTAAATCTTAACAAAGACATCCGAACACTGATTCTATTAACTTGCACATCAGAGAGCAGGAAATAATCATCCACTACACTGGTTTAGTTAATTAAAAACAATATTCAGACACACAATGAGAAGAAAACATTAAAGACTAAGAGAGCTGGGATATAAGGTACCTAACAAGGGTAAATATTATATCATGCATTCAGATGTCAGTCAGAAGAACATGAAATGCAATGGAAATAAACACAGAGATAAGAAGAACATCACCAACTGCTGTAGATCAGGATCCAATGAAAACTGCTTATCATGTCAAACACAACACCAATCAGGTACATCACTGTCCAAAGCTTTTACATTCTGCCTGAATACATCCTATTCCTCAGCCTATCATACCACTACCGCACATGAAACTTGGCTCGGGACGAAAAGGCTTGCAATTCACTGATAATGCATCAACAACCATTACAATGATATCCCTTTGTGCTTTATAGCAGAAGAGACACAGAGGACCGGCTGAGGAGGTAGGTGAGTTTTAAATGTTACAATTAAACACCACAATGAATGCAGGGCCGAGGCCCATTCTGCTTGATACACTGTATATTTAATCATTGTCACCTCTCTCGTGAAAGAAAGATCTGCTCCAGATACGATTTGACCTTTGGGCTGTAGTACTTCAGATGATTTGAACAAAATGAAATAACTTGCTGGGAGGTCTGCCTCATGGATGTTAGATTGCTCTGAACTATAGCTGGGACGGAGAACTCCTTCAGGGACACGACGCATAATAAATACTGTATGGAAGACCTGTCCTTTATGGAAAGACATTCTGCTGATAAGAAACCTTGATATTACCTCTTATTGATGTTCAGGATCTCTAGAATCAATCCTCGGGGTCTTTTAAAATGATGCTTTGCCTCTTTAAACCTCTGTTTCAGGGCTTAAGATCTTTGTTGACGCACACTAATCCCTCTGCCCTGTACTGAAAATCCTTGCTGCTTCATGACTGCCTCTGTCGGGTTAGCTCGAGCTTTTAATGGCGCCGGCAAGATTTTCGGCATTTGATCTCCGCTTTCCTTTAATGTAAGTCCTGACAGCCCCATTCCTTGACCTTCCTGATGGTACTGACTCATTGGATTTGATCCTGACTGCGCCGCTTGCCATTGAGGCAGTACATTGAACAGCGGTGGTCCTCTTCCTCTAGAAACTCTGCAACACAGCACACTTTGTGACGAAAACGGTGGATGGGGCAATGGACGCAGGGTGAACGAAATGGCGGCGCGATGGTGGCGGAAACAACGGTATGATGCAAACGAACGATGAAAATGCAGTGGAGTGGTGGAATGTGCGGATAATAGGGTTCGGTGTGAATATGCAGCGCAGACCATTAGATCTTGGCCTGGAGATGAAGATCAACGGTGGAGATTGACCCATGGTAACAATATACGAAACTGACAAAATAATCAAAATGCAAGAAATGCGACGGTGATGAATGAAATAGTGGGACCCAGCAGAGGCGGAGGGCGATTAGATCCTGACCGTTAGATCGGGGAAGGATGAACGGCCCAGATGTAATCGGGGGGAAGGCGGAAGAAGCTGCGATTAATGCTGGACCGTTGATCTGCAGAGAAACGGACGGTCCAGATTGAATCGGAGGACAGAGAGAGGACTCACGATCAGCGGAAAAGGGAAGAGCGATGGCCATTGGATCATGTAACAGACGGACGGCCAGGATTAAATCGGGGGACGGAGAGAGGGTCCTGCGATTGCGATCGAGCATGGGCTTGCGATTGAGCGCAGACCGTCCGATCAACCGACAGATCAACGGTTGGGACAACAATTGTAGGGGCAGGTGCGATGGAGCGATGACCGTCGGATCTGTGAGAGAATGGGTGGTCCGGATTAAATCAGAGCATCGCAATCGGGAGGTACACACTGAGCGTTGCGATTGCGATTGGGTGGAGGCTTGCGATTAAGCGCTGGCCATTGATCTCGGGTCCAGATCGACGGTGGGGAGGACCATCGGAGGGGCAGTGCGATCAGCGCAGGACCGTCGGATCAGCGGGAAAAGGGACGGCGGGGATTTAATCGCTCGATCGCGATCGGGGGTCACCCGAAACGGTTTGCGATTGCGATTGGAGAGGGGCTTTGCGATTGAGCAACAGCCGTAGATCTGGGCGAAAGCGAACGGTGGAGATTTAATCGGAAGGGCAGTGCGATCGGGGAATCGGGACTTGCGATGGCCGTTGGATCTGCGCGAGGATGGACGGCTGCGATATGATCGGAGGATGAGGCGATCGGGGAGTGATGCGATCAATCGGGGGTGAAAGCCTGGGTGTTGCGATTGCGATTGACGGGGGGCTACGATTGGCGCTCCACCGTCGGATCAGAACAGCAGATCGACGATGAATAATGCATCGCGGGACTCAAAGCGTTAAAATGATCGCATCGGGGGTTTTCGGCTGTAACACAGGAAATGCACCTGCCGGTAGTTCCGATTGTGATAAGCGCCGGGGACTTAAGCACTTGGTCCTGGCGCGGGGTCATATGTGGGGAAGTGGTTAAGGGCTTTGCGGGAAAGGGGCTAGGGCCTGAATTAAGGTCGGAATATGGGTTTTTTGCCCATTTTAATGGGTTTTAAGGGGTTAAAAGGGAAATGATAAGGGGAAAAAGGGGAGAATGGCTAAACAAAGGGTAAGAGGGGGAATTTAAAGGGAATTTTAGGGGGATTTGAGGGGGATTTGAGGGGTAAAAAGGGGAAATAGAAGGGGAGCCAAGGGGGGAAATAAAAGAGGCTAAATGAGGGTAATAGAAAGGGGATTTGGACAAAAGGAAAAAGGGGAGAAATGATGTATGTTGCAGGGATAAAGGAAGGAATGACAGGCCCTTTTCAGCAGTTTACTAGCAGGAGGGGATTTGTATTAGGCACAACAATTGAGAGACTTCAAGGAGGATGGATTTTCAGGGGAAAGGCATTCCTTGAAGGCTCAAAACAATCTAGCCCCCAGCTGACTTGTCAAAAATTTCATAGGGGGGCTAACAGTGGCTCCACATGGGGATGGCTTCTTCTTGAAGGAGTCAAGAATTCAGAAACTGATCTCCTGGTGTAGGCCAGATGCCTGCTGCTATAAGCCATCTTTCTTCTTTCTTTAGATTAGCTGCCACAATATATCGGATACACAAATCAGCAGAAACATTTTCCCAACCAATCTACCTACCCAAACTAGAGTTCTAACAATCTTCCCTTGGGTGCATTTGAATTAGCAGACCCTTTACATTTTATTTTGCAAAACAAAAACAAACCTATTCTAATTCTACCCTTATTGCTCCATGAGGCCAGATTAGACTGTTGGCCTCATATATTTCTCTACCTAAACTACTACCTGTTGGGATTAGACTGTCCAACAGGTTTCTTCACCTACATTCTAAGACAGGAAATTTAAACACAGCCAAGCCAGGATTAGACAGTCTGACTTGCTGGGCAGAAACTTGAAGAAAAAAAAACTGTGAAGGCATGGAATTTTGCAACTGTGAAACATCCTTCTTTCTCCCTTGTGACTCAGGTTTTGAGTATGTTTGAGTCACTTCTTTCCTTTACTCCAGCTCTGATTTTGGGCATATTTAGAGCTGGATCTTGTGGTCACTGCTGATCCAGATTTTGAGCTTGTAAGGACCAGCTATTCTTCTTCCCTTTGGCTCAGATTTTGAGTTTATTAGAGCCAATCCTTTTGCCTTAGAGGTTCATGTTTTGAGCATGTCTGAACCTCTCTTCTCATTCTGTTTTTTGGGACATTTTCTTCTCCTTTTTGCTGAAAATGAAAATTTGCAATGGTATATACAATGGAGGTGAAACTGGAAATGGAAAATTAGCAGAAATAGTGTTTGAGCATCCTGCCATTGACAGGACCCCCAAACAGCTCTGTACCATCAAGTTCTTGTAAGAAGAATGCATTAGGACCCACGGTGGCTTGAATGATGAATGGACCTTGCCACAAGCTGTCGAATTTGCCATGTTTGCCTTTATCCTCTCTTCTTGAATCCCATATCAGAACTTTGTCCCCAACCTTGAAATTTGCTGCTTTGGTTCTTTTATCAAACTATATCTTCATGTTTTCCTGTACTCTGACGGCTCTATCATAAACTTGCTCTCTTGTTTGCTGCAAATGGATTGATTCATTAATTCTCCTTATCATGCTGTCTTCTTTTGATTGGATTTCTTGAATAAGCTTTACCACTGGTATCCCAAGGCTAGTAGGAAAAACTGCTTCTGTCCCATAAACCAACTGGAAGGGTGATGTGCCAATAGATTTCTTCGTAGTGAGCCTGTCTGCCCACAGGGCATGTATCAACTTTTTATGCCAAGACCTTTTGTTCTCTTCCAGCAGCTTCTTAATGATTGTAACCAGGCTTTTATTTGATGATTCAGCTAGGCCATTACCCTGGGGGTAATAGGCAGTTGAATGTCCAAGCGCAATTTCGTACCTGTGATAGAAATCAATCATTCTTTTGGATCCGAAAGCAGCAGCATTGTCAGTGATTATTTTCTTTGGGCAGCCAAACCGAGATAGGATGAAGTCTTCTAGGAACCTAATGATGATAGAATCAGTGACATTCCTAGTGGGTATGGCTTCGATCCACTTAGTGAAGTAATCAGTAGCAGTCAAGATCCATTTGTGTTGCCCAGAAGAAGAGGGGTGGATTTCTCCAATGAAGTCTAAGCCCCATTGCATGAAGGGACCTTCTATGGTGATAGGTTGCAGAGGGAGGGGAAGGAGCTTCCTTTTGCCCTCAAAAATTTGGCATTTGTGACAGGTAAGGACCATTTTATGCACATCGCTGAAGAGTGTGGGCCAATAGTAACCAACCCTGAGTATCTTGTTTGCAGTGGTTTTCCAACTCAGGTGACCTCCACATTCCCCAGCATGAAATTCAAGTTTGATTTTTTCAGCTTCAGTTTCAGGCAAACATTTCAGCAAAAGACCATTTGGATTTTTCCAATATAGACTCTCATTCATAATGCAATAATTTCTAGCTTTGAGTTTTATGAATCTGGCCTTTGTTTTGGACAGTTCCGGAGGGGCATTGAGGTGTGTGAGCACGTAAAGGATATCAGCATACCAAGGAGAGTTCTGAAACTGCTCCTCCACAGTCGGATGGGGCAATTCTTCCTGCTCATACAGGGTATTCATCATGTTAATATCAAGGGCATGTAGATTAGATTCAGCCATCAATTGGGCCAGGCCCTGACCTTTGATCAGCTTGGTGGGTTTGATCTCAATGTCATATTCTAAAATTGCAGCAATCCATTTGCCCCTTTTCCCATCTGGGTCTTGGGACAAGATATCTTTGACCACTATATTTGGGACATAGGCAATGGTGTGAGAATGCAGAATGTACACCCTAAAATCTTTCAAGGCCTTAATCAGGGCATAGGCCTGCTTTTCCATGATGTTGTAATTTAAGGGTGCATCTCTCAGGGATTTATTGAAGAAGGCAATAGGCTGTTCCTTACCTTCTGCATTTTTCTGCAGCAAAACTGCTGCTATGGTGTGTGGGGAGGCAAATGAAAAGATCAGAAAATCTTTTGAGAAGTTAGGGCTGATAAGGAAAGGGGCCTGGGTGAGTGCAAGCTTTACTGACTCAAAAGATTTCTTGGCTTCGACAGTGCACTTAATTCCAGCATCTTTCTTCAGCATTTCAGTCATTTTCCTAAGATGCTCAGCGAGGTTGGGGATAAATCTTCTAAGAAAATTGATCTTCCCAATGAAGGACTGTAGCTCCTTGATGTTTCTTGGGTGTGTAATTTGAAGTATTCCCTCAACTCGCTGGGGGTCTATCCTAATCCCTTTCTCAGATATAATGTGGCCAAGAAGCTTACCTTCTTGCAACCCAAAAACAGTCTTCTTAGGATTTAGGGACAGACCGTACCTTCTACATTTTTCAAAAACTTTCCTCAGATGTTTTAAGTGTTCTTCTTCTGTTTTAGAAAAGACAGTTAAGTCATCCAAGTAGATAACTATAAAGTGTCCAATCTCATCCGAGAAAGCAATATCCATTGCTCTCTGGAAGGTAGCTCCAGCATTCATCAATCCAAAAGGCATTTTCACATACATGAAGGTGCCCCATGGAGTGGTAAAAGCTGTTTTGAGTTGATCTTCTGGGAGTACCAGAACTTGGTTGTATCCTGAAAAACCATCAAGCAGGGAGATTCTTTTAGAGCCCACTACCTTCTATAAGATATGTTCCATTCTAGGCAAGGGGTAGTTATCTTTCAGGGAGGCTCTATTGAGGTTTCTGAAGTCTATGCACAGTCTAATCTCCCCTTTTTTCTTCCTTACAGCCACTAAGTTCGACACCCAATCAGAAAACCTTACAGGGACTATAATGCCTGCATCATACATCTTCTTAATTTCCTTTTCTGCTGTAGGCAATTGTTTTGGATTAATTCCACGGAGTTTTTGTCTGAAAGGTTTCTGATTTTCCTTCAGTGGTATCTTATGTTGTATAATGTTGGTGTCATAGGCCTTTAAGTCTTTATAGCTCCATGCAAACACATCAATGAATTCCTTAAACAAGTCAATGTATCTTTTCTTCATGTCTGCAGGTATAGACTTAGCCAGTTTTATCATTTTGGGTTTGTCTTCAGTACCTATGTTGCATTCTTCTACATCTGATTTTGCATGTTCTATTGTGGGCTTCTTTGCAACATCATCAAAATCAAAGAGATCCTCTAAGGGTGCTAAGCCTCTTGGTATGTTCTTGTCTTTGGCTTGCAGCACCTCCATTTCTTCTCTATCTGTGTTTTCACGTTTTATGGTTGAATCCCCAGTTTCTTCAGAAAAAGAGTTTATTTCTATACTACAAGGTGTTTCTAGTTCATCTGGGGAATCCTCACTTGGGCAGCTGTCATCAGATTTTGAGTCTGAATCAGAAAATTCAAACTCATTTCTTCCCATTAGGAAATCTTCAATCTGTTTGTCTCCTTCAAAGACCTGCCAGTATTTTTCATTGTCTGGCACTGCAGGCCTGAATTTAGTCTGAATGATGATTTGTTGGTCAACTGGGGCCTTAGGATAAGAGCTAGCTAGGCAGGCTAGTCCATTTGCAATAGCATTTTGGCCCCTAGGAATGAATACTAAATCATATTCGATGAACGTTTTCAGCCAATCTAGAGTATCGTTCCTATATGCCCTAAGCCTGGGGTGTTTTGCCGAATACTCACCATTCATCTGTTTGATCACTAACTCAGAGTCTCCTCTCACGACTATCCTACGGGCTCCTAATTTTTTCAACAGATTTAAACCCAAGATTAGAGCCTCATATTTTGCAATGTTGTTCGTGCATTTGAAATGCAGGTTGACAACGTGGTTCTCCGTGTGGTCATTTTTGGCGTTACGCAGCCACACTCCCGCTCCAGCGCTTTGTCTAGTACAGGACCCATCAAAGTTCATTTCCCACAGGGGTTCTTTGTTTACTCCCACTTCACTTTCTCCCTTACAGCTGGGTTCGCCATTAGGTTGAGTCGGGAGGTCTGTACTGGATTGTAAGCTGTCCTGTTGTTCATAGAGGCCATGGATGTCAGGGAGGTGGTTGGCCGGCTGTTCTTGTTCTGTTTCTGTTTCACTTGGAGTGAGAGGTCCACCACAGATTCTACAGGATTCATTGCTGACTTCCTCTTTGTTTTCAGTGCATTGCCCATGGTTTTCCTGATCATATTCTTCCAGAGTGGCCATTATGTGGAGGTCCATAGGCTCGGTGTTCTCATTCGTATGCCTACTCTGGGACTCTGGCTCTTCTAAGGATTCATCATTACAAAAAATGAAGGAGTCAAGATCGGTATGCACAGAGTATAATGGTGAATTTTTAGGTTTCTCGGGGCTACTGACTAGGAATTTCATTTGGAACTCTCTATACAGTCTTCTTGATTGGCCAAATATAGGGATAGTGGCATATGAACCATCCATCTGCATGGTGCCTTGCAGCTTGGCTCCCCATGATCTAGATAATAACATGCCATACTTGGGTGGCACATCTGCCACCACTACATCCATGACCATACATTTCGCAGGAATCTGAGTTAGGCTCACGCATAAGTCTTTGATCAGGCCAAGACATTTTACTCTACTAGAGTCAAAAGAGTATAAGTCTTTGTAAGGTCTGGTAATTTCTAGGCCTAGCTTCTCCATGACTACTTTAGGCATTTGATTGTGTGATGCACTGGAGTCATGCATGGCATTATGGAGGATCTTGTCATGAATGTTAAGACTGATATAAAAAGGTGGAACTACCCCTTCCTGAAATTTCCCCTCAATCTTGGGACCGAATAAGAGGGCAGGCTGATCATCGCTCAAATTTACAGTGTCATTATTTATACTCAAATTTAATGCCTTCAAAATCTGGCTCTTATATACATCCTGAGAGGCCAGCTCAGATAATGGTACAGAGATTTTGATTTTTGCAATCTCACTTTCTAAACTGAAAGTGGATTGACTCTTGGAAGTATTCAACTCTGTTTTATTTGCAACCACCTTAGTAGCTGGATCGGTTTGTGTCTTCTCATTATGTACATGTGTAGACACAGTTTTATCAGGAGCACTAACTGAGGTGCTAGTGCTACTGGTTGGTTGACTTTGTTTTTCATTGTTTTGGTTGTCCTTTTCTTTGTTAATCTCAGAACTCTTGGCCATTGAATTGTTGTTCACGGCAGTTACTTTAGAAGATTTTTCAGGCCTCTTTTTGATGGTTACCTCAGGAGTTTGAGGTTTGGAAGTGTCTTGGTTCTTTTTACTCCTGAGCTCATATTGTTCTCTAACCTGTAACATGGCATTTTCGAATCCCAACCTATAATCCTCAGATTCAAACCATTCCTCCTCCCCATAAGAGGTTGAGGGTTGGTCCTCTTCTGAATCACACTTTAGGATTGAGTCCTCTATTTCGAACATGTTTATCACATTCCCTTCAGACTCTTCTATGATTCCCTCATCCTCATCAAGAAAGTTTTGGAATGGGGGAATGACTTGCTGATCTGACTCTTTCTGTCTGTTGGGAGTGTTGTTGTTTCTTCTGAAGTTCTGATTTTGGTTTTGATTTTGGTTCTTGTTCTGAGTGATAGCCATATTTTCGACCACTTGGCATAGCTTATCTATATTCTTAGACAATCTGTCAATATTAGGATCTGAAGTGGAGGCTATAGTGTCATCCTTGTATGTTACTCTCTTCTCAGCTCTCAGTTTGGCCCTTTTTTCAATCAAATTTGCCTCTATGTTTACTGCCCCTTTCTGCATATCCTCCAACGTGGTACATTCTTTATCTCTAAGCTCATAGGCCATGTCAGCATCAAATCCATCAGGATATTTGGCCAGGGCCATACCTTGCGGAGGTTTCATGTGTGGAGGAAGGGCGTTGTAAATACTGTTGAATCTAGTGGTGTAATCATGAACGCTTTCCCCCACGTTCCTCTTAAGGGACATGTATTCTGCTAGGAGCTGGCGAGGGTTTGCTCTAGTTTTCCATTTGTTGATGAAAGTATGGTATAAAGCAGGGAGATCTTGGATACTACCACCAGGTAGGTTCTTAAACCACTTTTTAACCTCTCCCCCCAGGCTCTGCGCAAAAATTCTCATTTTGATTGTTTCATCATCAATTTCCATATAGTCAAAAGAGTCCTCCATTTTATCTACATGTTGTTGCACTGTTGTAGGCTCTTTAGCAGGGAAGTGTGGGATTTTTGACTGATAATCATTTGGTAAGGGCAGTAGAGGCTGAGGCAAAACTAGAGGTGCATACCAGGCTGCCATGATGATGTTCTGCTGAGGTATAGGGTTGGCTTGAGTAGTTGGTAGTTGGATGACAGGGATGGTAGGGTCAGCAGAAGTCTGTTTAGCAGATCTAGGGTGAGAAAGCCCCAAGTTTTGGAGAAAGTGGAGATCAGGTGGTGTGGAAGGAGGGGTTTCGCTGTCCCTAGTGTCTGGCTGGTTAGAAACACTGAAAGACCTAGTTATAGGTAATCTGTTTTGGAGGCCTAGGTCGAAGAAAGGGTCTAATAGAGCTGCAAGATCTTCTGGTGCGGAATTGGCTCTATGAATGTTGCCGGAAATAGTTGATCTCCTACTCACAGGTGTTCTTTTAAGGATTCTCTCAGGATTATCAACTGTTTCAGGTGGGTTTGGATCAGGGAAAGCTCTTGTATGAATGGTTCTGTAAGCCAGAGTGTTGTTTATAAGCCAAGCAGCTTAGCCCTACTTGTTATTTCTACTGCGGTTAATATTGTCTTGGGAACTGGTCTCCCAGTGGAGTTTTCATTATGCTTGGGACTGGTCTCCCAGTGGAGTCTGATGTGAAACCAAGATAATCAGCAGGCCTACTGATCACCAGTGGAGTCTTTAACGTTTAGGAACAATGGAGTCGCCAGGTGGAGGGTTTAGGATGATTCTAGGGTACACTGTCCACCACAGTGCTCACCGTCAAAGGTGTGACCTACCGTCAACCTAGCCAGCGTTCTAAGTTTCTGAGGTTGTTTGAAATGAGGAGCACTCAGAGTTCCCCAGCGGAGTCGCCATTATGTTGGAGTTCCCATGTTTTGGCCAGGTTGATAGAGACCAAAAGATGAGACAACATAGAACCACTTTCAGACCTTAGGATCTAGCCCTCCTAGGTCCAGAGAGGGATCTCTCTATGATTATCAAAGGATATATGTCTCTGAAGTTCTCAATTGTGATTTTAGGCTAGTTATAGGCTCAAGGTTGTTTGTTTGATTGTTTGAGTTTGGTTGTTGAGAATCAGGAAGGAAGGTTTCACCATAAGACAAGGATAGGTAAAGAAGGGAGATAGGCAAGGAAAGATAACTCAGGGAACATCAAGGCCATTGGGCAATGGAGTCAAGAAAGGATTTACTTATGTTCAATGTGTAAGCTTCAGTTGGGCTAGTCAGCTAGAGAATTTGGATCTCAAAGACTGATTGGTGGGATGGAACATTAAGGGATGAGAATGAAGGATGGAGAGCCATCTGATTCCGTCTATAGATTAGGCCAGAGGTCATTTAACTCCAGGCCTGCTTGGAAAAAACCATAGGCAACACAAGGGATCTTGAAAAGGTTTATATGGAAGGGGTAGGTTATGAAGAGGCAGCGACAGGCTTTACACCTCCCAATGTTCCTAACCTCTTCCAATTAAATCTTAACAAAAACATCTGAACATTGATTCTATTAACTTGCACATCAGAGAGCAGGCAATAATCATCCACTACACTGGTTTAGTCAATTAAAAACAATATTCAGACACACATATGAGCAGAAAACATTAAAGACTGAGAGAGCTGGGATATAAGGTACCTAACAAGGGTAAATCTTATATCATGCGTTCAGATGTCAGTCAGAAGAACATGAAATGAAATGGAAATAAACACAGAGATAAGAAGAACATCACCAACTGCTGTAGATCAGGATCCAATGAAAACTGCTTATCATGTTAAACACAACACCAATCAGGTACATCACTGCCCAAAGCTTTTACATTCAGCCTGAATACATCCTATTCCTCAGCCTATCATACCACTACCGCACAGGAAACTTGGCTCGGGACGAAAAGGCTTGCAATTCACTGATAATGCATCAACAACCATTACAATGATATCCCTCTGTGCTTTATAGCAGAAGAGACATAGAGGACCGGCTGAGGAGGTAGGTGAGTTTTAAATGTTACAATTAAACACCACAATGAATGCAGGGCCGAGGCCCATTCTGCTTGATACACTGTATATTTAATCATTGTCACCTCTCTCGTGAAAGAAAGATCTGCTCCGGATACGATTTGACCTTTGGGCTGTAGTACTTCAGGTGATTTGAACAAAATGAAATAACTTGCTGGGAGGTCTGCCTCATGGATGTTAGATTGCTTTGAACTATAGCTGGGACGGAGAACTCCTTCAGGGACACGGCGCATAATAAATACTGTATGGAAGACCTGTCCTTTATGGAAAGACATTCTACTGATAAGAAACCTTGATATTACCTCTTATTGATGTTCAGGATCTCTAGAATCGATCCTCGGGGTCTTTTAAAATGATGCTTTGCCTCTTTAGACCTCTGTTTCAGGGCTTAAGATCTTTGTTGGCGCGCACAAATCCCTCTGCCTTATACTGAAAATCCTTGCTGCTTCATGACTGCCTCTGTCGGGTTAGCTCGAGCTTTTAATGGCGCCGGCAAGATTTTCGGCGTTTGATCTCCGCTTTCCTTTAATGTAAGTCATGACAGCCCCATTCCTTGACCTTCCTGATGGTACTGACTCATCGGATTTGATCCTGACTGCGCCGCTTGCCATTGAGGCAGTACATTGAACATCGGCGGTCCTCTTCCTCTAGAAACTCTGCAACACAGCACACTTTGTGACGAAAAGGGTGGACGGAGCAATGGACGCAGGGTGGACGAAATGGTGGCGCGGCGGTGGCGGAAACAACGGTATGATGCAAACGAACGATGAAAATGCAGTGGAGTGGTGGAATGCGCGGATAATAGGGTTCGGTGTGAATATGCAGCGCAGACCGTTGGATCCTGGCCTGGAGACGAAGATCAATGGTGGAGATTGACCCATGGTAACAATATATGAAACTGACAAAATAATCAAAATGCAAGAAATGCGACGGTGATGAATGAAATAGTGGGACCCAGCAGAGGCGGAGGGCGATTAGATCCTGACCGTTAGATCGGGGAAGGATGAACGGCCGAGATGTAATCGGGGGGGGAGGCGGAAGAAGCTGCGATTAATGCTGGACCGTTGATCTGCAGAGAAACGAACGGTCCAGATTGAATCGGAGGACAGAGAGAGGACTCGCGATCAGCGGAAAAGGGAAGAGCGATGGCTGTTGGATCATGTAACAGACGGACGACCAGGATCTAATCGGGGGACGGAGAGAGGGTCTTGCAATTGCGATCGGGCATGGGCTTGCGATTGAGCGCAGACCGTCTGATCAACCGACAGATCAACGGTTGGGACAACAATCGGAGGGGCAGGTGCGATGGAGCGATGACCGTCGGATCTGTGAGAGAATGGGCAGTCCGAATTAAATCGGAGCATCGCAATCAGGAGGTACACACTGAGCGTTGCGATTGCGATTGGGCGGAGGCTTGCGATTAAGCGCTGGCCGTTGATCTCGGGTCCAGATCGACGGTGGGGAGGACCATCGGAGGGGCAGTGCGATCAGCGCGGGACCGTCGGATCAGTGGGAAAAGGGACGGCGGGGATTTAATCGCTCGATCGCAATCGGGGGTCACCCGAAACGGTTTGCGATTGCGATTGGAGAGGGGCTTTGCGATTGAGCAACAGCCATAGATCTGGGCGAAAGCGAACGATGGAGATTTAATCGAAAGGGCAGTGCGATCGGGGAAATGGGACTTGCGATGGCCGTCGGATCTGCGCGAGGATGGATGGCTGCAATATGATCGGAGGATGAGGTGATCGGGGAGCGATGCGATCAATTGGGGGTGAAAGCCTGGGTGTTGCGATTGCGATTGACGGGGGGCTGCAATTGGCGCTCCACCGTTGGATCAGAACAGCAGATCGACGGTGAATAATTCATCGCGGGACTCAAAGCGTTAAAATGATCGCATCGGGGGTTTTCGGCTGTAACACAGGAAATGCACCCACCGGTAGCTCCAATTGCGATAAGCGCCGGGAACTTAAGCACTTGGTCGTGGCGCGGGGTCATATGTGGGGAAGTGGTTAAGGGCTTTGCGGGAAAGGGGCTAGGGCCTGAATTAAGGTCGGAATATGGGTTTTTTGCCCATTTTGATGGGTTTTAAGGGGTTTAAAGGGAAACGATAAGGGGAAAAAGGGGAGAAAGGCTAAACAAAGGGTAAGAGGGGGAATTTAAAGGGGATTTTAGGGGGATTTGAGGGGGATTTGAGGGGTAACAAGGGGAAATAGAAGGGGAGCCAAGGGAGAAATAAAAGAGGCTAAATGAGGGTAACAGAAAGGGGATTTGGACAAAAGGAAAAAGGGGAGGAATGATGTATGTTGCAGGGATAAAGGAAGGAATGACAGGCCCTTTTCAGCAGTTTACTAGCAGGAGGGGATTTGTATTAGGCACAGCAATTGAGAGACTTCAAGGAGGATGGATTTTTAGGGGAAAGGCATTCCTTGAAGGCTCAAAACAATCTAGCCCCCTGCTGACTTGTCAAAAATTTCATAGGGGGGCTAACAGACAGAACATTGCCACAGTGGTTGGTTCCTCCTTTCTTACAGCAACCTTCCTTGGGAACCCTAACCAGTCTCCCAACACCACACCACACAGCTCCCCCCTCATCCCCTAGGGGGTAGAAGAGTGCATCCCATACGGGAAGCCAACTGAATTCACAACTCAGTACGTCATAGACTAACCCCCATTCTAACCAAAACTTTGTGTCTTCAGACTTTTCCATGGCGTCAACCTCTCAGTCACCCTTCTTAGCAGCGTTAAATCTACCAGATTTAACCAAGATCACCAATGACCCCATCGCACATGACCCAAATTGGCCTCCCATGCCCACAAAGCTCCCTTTAGACATACCAAAGTTTGAATGCAAGAAAGCAGAAGACCCAGGGAATCATATAATGACCTTTCACCTATGGTGCTCATCGAATAGCATCATTGATGATACTATTTGATTAAGGCTATTTCAACGCACTGTCATGGGAGTGGCCACGAAATGGTACGTCGAGCAACCCCCTGCATCACATGGAACCTTTAGTGCCCTCGCTACCGCATTCCTCACATACTTTCAGCTACCCATTCACCACAATTCGAGAATGGAGTTACTCACTCATTTCAGACAATCAACCTCTACCAACATTTCTGAACATATCCACGAGTGGAGACAGTGTCGTAGCTTATGCAAAGCTAAACTCAACGACTGAGTCCTTTTAGATTTATTCTTGAAAACTCTGACGGCGGAGATTTCAAAGAATGTGGCACAACATAACCCCACATCCGAAGAGGACGCAATCAATAAAGCCCAACAGCTTGAACTGATTTATACACAATCAAGATACATATACAATATCCTACATAATGCCCCACGCCTGCAATCTTACCAAGAATTTCCAGGCACGTCGAACTCTGTAGACGGACTTATTGGTTCAATGACCCAAGGGTACCTAGGCAGGAGCAGTCAGAATCCCGGTTATACACATGGATCTACCCAGGACATGTCTCAACTCGGATTCCAAAGTCATCATATGCAGTAGAAAAATTTGACTAATAGGGCGCCCACGTATCACCAAGGAGGACCTTACCCTTCGGCCGGGGGGACCCAGTATGCAAGAAGAAAAACTGACGGAAGAAATCCCCCCCAACGGCCCGGTGAAAATATGGGACAATAGTATGCTTAGTCCCAAGCACATAACCCACCAACACAAAACAATGCACAGGTGAAATTTGTGCAGCCATCCCAAGATCAACCACACCAGTATGATCAGGAGAATTATGCTCCTAACGTGGTCAAAATAAAGGTAAAAAAAAAACCCAAAGGGAACCCTGGACAGGGGGGCAATAGTCTACAGTTCCCACCATTACCTCGACCTAGAGATAACTTCAACTGGAATCAGAACCAGGAGCCAAGCAATGCTCAAAATCAAGGCAAAATGCCACGTCTACGAATAAACAATTCTTGTTCGATATGTGGTGAGTACGGGCACTATACTCACCATTGTCTCGAACTTCCTAAGCTTAAAAATCTCCAAAGTAACCGAGGACAAGGAGGATCTTCCCAGCCAACTATAGTTATTCAAGAACCCTTCCCCCATCAAGTAATGGTCAGCACTCAACAGAAAAACCCGAATGATTCCGAGAAAAACAACCATGAAATTTACATGGCAGGGGAAGAAATGTTTTTCCAAACCCGGAATCATAACTACGACACCTCACTAGATGCCTGTACGTCAGGGGCTAGTACGTCTGCACTGATTGCACCTTTAACCATTCCAAATATTCCTTTGGAACCATTGCCAAAAATGGTTAAAGGGCCTAATAAGCGAGCAGGTAACTACTCCAAGGCAGCCCACAATTACAGCATCGTAGACAATTTAGCCCAGTCACCTGTTTCTATGTCTACTTTGGAGGTACTGCAGTCATGCCCAAAGCAATGGAAAGCCCTACTTTCTTCCTTAGGCGCCGTCAACCCCGCTGACACGTGCATGTTGGCTTTTGATTTAGACAAAGCCACCCCTAGGCTTCCCTCCATGGTCGCCTTTCAGATACCAGTATCGGTACAGAATATCACTATTCACTGATGTGTCATAGATGAGGGTGCATCCCCATGCATCATGTCAAAGAATGTATGGCAGAAGTTAGGAGCCCTAGAACTCAAACCTTCCGTCATCACACTCAGGGCATACGACGGTCGGCCCTCCATCCCCTTCGGTCTCTTCCAAAACGTACCGGTTTGCTTAGCCAGCAAAACGGTCCACAAAGACATCGAAGTATTGGACGCTCACTTAGATTAGAATATTCTCCTTGGGCGGAGTTACATGTACGCCATGTCTGCCATAGCATCCTCCATTTTCCACATCATGATGTTCCCCCACGAGGATCAAATCATTACAGTAGACCAGCTGACGCACACTGAAAAGCATCCCTTGATGAATACATATATGGTTCTACCTTATGTAGACACAACCATTGATGGTCTTTCACGGTATCAAGGATATGGCCCTGGCCAATTCAAACCATCATCCGTCCCAGGATCCTTCCTAGGAGATCCTCCCATTATCCCTGAGGTATCACCCGATACCACAGCGGCCCAGTATGCATGATGTCCACATCAAGCACCAAGGTTATTAAGGACATGGACTTAAGTACTAACAACATTGAGGCATCAGCTACTGTAGCCTCCATGGTCTATAATGCCTCCCAAACTCCTTTCCTATACCCACCTCCTGGCTTCACCTCCCAGTAGGTCTTGGCAACACTGGTACTACCCAACATATCATTGGCATTCCCAGTGTGGTACCTCGTTCCCCCTCTAGGAATGCTAGCTACCAATGTTACTGCATTTGGATTAAAGCCTCCTGGTCCTGAGGAGCCCCAAATTTCCCAAATAGTAGTCGAAACCGCCCTCGCAAGTGAAATCCCCACTGCGAAATCGGTGACCACAATAAATAAAATCGCAAATAAAGGAAAGAAAGTAGTGACCCCCACCATGCAGAGGGAGTCATTAGCCTGTGCTATATGTGATGTCACAGGACACCCTACTCACATATTCCCAGAGTTGGACGAATTAAAACCACTCCTCGGCTGCAAGGCAGGCACCTCAAAACAACATCCCTATAAAAAGGAACTTGCTACCAAAAATTTAGGCAAATTGCTGCGTACCAATCACGCGTGCATCCTCTGTGACACCTATGGGCACTATACCCACCATTGTCTATAAATACCATGGTATCGAGATGCCTTACATGCGATGGAGCGATACTATCAAGAGGATCCCTCCATCCAGTCCACCAATGACGAACCGCGTACCATCTGGTACCTACAGGAGGAATGATGGTCACCAGATCGACAACCATTTGTCCCTCCTCCACCCAAGCCACCATACACCAACCAGGGAAAAGGAAACCTGGTTGCCTAATCTTCTTGAGATTCAGGCGCATCGATTACTATAGACGGTTTGATCGAGTCTTTCACCCAAGGTCACCTAGGCTGTAGTAATCCGTATTCGGGGAGTTCCTAGACGGGGGGCACTAACCGGAAATGCCCTCTCCCATGATCTCAGTCTGGGGGCAACCACAATTGAAATCAAAGCTAGGAGCCAAGTAAAATCTCTCAACAAACAGAAGCGATGCCCCACATTCGCTTTCCAAAGAAATATTTTTTCAAGCGCCGACAGGTATGCACCCTCCCATCTTCCTTTCCAAAATTCATGTTTTTCAAATAATATTGAATGAAAAGAAGATGCTTTCACTTTAGGTAGTATTTTTTGCAGGAAGAACCCGCAAACCATTCAAAACGATCACCACGAAAAGTTCCAGACCAAGTATCATTCTACCCTCAGCATGATAGAGTCCCAGAAAATTTTCATATCCTGACATCATTTCTCCATTAGAAATAAACCCTAGGGTCCTCACACCCGATCACGTTTATCATCACCTCACCCTGCATATGATAAACTTCCTTGATGGTCGGTAGAGCCTCCCCTCCATGGCGATCGTCATCTCAAGTAGATCATACATCACTCCACAAAGTGATGCCATGGCCATACCATTTTAGTCTGGGAAGCACCTCATGCCCATCCATATATCATGCATAAGGTCAAGTTCACCATTCCAACTCAAACCCCTTCCCAGATGACCGAGTTGTACAAGCAGAATGAAAGCGCTCCTCCGCACACCACATTTGGCCCACCATACCTCCATCATCATTAATCCATCTACGACATATTCCACTTCATCAACCCCACACATGAGACCAGCCAATGGGACCCCTACCCTCAGCAAAACACCATCCTCACACCATCAAGTGAGCGACCCTCTTTCATGTTTTGGGTACCCATCTCTATGTTTTTTACAAACCAAACCCCATTATTTTATTCTTTTTGTACAAAAATCATAAACAGCACCCTTCACCTCTTCACACTCATATTGCACTTTTTCCTCCCATGGCAGGAGTCCCCCATCTCCCTTGGTTGAAGTATTTCATACCCTCTATGCACACACCATTACGACAATCATAGCCGGTTCATACCCGCCCTGGAAGTCCTATTGACTCCGGGGATTTTTTCCCTTCAGAAAATAACTGTGACTGTTGCCAAGCTACTCAAATATAATTCGACCTCGGGCCACGGAATCTCCATCATCCATTTTCAGCTACCGCTCACCAACATGCCTATGTTAAACCCATTATGGTTCGGTTAAGGCTTCCTTTTTTTCGACATCAACACCTCTTTTCCAGAAAGGGAGCGGTACCTTGGATAGCCCCTCCCCATATAAAGGGGTATTCTCAGGTGGCACTATGGGAGACATCATTGTCCATAGATGTCATCGATCCTCTTGACATTCGACTACAGCAAAATATTTCTTGTCACGATAGTAACGTACCTTACAACCATTGCACTTTGATCAAGATCCATCGAAGACCTGTGCCTTTATAAGTGTCTCTGACAACAATGCTTACACGGGAAGGTCCCAACCAGTACATATGCGTACATTGCATAGTGATCTGCCAGAACAAGATTACACATATGGGTACCACATTCCACCTATTGTCAAAGAAAAAATGTCCCTGAGGGTGTCAGCAGTCGTCATCAACAACTACCAACATCACTACCACGATAGTGACACAGACAGCACAGGTATCTCTCAATTTTGTTTAAGTATTCATAGCATCACGAGCATGTGATATTCTTGCCTCGTTGAAATTTTGCAAATATGTTGTATATTTTGTCTACTAGCAGGGGGTCCCTTAGGCAATGATTATATCGGAACTGGTGCAAGATGTTGTCCTTCTACATGCATGCCTCTCTCTCTCTCTCTCTCTCGCTGCGTACGATACAGAAAAGAAACTATAATGTATTTTGACTATACAGTTCTTCCTAGACCTCACACATTAGGGGGCATCTGTTAACATTGGAAAATCGTACAGCAAAAAATGACATCAAGTAATGTCAAGCCCAAGTATTTACAGGACAAAGATACATTATGGAATAAAAAATATTAAGAATCTCTAAGGTTTGGAGCAATTCAAGATTGAACTAGTCATAAATGCCCGAGTGTGCGCTTTTTCTTTCAATTAGTGCACCTTCTACGCGCACTAGAGCCTGATAAGCGTGCATTCCTGGAAATGGAAAAAAATCCCTTTCTGGGACCACAAGCAGGCAAATGACAGTTTCCCCTTATGTGAAAGCCGCCTAAGGACAACACCAACGCCTCCTTAGGCCTTGTGTGAGCACACAAAAGCATATTTCAGCCCACAATGGAATATTTCCCCTCCCTTGGGTCACTATCCACCATGTACCAAGGGAGGGAAGGTGGTTTGAAAGCTCAACTATATAAACCCTCAAAGAGATGAACAATTTGTGAGCACAAGGTTATGCTGGCCAAAGTTTCCCAAGCAACACCAGTTGTTTGTGTGAACCAAGGAGCAGGAGTTGAAGAAGAGGACTCAATTGTTGGCCACCCAACAATTTCAATCTATTGCAGCATAGAGAGAGATTTGAACTACGTCAAAAGGCAAAACTTGAATGAAAAACATCCTTGCGTCGGGTCCTAGAGCCTCTACCTAGGCCCTTCGGCAAGTGAGTAAGATTTCTATTGATGCCAAGCATTCAATGAGAAGAAGGCCATTGAGCCGTTGTTTACCTTGTTATTGTTTGGAACTCTCTATTTAGCTTCTTTTTTTATGTTTTTAGTTTTACTTTTTCAACAGAGCATACTTAAGTGTATTACTTCATTTTAAGTCTTATACTTCTGAGCTCCCCCCAGATACTACCTGTTACTTATGGTTTAGAGAAAATACCACATTCTATAAATGTGTGTGATTTCATACACCCGAGTGTCAAATCCACCACAACACTGATATATATCCTTCTAATAGATTCAACCATCTATCTATGACATCTGCATCTATTTGACCCTCAAATATGGGAATTTCAAAGTTTAGTTGTACCTCAAAGGGAGTCACGCCTCAAAAGTGGCTATTGGATGTAGATGTGCTGCCGGTGGGAAGTCATTGAAGGATTTGGGAAAATTTATCCATCATTGTATTTCTTTGTTTTTCGAGGGCCTCCTCGAGCAACGTTTTGATAGTATCTCTTGCTCCCTCATCTTTCTTTTCGTCCCTAGTGGGCGACCATCAGGATTTGCGAGGCTAATATTGCAAAGGTTCAATTAAATCGAGCCCCAACTCCTTATTCCTCGACCTTGTTGGGGAAATGCAAAGAAGGACCGAGAAAAAGCATACCCCTTTTATTCCACTGGATCCAGAAGGATATAAAAACAAAGAAAGAGCAGAAGGACCGATTGAGTCCATGGGATTTATGTAGGAACTCTGATCCTATGGTATCAGAGGAAATAATCTGAAACAGTGGTATCAGTGGCCACCCATACCACTAATCCAAATTTATGTAGGAATGCAACAGAATACATATATAACCATAAACATAGAGATGTAACGGAAATAATGCTTCATTTTATTAATAAAAGAATGACTGAAATAAGCTTACAAAAATAATGGAAACAAGCTAAGGTGATGGTATCGTATCTCTGAGAAGATATGTGGCATATGCAGGCCTCTGAACTATGTTAAATTGAGGCTCAAAGGCCTATTACAAAAATAATGGAAACATATGAGCTAGGGTACTTTCAGCGTATCCCTGAGAAGAGATGTGATGACTACTAGCCTCTGAACTGTGTTACAAAATTGAAATGATGGGAACAAGCGAGCTAGGGCAATGGTAGTGATTATCTTTAAGAAGATATGTGTTGGCTCCTATCCCCATGAACTGCATTACAATGAGGCTTAAAGGCCTATTTATTGTTGAGAAACAATGCAAAACCTGAAACGTCCAAAAACCTAACCCTAGGAGATGAAGTGCCAAAATTGTGGACTCCATTTGGGTAAATTGGTGTTTCAACTTCCCGGGGACGTAACTTTGGCATCCAATATTTGTTTGACGCATTCAATAGCTCATTAGAAAGTTATGTCCAAGGAATACAACTTTTGGTGTCAGTAACATTGGTCTATAGAGCCATATTGCTCCCGGTTTTCCCAAAAAGCATTGTTTAGGGCCTCAAAATGGCTCCGAAAGTTCAGGACCTAAAAAACTACCAAAAATATTAAGTTATGCTGAAACTTAAAAATGGAAAGAACTAATGGAATATTTGGGTGGCGACCAACATCCACTTGGATCATTAATGCTCCAAAATGTCTTTGAGTGTACAGGACCCGAAAACCTGTTAAAAGTAGTAAGCTGCTAGGAATGAAAAGCTGCAAGAATTGATGTTGCCGGTCCAAATGGAATAGGTGGGAGGTCACCGATATCTACTTGGATCATTCCTCCCTCCTTAAAAAGCAATGGTATCCATTGCGTTAAGTTCCTCCATGGGGGGGGAAATTCCACTGAACTTGGTATTGGATTTTTCCAGTATGTCGCGGACTTGCTAGATGTAAATGTGCCATCGGTGGGAAATCGTTGAAGGATCTGGGAAAATTTATCCGTCATCGTATTCCTCTATTTATTGAGGGCCTCCTCGAACAATATTGTGATAGGATCTTCTGTTCCCTTGTCTTTCTTTCCTTTTGCAATCGGGGGTCATTGGGGTTTGCGAGGTTGATCTTGGAAGGGAGAAACTAGATCGAGCCCGAACTCCTTATACCCTGACTGTGTTAGGGACATGCAAAGAAAAAAAGAGAAATTTCATACCCCCTCTAATACCACTGATCCAGATAAGAGCATATTATTGATGTAGAGGCCAACGCCACTGTTGCCACTATGAAGATCCAGAAGGAGGAGCCAGAGGATCCAGAGGAGGCGGAACGTCTCTTCCACTCCCAGATGTGGGTAAAGGGTTCCCCACTACAATTCCTTGTTGAAAATGGGAGCCAAAAGAACCTCATTTTAGCAGATTTCATGAAGTAGTTGGGCTTGCCTACCATAGCGCACCCACAGTCATACACCATCGGATGACTTCACCAAGGACAGATCTCCGTGTCAGACAACAGTGTCGCCTTCCCTATAGCATCAATCCCTTCACAGATGACGTATTATGTGACATTTATCCTATTGATTTTTCTGATGTATTATTAGGCCAACCATACTTGTGGAAGCGACATGTTGTGTATGAGTCACAGCCTCGCGCTATTATTGTTACCTTGGGAAATAAGCTATACAGGATACCAGAGGTACCACCACCTACCACTATCTCTTTGGTTACTGAAAAAAAATGTAGTAAGATCATTTCCCAAACTAGGAAATTTGTTTCCCTGATGATCCACCCCTAGGGAAAGAAGAAGACTATGGCCACGGCATCTAGACATGGCTCCTCTGTACTGTAATATTCCAAAATGGAAATAGTAGAAATACAAGACATAATAATGTAAACACAAAAATTCTGAAAATTTCATAAGAGGGATAAATATGTAGCCATCACTTTATTAATATATCAACAACAATATACAAAAATATGTTCAGGATCAAGCCACTCAAGTAATAAGAACAAGCCTCCAATGATCAGAACAAGCAGCACATGAGTTGCTGCTACTGTATAGAATGTCGTAAATAAGTGACAGTGTTATCTATATTAGTGTAGTTGCTACTGTAAACATACATAAATGAAATATGGCTGAGAGATATAAAAGAAATTCCCAGAAAAGAATATGTGGGCTCTAATACATGATTTCTAGCCAACCCGGAAAATATTGCTAGAAATACCAAGAAATATAAAATGTGACAAATAACCCTGGGGTTAATATGCCACTGCAACTGGAACTGAAATGGAATGAGGCTACGATAAATATAAAATTATAATGTCCTCCTCCAATGGTATTTCTTAATAGAAGGTTTATCCCTCTATTTAGAAATAAACCCCGCTGATGAGCTCAATGAACCCTCCCAGCAACTACCTTTGAAAATAATGTAGATATGGTTTGTAATTGCACTATGAGGGATGGTAGATTGTTGTATTGTTGAAAAATATGTATAAATTTCCCCAGGAGACCTCAGTTTTGATCCTCCAATGGATAGGCTTCCTCTCAACTGAAGAACAAGCCCAGAATTGGCTCTATGTGATCCTCCTTTGCTGCACCCTGCAACACAACCCAACTCTAAATAGAAACTGCATTGTAGCTGAAGGAGGTAGCTTGGAAAAAATGTTGGAATGAGTAAATTCAGCCCAAATAACCTCTCCTTCCATGAGGATGAGGTAGGGATTCCCGATCAGGAACACGCTTGTGCTAAACAGTAGAGCAACCCTGCTAAATAGCAAAAAGGATGCAAAATCTAAACATACCAATATCAAATGATAATCTAAAACATGAATAACAATGGCTACCATCCCCTCCATATATAGTGTGTGAGTCTTCTCATATTGGGTCCCATCCATAGTTTCCACTAAGCTCATGCAAGTTATCCTCCACTAAAACTATGCTCTCTCATCATGAATGCCACTCCTCCATGACAGCGCTGTCGACTTGGTCAAAGTTGACCTATTCAACATGTATTCCCTCCAATTCACACCCAAAGGTTCTTAATCCAACTGCTTATTATTAATCCTTTCGCATTAGGAGTGTTATTATTCCTTCCAAAGAGGTTTATGGGCATCCCTTCCCACTTATTCACCTACCTAGTGATAAAACAAACTATAATATTCAATTTAGCTGAAGGCTAAATTTTGGAATATTACAGTCCTCCCATCCAAATTTTTTCTTTTCCTCAAGAAACTGTAAATTTGGAGCAAAATTCCCCCCTTCCTCCTCTTGTGGCCTCCTCATAAATAGTCCCCACTGCTGATCAAAATAATCTGCAATAAATCTGCTCTCCAATGGTTCCTCCCAAATATGTGAAACCAAATGGCTTACATCATGAGAAAGTGGAAGGTGTAAGTGGAAACCTTCATACTTTCTAATGGCCTCCTCAAGGTAGGAGTGATGAAAAACATAGGGGATCTCATTTTGAATGAGAGACTCCCATACACATGCTATCATCCAAATGAAATGAGCAATTCTAGGTAGCTCATCAAAGAAATTCTCAACCCCCGGTTTATGCAATGTATTGGGGCTGCATGGAGAGATTATATTTTTCCACCCAAGATGTTTCTCTCTCCATTTAGGTTATGTATGGGGCTGCTGTTGACCTTGGGTTGAAATATTATGGCCTCCAAGAATGACCCAAGTCACCCCACCAAACAAAACATCCATGAAGTTCCTCTCCCAAAAACTCAAGTTCTCCAAATGGCTCCTCCCACATGAAGACAAGACATGTAGTGTGGAAATCATGGTTTTCCCATGGTTTCTCTTTAAACATGCAATATATAAAGTATGTAGAATCATACTCCCAATGGGAACCTTCAAATCTTGTGCTACCCTCCCAAAAAAGCTTCTGATAAACATAAGAACATCATCAATATATGGGAGCAAAAACAAATAGAAACAAGATGCCATATGAAAATCAGGAGGTGGATCACAGTTCCACATATGGAACAAGCACAGTGCATCCCCTACCTTCCTAAAAAAAAAGAATAAAAAATGTCTTTTCAGCCACTTTTTTTCTACCACAATCATCCTACAAGATAGGATCATAAAAGTAAAATGTGGTGCAAATGGTGCATACCAAGAATCAATGTGGCCTCCCCCAAAAACCACCAATAGCATGGCCAACATCAATTCTGAAAATGGCCTAAAGTGCATCAAAATACCATATACAAGAAGGAATAATCCTCCTTGGTACAACATGTTGCTCACAAAAAGTAAAGAAGTACAATTGATCATGCATAAATTTACATCCTCTACTATGTACCTTGGTCATTGAGCTGAAATGGCTCAACTGTAAGCTATCCTTCACTTTCAATGAGTAGGGAAGTGGTTGTGGCAAACCCTCCATCATCATCTGGGATATGCATCTCTCCATATGCTGATATAAATCCTATTGTATTCCCTCCCAAGTGAACTCATCCATCAAGGAATGATATGCATAAAAGTGCTTGGAAAGAAAGTCCACATGTGTTGCATGTAGAAGCTTCTCCTTGAGCTCAGAAGATCTATTCAAGAAGACTCTGCCATAATAATAGATGACCTCATCTTCCACCATGTATCTATCATCTCCCTCTGGGTCATCAAGAATCATGCATACACCAAGATCCTTGGAGTACTCTACCAAAAGTTGAGACCTCCAATATGGATCAGGCCTCCTAAGAGACAACACTGAAGATCTGAAATGTGAAGCTCCCCACATGCTGTTGTCATTTCATTTGACATCCCTTATGCCAAATTCATCCTCTAAAGCGCTGCTATGCCCGTCATGCAACTGCTCATGCTCAAGTAGAAGTGGTGGCCTTTGGAAGTTGTCCTCCCATGAGAAGCTGCCATCCAAAAAGAACCTCCTAATCTTGCCAATGCAAGCATGAGTGGCCTCCATCTACTCCAATTTATGGAGGATTCCTTCCTCGAAGGAAGTACCCTCTATTTCTCCAAATCCATGAATCAGATCCCTTGCACCATGATGGTGCCATCCTCCATCACTGCAACAACTTTTGTCAGTGCAGAATATGTGGTGAGAGTGGGTAATGCTGAAAATAGGAGAATTTCTCCCTCCTCCTTGAGTCTATCCCAGACTCTCTGCGCTGTACTAGAACTATCCAAATTATGCACCTATCCAAGATCTAAGAGTGGTGAATGAAAGGGTAAGATGTCCCTCACCACTTCCAGATCTGGTGGCCTCCCAGGTGGAATGCCCCCATGTAGTGAGACATGAATATCTAAAGCAGACTGTATATATGAGTGGACTAGTTTGTCCCTCCTTTCACTACGAAATACAGTCTCATTCTTCTATGAAGAAACCTCCTGAAATAGATAAGGGTGAATTCTTATCATCCCTTGATGTTGATCCTTCTTCTCTTCTTCTCCTCCCATCTCACAATCCACAAAAACTGATACATGTTGCTCTGGAATTGTGCTTTGGTTCCCACATGTTGGATCATTTGGAACTCCTTGCAAATACACAAGGGATCCTCTAATGAAAGCAATGGCTCCCTTTCCACCTCCATGTGGTGATGGATCTTCTCCTCATGGTACAACATTGTTAACTCTTCTCTGATCATCCTCGTCATCAATATTTGAGAATGCCTCATCATCAATGAGAGACCCTTGATCTTGCTCTTCCCTTGAAGGAGGAATCTCCATGTCTTCATATATAGAAGAGAGCTCTTCAAGAAGTGGGGATATTTCCCTTGGAAAGGTGCTATGCATGTTTTTATCCCCTTCAACAGAAATATGGAGTGGAGTTGGCAAAATAGATCTCTCCAACTCATGCAAAGGTTTTGATTTTTTGGGTTCAACAAAAGATGTTTCACAATGTTTAATATCAAATATTCTCACTAATTTCTTAGTGAACACTGCATAAGTATTTAAATTTGCACGATAAATTGAGGTATAACTATAAAGCCACCAATCATGGGCCATACCTTTAAGGTGCAGTGCTGCTACTCTAATGGACTCCTTTTCTGAAACTTGTTGTAGCTGGAAATAGGAATCTAGCTCCTTCAGCCAAGCTTTGGCTATGCACTTTGCTGATCCATCAAAGTTAGATAGAAATATTCTACCTCTCTTGCTTCTATTAAGATTGCTAGATATTCTGTCTTCCTTGAGCTAGAAAAACCCTTGGAATTCCAAGTGATCTTTGAATCTCCAAGATTGAGACACATACTCCTAAAGATAGTCACTTAAGGTCTCCTCCCTGGGTGCATCTTCTTTCTCCATTTCTCTTGCAGTGAATATGGGAAAATAACTGCGTTGTGGATCTGCATGTGTGGCTAAATTCTCACACCCATCATGTGAATACATAGGGCTTGTTTCACCTTCAAACACTCTTGGAAATTATCTACACCTCTCCCTTTTCATCTCCTTGAGATCTTCCTTGATATTTTTCATAGTTTTGAAAAGAAGCTGGGAGATCCTCTCTTCCTTCATTCATCCAAATAATGGAGTCATGCCTTTGTTTCTTCTATTTAAATTCGCCTTTATATGAGAAGCTTCTCCTCCTAATGGCATAATGTCTTGAATGCACACACTGAGCCAAGATTATGCTCTAATACCACTCTAATATTCCAAAATGGAAATAGCAGCAATACAAGAAATTGATCAGGTGATCATGTCCAAGTTGAAAAAATTCTCAAAAATGGAATTGCTCAGAATCGGTTGCAACCAAAAGAACTGTAAATGCCTCATCATTGCAATTCTAGTGCCATGAATGACACTCAAATTCGACATCATATGTGAAAGTTATGCTGGTTTAAAGTCTCCAGTAAACTCAAAAAAATCTTGTTGACCAAAGTTGACTTTTGACTTTGGAAATATTAAAAAAGAATATTCCAAAGAATATTCCAAGCATATTCCTTGGAATATTCCATCTGGACGAATGGTTTATCGACAAGTGTCAGAGGCTAATTTGTGGTTTGGTTGACTTTTCTTTAGGTGTACCAATCAGGAGCTGCCATGTGGCAAGCATGGAGGACGCCACGTGGTCCCAGGTCGGACATAAAATATTTGTTAAAATTTTTATGGCACTCTTCCAGATTCAAACATGGGTCTAGCCCCCGCAAGCACAAGCACCTGACCAGCCAGGCCTATGTCATAGTTCTTAACATCTAACGGAGTTAATACATCTTTGAAGTTTAAATTGTGTTCATTCGATGGCAAAAGGGGGCCAACCCCTTAGGGCCAGCCCCCACATCAACCTCTCCATAGGTCCAAAGCCCATAACCGAGGGCTTAACGCTCCAAAACTGCAATGATTAAATGTTACATGCAGCCAACACATAAATTAAATGCGGAGGTTAGTGTTACAGTTTATTCCGCCGACGGTTCAGGCAGTTCAAACGGTCCATGTGACTGCATAAATAACATTTATTATAATTGTTTGTGGTTCCACCTATTTGGGCCGCATTCCACCAAATTCAGAGACTCCACCAGTTTAGCGAGTTTAACTGGAGTTAGACCACATTTAGTGGGGTTTTCAAGTGACATTGGGCAGAAATTTGTTTGGATCATAAATTCCTCAATATTGAACCAATTTGGATGAAAATTTAGTCAATTTTAGCCATTCTAAGTATTCTGGAGAGTTTGGGACAGGTTGTAGAGCAAACATTGGTGTTCTTCAGCCACTTTTTCTTCAATTAACCTTGAAGAGCCACTAGGGCCATTAGGGAAATGGAGCTGTATTGGGCTATACTTCACTATTTGAAGATAAAGAAAAACCATTTTTAGCTTATTTATGTCTTCTGAAGTCAATTTCGTAGTTGGTTTTTCCTGTTTAGGCATATTTCTCACTTTATAACCAATTTGAGCAACTTAATAGAGCAAGTACATGCCCATTGGGAGCTTTGGACCCAGTAGATGTAGCCCGGGAGGGGTGAAATACCTCATCATGTTGTTGTGTTATGTTATGGTGAAGTTTATCTGCTGTGTATTTCTAATTTAATATGTTAAACAGTAAATTTAATTAACATCCCCTCACACATAAGACTCAAAAACCTTATCAAAAACAATTTTTTTAATTTGCAAGACATGGAGAATACTTTGCGCAATTAATTAAATGGAAATGGATACTTTTCATAGCATTACAAATAGTTCCATTTTCAAATCAGATAGTATTGAAGCTAAGGATTTTAGCCTTAGGAGCTAGAGTTTTACTCAGCATTTGTTTTGTGCAAAGATATAGTTAATTGTTTTCAATTTTTGATGCTTACTAGGTTTAAACTCAAGAGAGGTGAAGAACACTTGGTTAGTGCACAAAGTAATCCAAAACCAAAAAGGGCCAGAGAGCCACCTCCAAGAGCCATTGAAGAAGCCTCAAGCATGTCTTCAAGAGAAGGAGAAGCTCCTGAAGACATTGATCCCAAAGAAGAAGAATTGGTATTCCGAAAATCTTTCCTAGACATGACAAATATGGTGAGGATACTCTACCAAGAAAGGAATGATAGGATTTTTTTAGAAGCGTCTAGACACCAGAAAGAAGGATATGGTTCTTCAGGAGGAAAGAAAAGTGATGACAAGTCAAAGAAAGGGCACGGAGGAAATGGTGATCCACCATTCCCATCTTCATCCTCTTCCTCTACATCGTCATCCTCAACTTCGGTGAATCAATCTCACAAGTATAAAACCTCTGGTAAAAGTCCATTTTTAAAGCTTGATGTTAAATTTTAGCTGCCTATGTTTAATGGTGAGGTCAATGCAGAGAAAATTGAAAATTGGATAAGATAGTTGGAAGTTTACTTGAGGATACAAAACCTTCATGAAGACTACACCAAGATTTAGTTAGCCTCTTTGAGAATGGAAGGAGCAGCATTAGTATGGTAGGAAGCCAAGACCAAGGATGAAATTAAAAAACATGGTAATATTACTTTATCATGGGCTAAATTTATTTCTGCAATTAAGCAACAATTTTATCCATTAGCTCATTTAAAAAAGGCTATCATGAATTGGGAAAGTTTTAGACAACTTAAGGGACAAAGTGTTCAAGATTACACTCAAGAGTTTAGACGATTACTTGGAATTGATTTTCATAGCCAAGAGACTTAGCTGAAATATATAGGTGGTTTACACAACTATCTTATACATACTATCCTTATGTTCAATCCTACTAGTCTAGACAAAGTTTGTGTACAAGCTACACATTTAGAGGCTAGAGGGAAAAACACTTTTGATGAGGGTAGTGAATTTAAAGGAAAAGGTAGAAAAAGAAATGAAAACTCTAGGAAATAAAAAGGAAGTTATTTTGTAAAAACTGTTCCAAAAAAAGCCATGATGAAGACCATTACTGGAAACTTCATCCGGAGCTGAAACCAGACAAATTTAAAACCAAAGATAAGGCCAAAGAAAAGGGAAAAATGGTTGCAACTATTGAAAAGACTTAGGGTCTGAATCAGGAGATGAAACTAAAAGCATAGACATGGTACTAAAGAACATAAAGGGGAAAGAGATTGTAAAGGAAACAAATCCCATTCCTAGCACTTTAAACTGTCACATAGAAGCTCCAAATGAAGAGAGGAGGATAGAGTTGCTTCATGTGAGGATAATAGCCAAACACACAAAGATAGACACACTATTTGATAGTGGGTCACAAGTGAGTCTCATCTCAGAAGACTTATTCAAGAAGATGAAACTTGAAACCATTCCACATCCCAAGCCATATCCACTTGGTTGGATTTGCAAGGATGCTAATTTACAAGTTTCAAGGAAGTGCATGTCGCTCTTCACCATAACAACTCATTATGTTGATTTGGTTGAACTAGATGTGGGACTGCTTGACATTACAGGTGTGGTGTTGGGTAGTCCATACTTATATGACAGAAAATAAATCTTCCATCGCCATGAGAACAAGTACCATTTGTTGAAGGATGGTAAGGATTTTATTGTGAGAGCACATCGGAAGAAGCTAAAACATTCTTTAGTCAACGCAGGGAAATTGAAAAGGCTTGTCAACGCAAGTCAAAATTTGACTTTGTTGATGGTTAAGAAAAAAAAAATTGTACATAATCCTTTTCATGTTATTACTGATATAAATGATGATATGTTTCAGTTTGAAAGCAACTCATCTTTGGAAGAAGATGACAAGATGTTGCAGAAAGTGTCTTTGGTGTCAATCGGTGAAAAGAACAATGTCGGTGCAAAGTGGTGCAAGAATCCAATAAAGGGAAAAGCATGCAAGCAAAGAGGACACAAAGTTTAGCATGGGTCAATGCTGGTTTCAGAATGGCAGGTTGGTATGGCGAGAAAACTTGGTCAGGATTCGAAACAAGTATATGTCTCGTTCGGTAAAAAATTTCCATGAGGAAAGTTGGCAAGGTGAATCTCAATTTAAGTTTCCTTTGAAAGAAGACCATTGTAGGAATAGTATTATTTCTACAAATTGCAGTTTCTATTCTGCAAATTTCAAAAATTTGCATCATGACTCAATTAAGGTTAGTAATAGTCGCTTAGCGAATTCAAGGAAGAATTTATCTTTTTATGAGAAGCTAAATTTGATTAAGTGAGGAATATTTCAGTGGTTCAAGGTTGGAAGAGTGGAGAATTAGTCTCCTCATCTTCAATTTTTGTAATTCAGAGAGCTTTTGGGGTCCAAAAGCTTTCCATTTGGAAGGTGTGATTAGGTGATCATGTCCAAGTTGAAAAAAATGCTCAAAAATGGAACTTCTCAGAATTGGTTGCAACCTGAAAAAATGGAAAGGCCTCGTTGCTACGATTCTGGCACCATGAATGACACTCAAATCTGACGTCGTATGTGAAAGTTATGCAAGTTTTAAGTCTCTAGTAAACTCAAAAAAATCTAGTTAACCAAAGTTGACTTTTGACTTTGGAAATATTAAAAAAATAATATTCCAAAGAGTACTCCCAAAATATTCCTTGGAATATTCCTTGAAATATTCCATCTGGACAAATGTTTATCAACAAGTGTTAGAGGCTCATTGTGGTTTGGTTGACTTTTGTTTGGGCGGACCAATCAGGAGCTGCCACGTGGCAGGTCCAGAGGTCGCCACGTGGCCCTAGGTCAGACAAAAAAGGTTTGTTAAAATATTTGTGGCACTCCATCAGATTTAAACGTGGGTCTAGCCCCCGCAAGCACAAGCACCCGACTAGCCGGGCTATCTCATAGTTCTTAACATCTAACAGAGTTAATAAATATTTGAAGTTTAAAATGTGTTC
This sequence comes from Pinus albicaulis, assembly GCA_034641835.2. Taxonomy (NCBI): domain Eukaryota; kingdom Viridiplantae; phylum Streptophyta; class Pinopsida; order Pinales; family Pinaceae; genus Pinus; species Pinus albicaulis. Next base: position 1,356,790,195 of record CM076577.1, on the reverse strand, counting down.
AGTCAGTGGAAAAAGGGGGCCAGCCCCCACATCAACCTATCCATATGTGTGAAGCCCATAACTGAGGGCTTAACACTCCAAAACCATAGCTGTTAAATGTTACATGTGGCCAACACATAAATTAAATGTGGAGGTTAGTGTTACAGTTTATTCCGCCGACGGTTCTGGCAGTTCAAACGGTCCATGTGACCACATAAATAACATTTATTATAACTTTTTTTGGTTCCACCTATTCAGGCCGTGTTCCACCAAATTCAAAGACTCCGCCAGTTTAGTGAGTTTAACTGGAGTCAACCCACATTTATTGGGGTTTTCAAGTGACATTGGGCGAAAATTTGTTTGGATCATAACTTCCTCAATATTGAACCAATTTGGATGAAATCGTAGTCAATTTTGGCTATTTTGAGCATTATGGAGAGTTTGGGATAGGTTACAGAGTGAGCATAGGTGTTATTTAGGCACTTTTTCTTCAAGGAATCTTGAAGAGCCATTAGGGCCATAAGGGAAATTGATTTGTATTGGGCTATACTTCACTATTTGAGGTGAAACAAAAGCCATTTTTAGCTTATTTCTGTCTTTTGAAGTTAATTTCATGGCTGGTTTTGCTTTTTTATGCATATTTCTCACTCTATAACCAATTTCAGCAACTTAATAGAGCAAGGACATGCCCATTGGGAGCCTTGGACCCGACAGATGTAGCCCAGGAGGGGTGAACTGCCTCATCATGTTGTTGTGTTATGTTATGGTAAAGTTTATCTGCTGTGTATTTATGATTTAATATGTTAAACGATAAATTTAATTAGCATTCCCTCACACATAAGACTCAGAAAACTTATCGAAAACACTTTCTTTAATTTGCAATACATGGAGAATACTTTGCACACTTAATTAAATGGAAATGGATACTTTGGATATCATTACAAATAGTTCCATTTTCATATCAAAAATAATAATGTAAAACATAGAAATTATGAACATGTCATAAGATGGATCAATATGTAGCCATCATTTTATTAATATATCAGCAGCAATATGAAAAAATATCTTGATGATCAAGCCACTCAAGCAATAAGAACAAGCCTCCAATGATCAGAACAATCAGCACATGAATTTTTGCTACTGTATAGAATGTCAGAAAGCAGTGAAAATGTTCTCTATATTAGTGTAGCTACTACTGTAAACATACATAAATGAAATATGACTGAGATATATAAAATAAATTCCTATAAAAGAAGAAGTGGGCTGTAATACATGATTTCTAGCCAACTCAAAAAAGATTGCTAGAAATACCAAGAAATATACAATGTGACAAATAACCCTAGGGTTTATATGCCACTGTAACTGGAACTAAAATGGAATGAGGCTATGACATATTTGAAATTATAATTTCCTCCTCCAATGGTATTTATCAATAGAAGGTTGATCCCTATATTCAGAAACAGACCCTCCTGATGAGCTCAATGAACCCTCCTATCAACTACCTCTGAAAATAACACGGATCTAGTTTGTAAATACATTGTGAGGGATGGTAGATTCTTGGCCTAATGCAAAATATGTATAAATATGACCAGGAGACCTCCTTTCTGATCCTCCAATGGATAGGCTTCCTCTCCACTGAAAAACAAGCCTAGAATTGGCTCTATATGATCCTCCTTTGCTGCACCCTGCAACACAACCCAGCTCTAAACAGAAACTGCATTGTAGCTGAAGGAGGTAGCTTGGCTAGAATGCCAAAATGAGAAAACACAGACCAAAGAACCTCTCCTTCCTTGAGCATGAGGTAGGGATTCCCGATCAAGAACACCCTTGTGCTAAAGAACACAACAACCCTGCTAAACAACAAAAAGGATGCAAAGTCTAAACAGACCAATATCAAATGATAATCTAAAACATGAATAACAACATCTACCATCCCCTCCATATAGTGTGTGAGCCTTCTCACATTGGGTCCCATCCATACTTTCCACTAAGCTCATGAAAGTTATCCTCCACTAAAACTACGCTCTCTCATCATGAATGCCACTGCTCCATGATAGCGCCGTTGACTTGGTCAAAGTTGACCAATTCAACATGTATTCCCCTCAATTCACACCCAAAGGCGCTTCATCCAGTTGCTTATTATTCCTCCTTTCACATTAGGAGTGTTATTATTGCTTCCAAAGAGGTTTATGGGCCTCCCTACCCAGTTATTCACCTAGCTAGTGATAAAACAAACTATAATATTCAATTTAGCTAAAGGCTAATTTTTTGGAATATTACATGCATGACAACAAAAAATGGACAAGGTTGTGGAGGAGTACGAGGAAATTTTCACCTCACCCATAGGCGTGCCTCTGCACTGTCAGGTTAAGCACCCCATTGATCTGACCCCAGGTGTGCTGCTACCCAACGAACTGATCTATCGACGCTCTATTCTGGAGAATGATGAAATCAAGAGGAAAATTCAGGAGCTATTACAGAAAGGTCATAGCCGACCAAGTTCATCACCCTGCGGGAGCTTGATCATGTTAGTATAGAAGAAGGATGTGACTTGGAGACTCTGTATTGACTATCGGGCGCAGAAAAATATCACTGTCCAGAATAGGTACCCGATCCCACGGATTAATGACCTTCTATACCAACTCAAAGGGGAAAAATATTTCAGCAAGATTGACTTGAAGTCTGGGTATCACCAGGTACCCATCAAAACCTCCGATGTGTGGAAGACTTCCTTCAGAGCTAAGGAGGGTCTTTTTCAATGGTTGGTCATGCCTTTTGAGTTGAAAAATGCTCCCACAACCTTCATGTCAAGGTTGATGGATGACATCTTAAGGCCATTCAACAACTCATTTGTAGTAGTGTACTTGGATGACATTCTGATCTTTAGCCAAACTTGAGAAGAGCACCTCCACCACATCCAACAAGTCCTCCAAACACTATGGAAGCACAAGTTTTGTGCCAATTTGGTGAAGCACACTTTTAGCATGACCGAGGATCAATATCTAGGATACATTATTGATGAAAGGGGGGTGCATGTGGATCCAACCAAGACCCAAGTCATTCGAGACTAGCTAGCCCCAACCACTATAACAGAGCTTCGCAATTTTCTCGGTCTTGCTAATTTCTATTATGATTCTCTCATATCACTTGGCCCTTGAGTAAAGTCACGAAGGTAGGAGCGAGTGCAAAATTATTTTTGTCGGAATCTCAACAAAAGGCATTCATAGAATTGAAACATCGACTCTATTCTGCCGCTGTGATCACATTACCAAACTTGAAACAACCATTTGAGATCAAGAAAGATGCCTCTAACTATGCTATTGGGGTAGTTATTACTCAATAGGGGCATCCAGTGGCATATCACAGTAAGACATTGTCCGACACAGTTCATAAGAATCCCACTTATGACAAAGAAATGTATTCCATTGTGCAGGCTTTTCGATAATGGAAGCATTACATTTTTGGGAAGGAAACAGTCATCCACACAGACCACTGAACCCTACAGTTCATACAGACATAAGGGAAGTTGTAGAACGATCGCCATTAAAAGTGGTCCACATATCTGAAAAAACTTCATTTGAACATCAAGTACAAGAAGGGTAGCACCAATAATGTTAAAAACTACTTTAGCCAACCAACCTATTCCGTTTGAACCCCCACCATCAGTTCCTTTAGTTTCTAAGATGTAGCACAACTTACTATTTTTAGTAGTTTTTCAAGTCTTGAACTTTCGGAGCTATTTTGAGGCCCTAAACGACGTTTCTGGGAAAACCGACAGAAAAATTGGTGTATGGATTGATATTTCTCACATCAAAAGTTGTACTCCTTAAATAGATCTTTCTAACGAGTTATGATACACATAAAACATAGATCGTATGCCGAAGTTATGTCCTAGAGAAGTTGAAAGACCAATTTACCAAAATGGGGCCCATAGTTTTGGTGCTTCATAGCCTAGGGTTAGGTTTTTGGACGTTTAGAGTCCTCCATTGTTTCTCAATAATAAATAGGCCCTCGAGCCTAATTGTAACACATTTCAGAGGTCTGTAGCCGCCACATCTCTTCTCAGAGATACGCTATCAGCACCCTAGCTATTTTTATTTCCATTATGTCTCTAAGCATATTTCAGTCATCTGATTTAAATAAAATGAAGCATTATTTCTGCTACTTCTGTTTGTTTATGGTTATATCTGTATTATGTTGTGTTCCTGCATAAAATATGGATTAGTGGTATCAGAGTGGTCTGCTCTTTCTATGTTTTTCTTTGCATGTCCCCAACACGGTCAGGGTATAAGGATTTAGGGCTCGATCTAGTTGAACCCTTGCAAGATCAGCCTCGCAAACCCCAATGACCTCCCATGGAAAAAGAAAAGAAGCATGAGGGAGCAGGAGATCCTATCAAAATATTGCTTGAGGAGGCCCCTGAGAAACAAAGGAACGCGATGATGGATAAATTTGCTTAGATCCTTCAATGACTGCCCATCTACGGTGCATCTGCATCCAACAACCACTTTGGAGGCGCCACTCCCTTCAAGGTACAAGTAAACTTTGACATTCTTGTATTTCAAGGTGAGATAGATGCACACATTATAGATAGATGGTTAAATTTGCTGGAAGCGTATTTCTCGGTCCATGATCTCTCCCACTGAGAAAAGATTATTTTTTCACTCCTCAAATCCACTCCCCATGTCAAAGACTGGTGGGAAACCTATTGTGAGCAAGAGGACGAAGGGAAAACCTCTATGTTCTTGGCCACACCCACTTGGAATTCATTTCAAGATGGCATCAAGGAACAATATTACCCCATGGGGAGCTATGAGGACAAATACATCCAATGGATCATGTTGCAGTAGCAAAGGGATCAAGATGGGCACGAACTGACAAATTTGTTCAATACCCTGTGCACAAAGTTGGGTATTAAATTTTCAGAGAGACATTTGGTGCTCAAGTACCGTGGTTGTCTGCACAAACACATTCAGGAGAAAATGGAGTTCCTCGACATTACATCGCTTGGCACGACATATCGCTATGCTATAAATATTGAGAAGAAATTTAAGCAGAAAAAGTGAAGCTTTGGGTCCGCGAATCCGAAGCCAGGGAAAGGTGCCCCAAAACTACAGAACAAGGGGTGTAAGATTCCCAATTACCCACTGCTAGTTGGAATATTATACTTGCACCATTTTTGTAGTAGAAGAGTAGAAAGTCAATAGAACAAATCCCAGTGTGAAAAGGGATTAGGTTAGGAGGATAAATAAAGCCACCTTGGTGTGAAAGAGGACAATTTCGGTGAACTAGATCCAATTGAGCAAGTCAACAACACTGCTATAAGAGGGAAACCAACAAGGACAATGCAGTTTTGAAAGGGGAATATTCTCTAGGAAGCCACCACATCAATGAGTGGGGTCCAGGGTGAGGAGGCTCACCAAGGATAAGAAGGATGAGATAGCAGCAAGGAAGGAATTCAACATTCATTTTATGTTTGGTCTTTTGACTGATTGCAAGCTTCAGCTTTTTAGCTGTAGTTGCAGCACTGTTTAGTGCAAAGAATTCTCATGCGGGAATTCCATATTCACCTTTGGTCTAGCTTGGTTAATAGATCAAAATGGGCGGTCCTAAGCTTATTTTCCATCATCTAACTTGAGGAAATTCATTCTTCATCACCTACAGCGCAGTCACTTCCAGTCATTGCATCTTTTCTGCAGGTGTAGCAGTTGTTGGGTTAAACCCTTCTATTTTGTGCTTGTTTCGGAGGAGGAGGTGTCTATTTCACTCCGGGAGGTCTATTAAAGACATCCTCGGGCCATTATCTATATTTTTTTATCTATTTCAGATCATATTCAGTCTTTTCTAATACATATTTATAGTATACTACGTCATTTTCCACAGTGTTGCATTTTTTATTGATATTTTGTTGGAAACCATTGCTGGGATGTTTTGATGTTTGTAAAAGAGGTCAAACCTCTCATTTATGATTCTCTGATTAATGAAAGCTTCAGATTTTTATTGAGTCATATTTTTCTGCAGATTCCCTAATAAAAATCACACTGTTGCATTCTTCAGAAATTCTATTTGTGAAGTCAAGGGATTGGGGTGCTTTTAAGCATATATGAGCTGGGGAGATCTATTTAGTGTAGCTAGAATGCTTTTTTTCTGATTCCATTTAATATTTAAGCTAAATTCAACATATATAAGGGTATCCAAGTCCTTTTTTGCGTTTATATTTCATTTTTTTCCTTATACAGCGTCCTCATTGAATAAATTACAGAAATTCCTAAAAAGGAATATTTCAATGCTATTAGAGCTCTGCTCTTGGCTCAACTTGTGGGGATAATATATATTCATCATGGAGGAGGAAGATAATTCATAACTCCTACTTCATACCCTGAAAAACATTGCAAGGGACGTCAAGGAGATGAGGCATAAAGAAGATTCTATAGGGTTTTTCCATGAGGAAAATACCAGCACTTCACATGGCATGGAGCATTCAGCTGCATCAAAACACTCTACCATGCCTTAATTCCTATCTAAAAGAAATGTGGAGGAAACCATGGGGAAGTTTTTTGAGGAATATGAGTCCCAACCTCAAAGGCTCAAGGAACACTTGAGTTTTCAGGAGTTTTGCCGGATCAAGGATGGAAGGAGAGTTAATATTTATCAAAGGGAGGATGATTGTATAAAAGGGTCAGATCTATAGCACATTATGGAGAGGTTATTCTTACCCACTTATGATGGAACACCTAAGTCTACAGCCAAGGATTGGGTAGAGAAGTTGGACACTTACTTTCAACTCAACAAAGTTTCTGAAATAGAAGCAATCAAGATAGCTACATTACACTTGGAGGGGGAGGCTCATGAATGGTGGTTCCATGGGTTAACCAAACTTTGGCATCACCATATCACTTCATATTCAGTATTCACCAAGAATTTAGTGGAGAGGTTTGATCCAAGAGATCTGGAAACCCATTTTATCAAATTAACCAAGCTCAAGCAGGAGGGAGATCTTGAAGACTACATTGTTGAATATTTGCAGCTTTCAGTGATGGTATCTAACCTCACTATGAGTAGGAAGGTATGATTTTTTATTGATGGGATGGCTGGACCATTGTAGGTTTTGGTCAAGTATATTAAACCAACCACTCTCTTTGAAGCTATAGAGAAAGCTAGAGACTTACAGCACACCTTGCCCAGGGCAAGAGAATTACCACAACAAGGAACCTCTTCAAGGCCAAAGAGGTCAACCTTTATTCATGTTTTGAAGGAAGAAGGTGTTGCAGGAGGACCACAACAAAGAACCTCTTTAGGGCCAAAAAGGTCAAAATTTATTCATGATTTGAAGGAAGAAGGTGTTGCAGGAGGAGCACATGGTGTTAAGACCTTCTTCAAGAAAGAGGACACTATTGTACCATCCATAGAAAACTTTTCTCCAACAAAAGGAGCAATTTCAGCATTAAGAGGAGTTCCAAAATATCTAACCTTGAGGGTAAGAGTTACTATTTTGGGGAAGAGAGTATTTGTACTCATAGACAGTGGAGAAACTCATAATTTTATTGATGCATAGCTGGAACAAAGGAGAGGGATCCACATGGAGGATTTTTAGGGATTCTTAGTCATGTTCCCAGGAGCCATGACCCTACAGTGCGCCAAGTATGTTTCGGCACGATCCATCACTATGGGAACCTGCACCTTAACATATCACTTTTTTTTGTAGATATTCCAGACACCAATGTCATATTGGGAGTCCAGTAGTTGATCAATATTGGGAGAGTCACCACTAATTGGAAAAATTTGGAGATGGAATGGACAGAAGAGAAGAGTGGTTAGTATCAAAAGATCAAGGGCATCAACACATACCCCCCTAAAGTGGTTTCAGCACACAGGATGGAAGCAAATTTCTGCAAAGGAGATGTAGAATGGGTAGTAGAGCTGCATGTATCAGAATTAGGGGGAAAGGATTCACCAGTGCATCCAGATGTTCAATCCATTTTAGATCAATATTCCACAGTATTTGGAGATATCCTACCAAGGAGACCTCCTGACCGAGGGTTTGAACACACTATTTAGTTGGAACAAGGGATAAAAACAGTGATCGCCACTTCTTATAGGCACCCCAAGGCTTATAGGGATGAGATTAAGAGGGCCATTCGAGAGCTGGTAGCTGTAGGAAATATCTGGCCTAGTACTAGTCCTTTTTCTTCTTCAGTGGTCTTAGTAAAGAAGAAAGATGGCACATTGAGGATGCGTTGATTATAGGGCCTTGAACAAGAATACCATGAACAATAGGTACCCTATACCCAAGATCGATGAACTCATGGACGAGTTGAGGGGATCTAAATATTTCTCCAAGATTGATTTGAGATCTGGTTATCATCAAATCGAGGTAAGAGAGCAAGATATCCCCAAGACAGCGTTCAAATGTCATTATGGGAATTTTGAGTTTCTGGTAATTCCCTTTGGATTGACCAATGCCCCAACAACTTTCCAATCTTGCATGAACCACATTTTCCATGGTCATTTGAGAAAGTTTGTATTGGTCTTCTTTGATGATATTCTTATCTACAGCTGCACTTGGGAGGAGCACTTGCAGCGTATTGAGACAATTTTACATATCCTCAAGGAGCAGCGATTTTGTGCCAAGCTCTCCAAATCTGAATTTGGCCTCACAGAGATGTTGTATTTGGGGCACATCATAGGAGTATATGGAGTGAGGGTACATGAGGAGAAGATCCAGGCTATTAGAGATTGGCCAGAACCCATAAATGTCACAAAACTCCAAGGATTTGTGGGCATATGCACTTATTACCGGAAGTTTGTGAAAGGATTTTCACAGCTAGCAGCACCACTCACAGACTTGACAAAGAAGGGAGCTTTCCATTGGAAACCTACAATGTAGAGGGCTTTCGACAAGCTCAAGGAGGTGATGAGTAGTTGTCCTATTTTGGTTTCGCTTGATTTTTCTCAACCTTTTGTTCGAGAATGTGATGCATCCGGTGAAGGGATTGGAGCAGTCTTGATGTAAGGAGGGCATCCTATAGCCTTTGAGAGTAGGAAGCTACTTCCTCATGAGAGGTTATACCCCATATATGATAAATAAATGTTGGCTATCATGCATGCATTAACCAAATTCCGGCAATACTTGGTGGGGAATAAGTTCAAGGTGAAGACTGACCATAACAGTCTTAGATTCTTCCTTGAATAGAAGCAACTCTAGGAGAGACAATAGAAGTGGGTGAGAAAAGTCCAAGCATATGAATTTGACATAGAGTATGTCAAGGGGAAGAGAAATGTGGTAGTTGATGCTCTATCTAGGAGGCCTACAACGCTGTCTTTAAGGGGCATGGACGTAGATTGGAAGGCTCAAATTTTAGTTGAGTATTCCAAAGATGATTTTGCATGTGAGATACTTGATGGGGTGGTATCGGATGAGAGGTTTATGGTGATGGATGAGATCATCTATTACCAAGACCGGATCTTCTTGGCTAATAATTCCAAGCTCAAGGAGAATATCTTACTGGCATCACATGATTCCCCACTTATCGAGAATCAAGGTTTCAAAAAGACTTATAGGGCCATAAGAGAGAGATTCTCATGGAAGGGTCTCAAGTAGGATGTGCTCCGACATATCATAGAGTGCCCCATTTTTCAGCAGAACAAGGGAGAGCACACCCACCCTATTGGATTATTGTAGACACTACCTATTCCGGATGGGAAGTGGGAAAGAATCTCTATGGATTTCATCACCGACCTACAGAAAGTACAGGATAAGGATTGTATCTTTGTAGTTGTTGATAGACTAACAGAGTACTCTCATTTATTTTCCATTTCTACAGATTATACTGCTTCACAGGTAGCTAAGCTCTTCTTCAGAGATGTATTTAGACTCCATGGTCTCCCAAGGACCATAGTGAGTGATTGGGATAGCCGCTTCATGGCCGGATTTTGTCAAGAACTTTTCTGGTTAGTGGGGACTGATTTGACTCCAAGCACTAGCTATCGTCCCCAAACCGATGGAAAAACCGAGATAGTGAACAAGTGGCTGGAAGGCTACTTGAGGAACTATGTAGCAGGGTAGTAGAGAGCTTGGATGCATTGGCTCCACTTGGGAGAGTATTGTTACAACATTACTCACCATATTTCTACTAGCATGACTCCATTCCAGGCCTTATATGGGTATGAGGCAATCTCATTTGTTGATGTTATTTTTGGGGCAGTTAAGGCTCCAAGGGAAAAGGAATGGATTCAGGAGACCCAGGACATACTCAAGGCACTCAAGGAAAACATTTCTACTACCCAGAACCAACAGAAGATGTATGCAGACCGTGGTCAGATAGAGAGACAGTTTTAGGTGGGAGATCTTGCCTATCTGCGTCTTCAGCCTTAAAAACAGTCCACACTCAAGGAGAAGGGAGCTAAAAATATCAAACCACGTTTCTATGGGCCATACAGGGTGATCAAGTGTGTCAGTAAGGTAGCATATGAGCTGGAGCTTCCTAAGGGAAGCAAGATCCACAATATCATCCATGTATCTTGCCTCAAGAAGGCCATTGGAAGGAATATAGTTGCCAACATGGATCTACCCCCTATTGATGATGAGGGCCACCTAATTTTGCATCTAGAAGCAATCTTAGACACAAGGGAGAGGCAGCTAAGGAACAGAGTCAGCAAGGAATATCTGATTCGATGGAGGAATCTACCAGATGAGGATGTCACTTGGGAGGGAGAGAACATCTTACAGCATCCTTCTTTACTATTTCTTGTGGGAAAGCAAATTTTGAGTGGGGAGGACTGTAATATTCCCAATTAGTCACTGCTAGTTGGAATATTATACTTGCTCCATTTTTGCAGTAGAAGAGTAGAAAGTCAATAAAAAATATCCCAGTGTGAAAAGGGATCAAGTTAGGAGGATAAATAAATCCACCTTGGTGTGAAAGAGGACAATGTTGGTGAACTAGATCCAATTTACCAAGTCAAAAGCACTACTACAAGAGGGAAACCAACAAGGACAACACAGTTTTGAAAGGGGAATCTTCTCTAGGAAGCCACCACATCAATGAGTGGGGTCCGAGGTGAGGAGGCTTACTAAGGATAAGAAGGAGGAGATAGCAGCAAGGAAGGCATTCAGTATTCATTTTATGTTTGGTCTTTTGACTGATTGCAAGCTTCAATTGTTTAGTTGTAGTTGCAACACTTTTTAGTGCAAAGAATTCTCATGCAGGAATTCCATCTCACCTTTGGTCTAGCTTGGTTAATAGATCAAAAGGGGAGGTCTTGAGCTTCTTTTCCATCATATAACTTGAGGAAATTCATTTTTCATCACCTACAGTGCAGTCACTTCCAGTAACTGCGTCTTTTCTGCAGGTGTAGTAGTTGATGGGTTAAACCCTTCTATTTTGTGCTTGTTTCAGAGGAGGAGGTGTCTATTTCACTCCGGGAGGTCTATTAAAGAGGGCCTAGGGATTTTTCATATATTTCAAATCATATTTAGTCTTTTCTAATACATAGTTGCAATATACTACAATATTTTCTGCAGTGTTGCATTTTATATTGATATTTTGCTGGAAACCCTTGCTAGGATGTTCTGATGTGCTTGTAAAAGAGGTCAAACCTCTCATTTATGATTCTATGATTAATGAAAGCTTTATATCTGTACTAAATCATATTTTTCTATAGATGCCCTAGTAAAAATCATGTTGTTGCAGTATTCAGAAATTCTATTTTGTGAAGTCAAGGGATTGGGGTGCTTTTGATCATCTATGAGTTGGGGAGATCTATTTAGTGTAGATATAATGATTGTTTTCTGATGCCATTTCATATTTAAGCTAAATTCAGTATATTTAAGGGGATCCAAGTCCTATTTTTCATTTCTGTTGCATTTTTTTCCTTATACAACGTCCTCATTCAAAGAATTGTAGAAATTCCTAAAAAGGAATAATACAAGGGGAAAGGCCAAAGCAGGGCGACTCAGAACAAAACCATAAATCCAAATAAGGACACAAGGATGTGGTGTGAATTTCATAAAATCCCCACTCATATCACAAACGAGTGATGGGCCAAACATTCGTTGGTGGCCGAAATAAAGGCTCCCGAATCAGATGCATTTTCTGATCCTGAGTCAGAACCAAAAAATTAAATGAAAAAGGGAATAAAATCATTGATGCAGGTCCCAGTGCCATTGTTTCCACCAAAAAGATCCAGAGGGAGGATCCCAAAGATCCAGAGGAGGGGGGAGCACCTCTTCCATTCGCAGATGTGGGTGAAGGGTTCTCCACTACAGTTCCTTATCGATAGCGGAAGCCAAAAGTACCTCATTTTAGTAGAGGTCGTGAAGCGACTCATCCTACCGACCATAGCATACCCACATTCGTATACCATCGGGTGGCTTCACCCAAGGAGAGATATCCGCATCCACCAATAGTTCCAGCTTCCATACAGCATCATGCCATTCACGGATGAGGTATTATGTGATGTTGCTCCTCTTGATGTAGCTGATGTATTATTGGGCAAACCATACTTGTGGAGGTGACATGCTGTGTATGAGTGTAGGCCTCATGCTGTTATTATTTCTTTTGGAAATAAATTGTATAGGATACCGGAGGTAGTACCACCTCCTGTCATCTCTTTGACTACTACAAAACAATGCAGTAAGATTGTTTCTCAAACTAGGAAATTTATTTTCCTTACAACTTGCTCACAGGGAAAGAAGAATATTGTGGCCACAACCTCGAAACAAGGATCCTGTGCACAGATGTAGCAGATGGACAAAGTCATGGAGGAATATGAGGATATCTTCTCCCCACTCATAGAGGTTCCTCTACACTGTTAGGAAAACCTCTCCATTGATCTAACCCCCGACACACCACCGCCTAATGTTTCCATAACTCCTGCAACTACACATACAGAATCCACACATGTACTATATGAGGATGATAAAGAAACCAAAATTATTAAACACATCCAGCATGTCCGCCTGCAGGTCCGTGACATATGCATCATCATAACTGCCCAATAAAACTCCAAATTAAGACAATTTTTACCCACTGGCAATCTCAATTAATATGCAGAAGCTTACCTGGAAAATTCACATTTTAACATTTGCGTGCGGAAGCTTTTCAACCATTGTATAATAAAATCATTTCATTGGGATCAATAACCATTTCATAAGTCCCAATTTTGAGAAACCCCCAAATGCCCAATTCCAAATCATTCATGTAAAGGCTTCATTAAATTTAACCAATGATTATAGAACCAGTGAATTCCATATTATCCTTTTCAATCTAGTTCTTGTAATCAAAACTCAATAAATGAATGCACCCATTTCATATATGTTCATGGTTTCAATACTTGTTTTAAGATTCCATTACCGTGCTCACTATTCACCAAGTGTTAGCCATCGATACAGTTATTAAACACATGAACCAGTCTGATAAAAACTCAATCAACAGCCATGCGTATATTACTTACCATTCACCGTGCATTCATTCCAGCACTGCCCCTTTGTTCAAGACTGTATTCAAGATTCAACAACCAGCACACTATTCAACGCATTCTACCCATCGCTTCACATATGGGTTTTAATACCGGATTTTCAAATAAAAATTCCATAAAACAAATGCGCCCATGTATTAAAACTGAATCTGGAAATTACAAAACTCCATTCCATTGCGTTCAACTTCGTTCACACATTTCTTCAAACAATTTTCTGCTATGGAAATTACAAAACTCAGATTTAAGCCACAACATACCTCTCAGGAATTTAGTAGCGCTCTTTCTAAACATCGCAGACTTATACATTCAACGTGTTCATTTAATTTAGAAAATGATACTGCTCATACCTGCATTTAGATTCCAGCGTTGACTCAGATCTTCGACTGCTGCTTCAAAATGGAATCCGATTTCTTCTGAATCTGAATTACATGGATTTTTAAATTGATTCAACCCAGGACTTTTAAATCGACTTCAATTTATTAAACTCATCAACAGTATTTTAAATCGAACGGAGATTATCAATCGATGCCACTAAAAGAATTGATTCCAGCAACATGTTCTGCAACTAACAAAAACTGATGCCGCTACTCACAAATCGTTTTCCTTTGCATTACGTCTGCATCGACATTCCACCAACAGAATTCAACATAGACTTAACTTATTGGATGATTATATTCTGGGTTTAAATTAAAACGTTCTCCACCAAGGAATAATCAAAATTCCTCACGATTTCCCCTTTTGGTTCGATCCACAGAGATCTTACCTCTGCCACTTCAATAACTGTAAACGAATTCAATCAAATCGATACAAAAAGCCTTGCACGCAGAACTTGTCACTCAATAACTGTGAACTGATCAAATCGATACAAAAAATGTTCCCTTGCTTTTCCAACGTTGCTAATAATTCAATTCAACGCTGTCCATACCAGCGTGACTCATACATGTAGCAGAATCAAAACACATTCATAGCTCTTTAAACTCTAACTTTCTTGGTTTCTTATGAAACTCATAACTTCATGTTTACTGGGCGCTCTTTTTAATTGTAGTCAATCAAATTATAGATCGATATAAAACAACCGTTCATTTGACAGAAATGGATTTACCAATATAATTTAACAATTTCCATGCCAATATTAACAACTTATATGCAGAGCTGTATATCAGGATTGAAAGTTCAATTTCAATCTTCCTCATAATCTTCGATATTACTCAGGTTCATTGAATTATCATCAAATGTCCATATGCACACTCTTATTCCAAATCACAGCATTTAAATACCCAATTTCTAAATTCACCAATAAACTCTAAAACACACTTATCAAATTAATAACGAAAATACTTACAAACTGTTCTTCCTGGCCAGATATTCAACAGTCGTGGCCCTTACAATTTGCCCAGAGGCTTACAGCCTTGGCTATTCAAAACCTGCTCTCTACCACTCTCCCTATTCAAGTGTCCTTCTTCTCTCAAAAACCACTCATATTTATACATAGATAATGCATTTAATTCACTCAAAATATCTCTCCACCTAATCCTCAACTAAATCTATATTTTAGGTGTGGACTCAACAAAGTCCCATACATAGAATTCCTAATCCCAAATTTTGCTCCTCATCTATTTCTCTCGTATCCTTTTAATTAATAAAATAATATTTACATAATCCTCACTTTTCATAATTATCTCCTATTTTATTAAAAATAACAAATTAATTAATAAAATATTAAAAATGTCACACCC